>OX638131.1:29396466-29996466 GCA_951804985.1 Dryomyza anilis
AAAGTTTATTTAAAACATTATTAAAGCTCTGTTAAATTTCATAAATTTTTACTAAAGCATTTTAATCGCTTCAAAAGTTTTTTTTTATATTTGATACCCTTTTTATAACCATTAAACATTTCTTTGCAGATGGAAAAAGACGTCTCGGTTCGTCAGATGGCCGTTGATTTGCTGTACGCCATGTGCGATCGCAGCAACGCCGAGGAGATCGTGCAGGAGATGCTCAACTATTTGGAGACTGCCGATTATTCTATACGCGAAGAGATGGTGCTGAAAGTGGCCATATTAGCTGAAAAATACGCAACTGATTACACTTGGTAAGTTTGCTTGGTTTAAAAATGCTAATTTTAAACATAAAGTTTATTAAATAATATTAAAAATATACATAATGAATATTTAAAGTTGAAATGCAATTTCTTAGGCTATAATGTTCCCCCTTCAATTGTAAATGCTTTAATTACTGCAAATTTGTGCCAAATATAAATCATGTAATACTTTTTATAGGTACGTTGACGTCATTCTCAATCTTATACGCATCGCCGGCGACTACGTCTCCGAGGAGGTCTGGTATCGCGTCATTCAGATCGTTATCAATCGCGAGGAGGTGCAGGGCTATGCGGCCAAGACTGTTTTCGAGGCGTTGCAAGCGCCCGCCTGTCACGAGAACATGGTCAAGGTGGGCGGCTACATTCTAGGTGAATTTGGCAATTTAATCGCTGGCGATTCACGCTCCGCACCGCTTGTCCAGTTTAAGCTGCTCCATTCAAAGTATCATCTGTGTTCGCCCATGACGCGCGCTCTCTTGCTCTCCACATACATTAAGTTCATCAATTTGTTTCCTGAGATACGCACCAACATACAGGAGGTGTTCCGGCAGCACAGCAATTTGCGTTCGGCCGATGCTGAGCTGCAACAGCGCGCCAGCGAATATCTGCAACTGAGCATTGTGGCATCGACAGATGTGCTGGCCACGGTGCTCGAGGAGATGCCCTCGTTTCCGGAGCGTGAAAGTTCCATACTGGCGGTGCTCAAGAAGAAGAAACCGGGACGTGTGCCCGAAAATGAGATACGCGAATCAAAGAGTCCGGCACCAGCGACGCTGGCGACGCAAAATAATGTCGGCGGCGTGCAGTTGAATCACAAGTACGTTTATTTCAAATAATAATTGATTAAATAAAATAAATCTTTTCTTTTTTCCAACTACAGAGTCAACAGCAACGCCAACGCCGATCTGCTGGGCCTCAGTACTCCGCCCTCGAATACAGCGGGTGGCATGAATAACGCTAATGCGGGCAGCACTCTGATCGATGTGTTGGGCGATGTTTATGGCAGCGCCAATTCGAATGCCAACAATAACATTAACAATAATAATAATTCAACTTCCGCCATCTACAACTCAAAGAAGTTCCTGTTCAAAAACAACGGTGTTCTTTTCGAGAACGACATGATACAGATTGGCGTGAAGAGCGAATTTCGACAGAATCTGGGACGCTTGGGTCTGTTCTATGGCAACAAGACACAAATACCGTTGACGGTATGTAGTATATATTTAATTTTCAATCTAAAGTTTTTATTAATATTTAAATTTATTTCTTTGATTTTATTAGAATTTCTCACCTGTGCTGCAGTGGGCCGCCGAGGAGGCCCTCAAGCTTAACGTGCAAATGAAGCCCGTCGAACCGACACTTGAGGCCGGCGCACAAATACAACAGCTGCTCACCGCCGAATGCATAGAGGACTATGCCGATGCACCCACCATCGAGTTAAACTTTCGCTATAATGGTGTGCCACAGAAATTCAGTGTCAAGCTGCCGCTGAGCGTGAATAAATTCTTCGAACCAACCGAAATGAATGCAGAATCATTCTTTGCTAGATGGAAAAATCTAGGCGGGTAAGTAATCGAAACGTATTTTATTTTAAATATTATAAAAATTAATTTTTCTTTGTCGTCTTTGTCATTTTTGCAGCGAACAACAAAGATCACAGAAGGTCTTTAAAGCACAACAGCCGCTCGATTTGCCTGGCGCTCGCAACAAACTGATGGGCTTTGGCATGCAGCTGCTGGAGAATGTGGATCCGAACCCAGACAATATGGTCTGCGCGGGCATCATACACACGCAGTCGCAGCAGGTGGGCTGCTTGATGCGACTAGAGCCGAACAAACAAGCACAGGTGCGTTCAAAATAGATATATTTTTAAATATATTATTTATTTTATTTTTTATTTAATTATTTATTTATTGCTATATTTATTTATAATTTTTAAAAACATAAAAACAAGAGCAAAAATACAACCCCAAAAACACAGAAACTGAAACTATCAAAAAAAAAAAATACACAAAGCAACAATACAGAATTTAAAAATCAAAAAAAGTAATACTCAAAAATAGAAGCAAACACACAAAAGTAAAATCAAATAAATATTATCAAAAATACAAAAGCTAAAACACAAAACTGATCTAACAGAAAATAAAAAACTTTTTGTTGTTTAAAAAACAAAAGGAAAACAAAATTAAAAACAAAAGAAAAACACAAAAGCTAAGAAAAAAATTTTAAACCAAAACCAAAATCACGAAATAGAAAAGTTAAAAGCAAAAATACAAAAAAAAAAACAAATAACAAACAAAAGCAAACCCGCAAAACAAAAGAAAAACAAAAGCAAATCAAAAACACTAAATACAAAATTTACGAAAATTCCAAAAATAAAATCAAAATAAAAAAAGTTAAAACAAAGCAAAAAAAAAAATAAAACACAAAGTCTATCTCAAAAACAAATCGTGGGTTGCATCTCGGACGATTATTTAGAATATGTAAACGACAAGAGCACTGTTAGAGACATGTGGAAAGCTGTGGAGGATGTATTCGCTGTAAAGTCAACATCAAGCCAAACCATAACACGGAAGCAGTTAGCTAGATTAAAGCTAGGAGTAGGCACGACGATGAAGGAGCATTTTATCGAGTTTGGTGAGGCAATTTAAATCTGCGATTGCGACATTGGAAGAAAGTGATCTTGTGTCGCGATTATTCATCACACCAGAGAGCCACGACCCATTAGTAACAGCCCTCGAGAACAAGAAGGAAGAAGAGCTCACTATACAATTAGTGAAACAGAGGCTGCTAGCGGAAGAACAAAAGAGAACGGATCGTACGGAAGGTGGTGAGGACAATAAAGCGCCCGCTGCATTTGCAACAAATAATCGCAAGACTTTTAAGTTCGATGGAAAATGCCACAACTGCGGTAGACGCGGTCATCGAAAAGCAAATTGCAGACTTCCGCTTAAGAACGGGGCAAACTTGTCAAGTTGGTCGGATTCGAAAAAGCAGTAAGCTTTATGTGCAGTGTAACTGAGAAAAACCAGACAAGATTCATGCCTTATGATGAGAGCAAGCATCACAAGTGTGAGAGCAAGTTTCGCGAAGAAAATATGAAGTTAATGCTGGATTCAGGATCAAGATATCACATTGCAAACGACAGGGATATTTTTACGAGAATTCAAGCACTTAAGAAGCCAATCACAATTAATGTAGCGAAATGTGAAGAATCCCTGATAGCAATGGAAGCGGGAGACATACGTACATACACAAAAAAAGGCACTTTGGTCATAATTAAAGAGGTGCTGTATGTTCCAGATGTTCGTAAAAATATTATTTCGGTTCCCCGTTTAACTAAGGCTGGTCTGAAAGTGTATTTCAATGGCGGAAATGCGGTGGTCATTAACAAGGGAGAATATATTGCTGTAGCACAGAGGAGAGACAGTTTTTACGAGGTCCGCTTACAGAAGGAATGCGTAAGTGCAAATCTATGTGTAGAAGACTAAACCAGAATATGGCATAAAAGATTTGGTCACAGATCGCGAGATCGAAAGTGACCACTTGAGCAGCGAATACAAGAGGATTTCAAGAGGATTAATGTATGCAGTAATGAGCAAGAGGAGGAAAAGAATATTAATGTGATTCCTGCAAGTATCATTACTGAAAGCGAAAGTGTCTGGAGAGGATTTCCAAGAAATTGATGTTGAAGAAATGAAGCGACATTTTCACATCTTAAAGCCGGATAAGGAGCCAGAGCACACACGTCGATTCAAGGCTGATGTGGTGCTGCCCTAAACACACGCTAATTTGTCGGAAGGAGAGGACTACGAATAAAAGCTTGTCATGGTCACCTTCATATTTCTTGAAGGCGCACACTGCAGTTGGTGGCGCATCGGTAGCTGGCAGTTCTGCAGGAAGCGGTGATGATGATGAGCTGCAAGAAAAGTTTGCTGAAAGTTTAAAGAAACCGCTACTGCAAACGACTGGAACAGAAGAGCGCTTGAAGACAGCGAATATGAAAGTGAAGACGGTAATAGAGGCTGGAGAGTAGCTGCGCGCAAACTCACGAATTCTGCGACTAGCGTGAAGAAGCAACATTCATCTGCGCGATCTCATCAAGAAAATAATTCCCTGGACTCGGTTGGAGTACCGGTTTTCGCAGCAGAAGCGTCGTATGTAGCACGCTTCTGCTGCGAAAACCGCTTCTGCTGCGAAACACAAGGACGAGAGCTACGACTTGGCACCTGAGGCCAAGACAAAAGAAACATCAAGCAAAAATTCCACACACAATGACGTGAATCAAATTTCTCCGATTAGATGAACCTGAAATTGTTGGATTGAGAGGGGGTGTTATATACTGTTGTATAAAGAACACTCCAACATTTTAGATCTAGTAATAGCCGCGGTAGCTCAGTGGTTAGTGCGTTGGACTGCGAGCCGAAAGGTCCCCGGTTCAAGCCTGGACTGGGGCTAACAACATCTTTTCATAGAAACATTTTTCTATACCGCGCTACCTCTCGTCAGTAAATGGCAAACCTACGAGAGTAAAACCATTGCCTATGAAAAAGCTCTCACCCGCCGTTCGGATTCGGCAATAAACTGTAGATCCCACCACTTTGAGTACAAATATAACACGCACAGCTCAAAATGGTGAGAGAGCTCGGCCGAAGTTCTATACAGGACTGTAGCGCCAAACTATTATTATTATTTAATATTTGAGTTTTGTATATTAATGTGAAAAATTTATGTTATAAATTTTTCACTTCCAAATAAATTTTCTGTTTTGCATACTACACGCTTTGTTCCTAAAGAATTGTTTCAATCACCAAATAATAATATATTTTATTTTTTATATGTTTTATATTTTAAATATTTTTTATATTTTTCTAAATATAGATTTTTTTTAATAACAATTATAATTTATGATATTTTCAGATGTTCCGTCTGACTGTACGCGCCAGCAAGGAAACCGTCACCCGCGAAATCTGCGACTTACTCTCTGACCAATTTTAAAGCGAGCATGCAACGAGATTTTAGCTTATTTAAAGAAAACAAAACATAATAATAACACATAAACAACAACTACAAAACAAAAAAAAAAAAAAACAACAAAAAGCTACAGAATGTAATGAATTTTGTGCTTGTTAAATATTCATTACTGTTTAAAACAAATCCTAAAACAAAAAACAAACAATTTTCTTAGCACAATCCAAACGCGTACGACGCAGCAGCATGTCAGGGAGAGCGCGTTAAAAACATTTTGAGTGAACTAAAAAAAGAAAAAACAAAAACCCAACAAACCAATATAATATATATGAATAATATCTTGTATATCAATTGAAACTAAGAATTTCTCTGCCACTCTCTTCACGATTTCTAACATTTAAGCAAAGCAGCGCGCACCTTTTTAAGTTTTGTTACGAATTTCTAACTAATTCTATATGTTTTTTTTTATTTGTATTTTTTGCACACTACAAAAAGAGAAAATTATTTGTTTTCATTGTTATTTCAACAAGCAACAATTTATTTTTAAGCTCAAACATGATAAAAACAAAAAAAAAAAGAAAACTGCATTTCAAGCGCAGCACTTGGCAGTGAAAAATGCTCATTTTGTTCTATGCAATTAGGTTGAAAGACAGAGAGCATATTATTGACCGTTATTCAAAATTATTCTATTATAACTTAAATAATAATAATTATAATAAATACATATACATTCATACAAACACATATTATACTTAGTATATAAACGTCGTTGTAGTAAAAAACAAACAGAAGAAAATAAAAAAGAAAACTGCAAATAATTGATTAAAAACAAATATAATTAAAATAATACAAAAAAAAAAAAATCGTTATGTTATGTTATATGAAAGAACTATTTAACTATTATTATATTATATGCAAAATATATTTAAAGAAAAACAAAAAAGGAGAAAATATAAAAAAAATCTCATTATATTAGACAAATAATAAATAAACATAATAAGTATGAAAACTAAATAAAAATAATATTTAAAAAAAACATAGTTGTTGAACAAGAGTAAAACTTTATTAATTTTAAAGAAACACAAAAGTTAAATTTACGCATATAACACCGTTCAACAGTGGTTTGCACACATGAAAAAATATATTTAGATCGAACGTGTATAAATATTCTCTAGTATTTCTTTCTGCCGTGCAAAATATTTGTTTGGAAATTCAAAATAATTTCATAACTAAATTATTACAGAACTCAACAAAACGAGAAAATATAATGTTCCTATAAACATGCCATACATCAATTATATATAACTCGCAGGTGCTCATTTCAATTGCTTACTCAGTTTTTTCCTATTACATATCGTCGTTTAAAAAAAAAAAATTCAATCCAAATTTTAGGTTCTTTTCAGCCATTTGTTAGAATAAAAAAATGACTGTACTTCACAAAAATAGTTACAAAAATTTAAACGCAGTTTTTCTTTTAATTTTCAACACTATTTTTAATATACTAATGAATCTAAATATTCCTACACGTTTTTCGAATATTTGGATCTAAACATTAATAATTTCGATTTTTTTTATACTATTTTTGAAATGTTTTTTAAACAGTAGAACAGTTGGAAAAAAGTTAATTGTTTTTGATATTTAATTTTGACTATGTTCTGAATAAGCATAAATCACTTAATTGTATATTATTTGATTTTAAATGATTAAAAACATAATTTAAACAAAGTAAATATCATAATTTTATTTTTTTGTTTGTATTTTATGTTTGGATAAAAACGTATAGGAATATAATCATACATTAGTATATTAAAATTAGTCTGGACAATTTAAAAAACAATTGCGTTTAAATTTTATCAACTTTTTTATAAAGTACAGTATTTTTTTTAATCTAACAAGTGGCTGAAAAGGTCCTTTAGAATTTTAGAATTTGGATTGTAATTTTCTTAACTGCGTTTATAGTTTCTTTTTAGTACTGTTTTTTTTTTGTACTAAGAAGTGGCTGAAATTCCACTGTATTTTTTTTTTTAATCGTTACGTATTAGAAGAAAAGTGATTATGCATCCAAAATAAGCACCCGCTAATTGATTAGAATTAATATATTGGAGATGTCTGTAGGCAAAAATTGGTTGAGTAGTGTGTGTCGGAAGAGAACAATGAGTGGAATTAACTATGTCCAAAAGTGCGGAATATATTCTAAAAGTACAGCAACAAATTAAATATCCTTGCCTCACAGCTCTTCAAGATCAAATTATCATTATTTCTTTATTTTAAAATTGTAAAATTTGAATTATAGCCGCGGTAGCTCAGTGGTTAGTGCGTTGGACTGCGAGCCTAAAGGTCCCCGGTTCAAGCCTGGACTGGGGCTAACCACATCTTTTAATAGAAACATTTTTCTATACCGCGCTACATCTCGTCAGTAAATGGCAAACCTACGAGAGTAAAACCATTGCCTATGAAAAGCTCTCACACGCCGTTCGGATTCGGCAATAAACTGTAGGTCCCACCACTTTGAGTACAAATATAAACACGCACAGCTCAAAATGGTGAGAGAGCTCGGCCGAAGTTCTATACAGGACTGTATTATTATTAACTATTATTATTATTATAAAATTTGAATTATTTTTGTACTATAAAACACAAAAAACTTATAAGGTATAACGAAACGAACACGAATTACTCAAAAAAAGTAAGAAATTCCAGTGACAGACATTTTATTTCGAATTAAATTCTGTCACTGTAATTTCTGTGGTTTTTCCAAAGGGGCGAAATATATTCTGAAAGTTCTTCAAGATCAAATTATTATTGTTTCTTTATTTTAAAATTGTAAAATTTGAATTATTTTGGTATAAAACAGAAAACCTTATAAGGTATAACGAAACGAACACGAATTACTCAAAAAACGTAAGAAATTCCAGTGACAGACATTTTATTTCGAATTAAATTCTGTCACTGTTTTTTCGAATTAGTTTTTTTTCGTTATTCGTTTTAAGGGTCATAATTTCACAAATGTGATGATTTTTCATCTCCGACAATATTAATTGTTTTTTTTTTTAACTCTTTCTTTTCAAGCATTTCTTAAAAGATAATAAGGGGTGAATGTGCATTTTTGACATTTGCGTTTTTTTACATTTTTTAATGTAGTTTATCCTCAAATATGCTGTGCCAAAATCGCGTGTCATTTTGTTGGATATTTCTAGCCACAAAAGACAAAATCGAACAGGGCGAATCTATTCGTTTTTTCGCCATAACTTTTTATTGGTATAAGATAAAATAGTGGTGTAATGGCTTTTATTGTTTGTTTTCAAAGCACCTATCGATCTGCATCATTAATTAAACATATTTTGTCAAACATTAATTTGCCATTTGTTATTTGCAGGAAAAAAATTTGGCAAAATATTTTTAATTAAAGATGCAGATTGATAGGTGTTTTAAAAACAATCAATTAATACCTTTACATAACTATTTTATCTTGTACCATTAAAGAGTTATAGCCAAAAACTAAAAGATTCGCCATTTTGGCAAGATTTTCAATTTATCCAATTTCTTCGTTTTTTTGCTTTAATTTTTTATTGGTGCAAAGGTATTAATTGTTTGTTTTTAAAGCACCTATTCAGATTTTAAAATGAAAAAAATATATATGATCTATAGGTGGTTTCTGTAATTTTGTCCTTCAAAGTTGCCGACTCATTTTGTCGAAATGACGCAATTTTCATTTCTTGTCGTAAAATTTTACCGCTTGATTTCCAGAAACGAGCTGTTGCTCTAGATCAACTGGAAGATCTTGGAATATTCGTACTTTGAGTATTTAAAAATCTTATTTCATGTGTGCAAATGAAAGTCGGACGCTGTTATATATTATACAAAAATGTAAAATAATGCAAAATTATAAATGTTAAAATGACTATATTTTTTAAAAATTTCGTTTATTTTTTTTACAATGAAAAGAAAAAGACTACCTTACATGTTATTTTAATTTTTATTTACAACCACGTACGTGAAGTTATACAATAAATTATTTTTTTGCCTAAACATGTAAAAAATGTAGACAATTTTTCTGTATTTGTGTTTTATTTTTATTTTGAATAATAAATATTTTTTTTATTTTCGTCGCTCTAATTAAATAAATTATATAAAAAAACAGTTTTGCAATTATTCCACATAAAAGAAGAAGAAATAAAAAAACTCACTCACTGCATACGCAAGGAATTTAATGTAATTAAAAACTTTATAAAAATAAAACCTAAAATAAATACAAAATTTCAAATGTATCTTACAAATTTCTAACTTAAATAGTTTCCAAATCAATTTAGCATAGATAATGTAATTTAATTAATTAAAACACTACTAAATTTCAGCATCAAGTTATGTACAGTTTATCACACACACATACCACATACTACATACATAGACAAGACATACTCTATACGTAGCACACTTAACAATATCCGCCCGCCCATAATTTCCTAATTGTATGTACTGATTTTTACAACTCCCTCCCCTCGCCCGATCTTTTTCCATTATTAAACTAAACATTTGTTTATTTTATAATTTCTTTTTGTATTTAATTTAAAATCATTGTAAACAAAATATGAAAAATTTGTGTGTGAAACAAACTCACAACACATTTAAAAAAAAAAAACATACATACTCGATTACAGTTTATGAGATACCTACCATAAAACATATATAAAAAAAAATATATATGAAAAGAATAAATTATGTATAATGATTTAATATATAATAAACAAAATAATGAATAAACAATATTACTGAATTTACAGCGTTTTTTTATATTTAAGAAATTGTTTGTCTTTGGAGAGACGAACAAAACAAATTTTGAAACCAAGTCCTCATCTGATTTTTTGAGCATTTAGTTTATTTTAATTCTAAAGTTTATTCTATATACACAGAAAATAGTTTCTTTATTAAAAGCAAATTGAACTTGTAATAGCGCTCATATCAAGGAAATTTTGATTATATTAAGGAAACATGTTCCTTATAGTAAGGACATTTTCTTTTATTGAAGAAAAACCTTCCTTAACTCAATTAAAATTAAACTTGACGCTATTTCAAGTAAATGTTCTCTAATATAAGAAAACTGCTATCTGAGTTTTTTTACACATAGACAATTATATCCCTAGATAATACTGTATTAATAAAATGTACTTCATATCATTAATTCCTTCCAGAAATAATTCTTGTTAGAGACATTAACTTCCCAGACAATTCATCACTGGACAATACTACCCCATATAATTCTTTCCATAATCAATGACGATAAATGGTCTCGGGAATAATTGTTTTGGGAAAGAATATTCTAGGAGAAGAATGTTCTCGTGGAAGTATTGTCAGCGAAGTATTTGTCTCTGACTAAAATTATTTCTTGGAAGAATTATCCGGAGAAAATTGTATCATAAAAAAATTATCTTGGGTGCACCCAGAAAAAAATACTATATAAATAATAGTTTTTTACTATTAAAAATAGTCAATAGGATAAATTATTATTTTAATCGGAAAATACCATTAAATACTAGAAAATACCATGACATTGCCATTGAGTTTATATGAGAAGATTTATTTTTTGTATACTATTAAATCTATAATTGTCCTATTGACCAATTTTAATGGGATTTGAGGGAATTTTTTTCTAGGTGTGAGAATGACGATTCGCAGAGACATCTGACACGAATTATCTCTGGAAAGGTTGTACGGATTAAAAATAGTATCGAGGATGAATTGTTCACCTTTTCGGGGAAAGTAAGGTTGTTGCTCTGGATATTTCCAAGGCTTTTGATCGAGTGTGGCATAAAGCCCTCTTATAAAAACTAATTGCATATGGTGTCGGTAATTCTTTAACTCGATGGATATCGAGTTTTCTCCAGGGTCGTTCAATACGAGTTGTGATGGATGGTGTTTTCTCAGAACATCATTCCATCAATTCTAAAGTCCCGCAAGGTTCCGTCTTATTCCCGTCCCTATTTCTGGTTTTTATCAATGACCTTCTGTCATCTACTCAGAACCCAATCCATTCTTTTGCAGATGACATTAACATTTGTCATTCATATTTGTTCAACAAGCGTCCAAACTCTTTGGAGATTGAGAGTAAAAGGCGCCCAATGAATGACACTCAATAATGACCTGAAAACAATCTCCGAGTGGGGTCTTGCTAATAGAGTTGATTTAAATGCAAACAAGACCTAATGTTGTCTGTTATCTCACAAAAGAATGGATTCACCCCTTCCTCCCCTAAATATGGACTCTGTGAATATTGCGCAGTCAGCTGCTCTTTACGTTCTGGGCATATCAATTCAATGTGACCTCCGTTGGAATGATCGCATATTTGATGTGTCAAAAGAAGCGGCCAAGTGCATCGGTTTTTTGAAACGGTGTAAGACATACTTCTTTTTCTTTGGAGTTCTTGGATCGAATCCAACAACGTGCAATATATTTAATAGGGGATGAAAATATTTCATCCTCTATTGATTCTCTTGAGCACCGAAGGAACGTATGGTGTGTAAGCCTGTTTTATAGGTACACCCAGAAAAAAATACTGTATAAATAATAGTTTTTTACTATTAAAAATAGTCAATAGTATAAATGATTATTTTAATCGGAAAATACCATTAAATACTATAAAATACCATGACATTGCCATTGAGTTTATTTGAAAAGATGATTTTTTTGTATACTATTAAATTAATAATTGTCATATTGACCAATTTCAATGGGATTTGAGGGAATTTTTTTCTGGGTGTATTACAATGGTCAGTGTTCGAGGGAAATACATAGCCTGATTCTACCAGGTCGTGTGTTCTCTCGTTTTACTAGGGCATCAAACCAAGCCCACCCCTTCGGTGTCCACTCGGTTCTCAACAGAACCTCGCATTACAGAGAGAATTCGATACGTTTGTGGAATAATCTCCCTGCGTCTGTTTTACCCGACAGTTTTAATATTGGGAAATTTAAATCAAATATCCACCGACAGTTCTCTATCTTTCCCCCTTCCTTAAACCTATAATCCTTTCTTACGATCAACACTGTGCATTGCATGAATAGGGGGCATTCCTGAGCGTTTGTTAATTTGCAAAAAAAAAAAAAAAATATTCGCATATTCCATTAATATCAATGCATTTGCAGCAAAACTATTAATATTTTCTAATTATCACAAAAGTGTCCAATATTTGACCTGAATAATTTGCAACTGCAATGATGTTTAAGGCTCAAATACATTTCAACCATCTTTGGTTTTCTTAGTGTATGCGAAAGCAGTAACGGTACAGCGCTTTACAAACTTGGCAACCCTAAAGTAAATGAGCCGAACCATTTGTCAAAAATTATGTAAACAAAACAAAGTATATTAAAATTTTGCAATTAGTGGTTTTATTGTGCTAATTTTAAAAAATATTTCTAGCTATTGTGTATTTGTATTTCGTTATTTAAATCTATTTATTAACTAAAATATTAACTAAAATATACTATAGTTGACTTTTAAAACCCATTCTGGTTGTGTTCACATCCGAGATACTGCTATTGTTTACCGCTCTGGTTTAAGGATAAGGGTACCTTTAGTAAGTAAAAAAAAATAAATTATTACAAAATTCAAATTAATTTTTGTCGATATTTTCTAAAAAATTACTCGATTTTTGAGCGTTTTGAAAACACTAAGAGTGAAAGGATATATTCAGTTTGGTACGCCATTTATAGCTACCAGAAGGAGGCATATCCGGCATGGAAAACAATATATTCTTAATAATAATAGTTTGGCGCTACAGTCCTGTATAGAACTTCGGCCGAGCTCTCTCACCATTTTGAGCTGTGCGTGTTATTTGTACTCAAAGTGGTGGGACCTACAGTTTATTGCCGAATCCGAACGGCGGGTGAGAGCTTTTTCATAGGCAATGGTTTTACTCTCGTAGGATGTTGTTAGCCCCAGTCCAGGCTTGAACCGGGGACCTTTCGGCTCGCAGTCCAACGCACTAACCACTGAGCTACCGCGGCTACATTCTTAATCAGCATAAATTCCTGAATTAGCGATGTCCTTCTGTCTGTTGAAATCTTGATTACAGGAAAACTAGAGCGGCTAGATCAATGAAACGTCTGATTTAGCGATGTCCTAGTTTTGAGGGAATTTTAGAAAAATTTGAGCTTTTGCTCGCTTATTAATCATTTTAGCCTATCACCCATAAAAAGTAACATATTTACCCTCTGTTCTACGGAATCCAATACCTCAAAAATAAAAGAATTGAATTATATCAAAGATAACTTTATTGTCATTAGAATAATAATAGTTACATTATAACATAAACTTAAAATATATAAAGAAAAACATTTGGATATTCAAATATCCGTCAGCTTAAAGCGCGCATTAATATTCACCGAACTCAACTCGGCCACCAGATACTTGAACGAGTATGGAATATCGATGTAGCCGAGCGTCGTACCCTCGCCACAAATGCGACACGTCTCCGGCTGAGTCAACAGTTTGCCCAGCTCATTGCGCTTGTTGATCTTGCAAAGAGGCGCCAGTATGCTGCCGCATTTGCTGCACACCATCGTCTGCGTCTTGTCCGAATTATGGAAGAGACGATCCTGCAGCAGATAGGAGGCGCCATGCGATATCAAAGCATCACGTTCCATTTCACCAAAACGCACGCCACCACCACGTTTACGACCCTTAATGGGTTGATGTGTAACCGCATCGACGGGACCCGTTGAACGCACCTGATATTTGTCGAACACCATGTGACGCAGACGCTGATAATGCACAACGCCAACAAAAATATCCGCCGTCATTTCACGACCATCGACGCCTGAATACAGTCGCTCGGTACCATAGTAATTGTAGCCACCACGCTCAAGCAACTTGCCAAAGTAATCAATGGCCGTATGCTTCTCAGAGAAACGAAAAGGTGTCGCATCGTGCACCAGTCCATGCAGGGAGCCCGTTTTGCCAGCCATAATCTCGATCATCATAGCGATTGTCATACGCGAGGGGAAACCATGTGGATTGAAGACAATATCGGGTATGAGTCCCGTCTCGGAGAAGGGTAAATCTTCGGCGGGATACTTTTGTGAACAGATACCTTTCTGGCCGGCACGCGAGGCAAACTTATCGCCTATTGTAGGCGGACGTGCGATGCGCAATGTTATGCAGACGGTGCGCGGTGCATTAGAGTTGAAATCGCCGCAGTAACGAACGCTGTCCACGACACAATCCTCCTTTTCGTCCATCGATTTGACCACATATTTCGATTCCTCCGAGTCGTAGTACGAATAGAGCGGTGACTTGTAGGTCAACTTGTGGCCCGCTTGCGGTAGCCCATCGTTGTCTAGATATGGCACCAATTCCGGTTGGTGTGGACTGCGTGCAAAGTAGCTGTTGCCACGCAATTCCACAAATTTACTCTTGTAAATACTGCCATACGCAAAACCACGCTCATGCGCCGACTTATTGATAATCATGGCATCCTCCATGTCGTAGCCGGTGTAAGAGATGACAGCGACAACGGCATTAGTGCCCATGGCAAAATCATCGAGTCCGATGTTGTCATGATGTACGGGTCGAAAAAGTGGCGCACCGGGAGTCTGCAAACGATACAATTTGTTGGCCGCTTGTTTGGGCCAATTGAGGCAGGGTGTGCCCATCGTTTGTTTACCCATCTGACATTGATACATGTTTCTATAGAAAGAAAGTAGAGCAGTTTATTAAATATTGAAAATTTAAATTAAAAATGTTAAATACTACCTTGGTGATTGATTGTAGTCTGGCATTGGTATAAGATTTGCCAAATTACTCATAAAGTCGGTCTTCGCAAGCTCCATGTGTGTTGTAAAACCAGGATAGGCTTCCTTAGCATCGATTGCAATCTCCATGTAGACTTGTTCGAGCGACCCAATATATTCGATTTTGCCTAGCGCTATATTACGCACTGGACGCATCATGCGCGCTGGTCCCACAAATAGAAATAGTCCCGGAAATTGTCCTTTCTTTATAAATGGTATATAAGCGATTTCCATCATTTCGGGCAGCTTGCCATCGATTTTGAGTAGACGTAATTTGTCTACAATTTTGGTGGCATCCGCTTGACGTATGTGACCGAGCAGTTTGCCTTCGAGAAAGACGACAAACATTTTGGCGGTGGCATCGTAGAGTTCAGCGTCGATGGGTATCATGCCCATGTCGACGAGGGTGCGTGGTATGGCCTACAAATAAGAGGAATTTTTATTTTTCAGATAGTCTATACATCAATTTAAATTGAAATTGAGAGCTTTACATTTGAAGTTAAAAAAATTTCAATTCCAATTGAGATTTTCTATTTAAAATTGGCAATATCCAAATGAAATTAGGATTTCCAATTTTAAATTGAGAAAATTTCATATGCAATTGAGATTTTCCATTTGAAATAAAGAAGAGAACAAAAGAAATTGCGATTTTTCATTTGAAATTGGCAAAATGCCAAATGAAATTGAGATGTTTCCATTTGAAATTGAGAAAATTACGAATGAAATTAGGGTTTAAAATTTAAATTGGGATAATTCTAAATGAAATTGAGATTTTCCATTTGAAATTGTCAAAATTCCAAAAGAATTTGAAATTTTTTCATTTGAAATTGAGAAAATACCAAATGAAATTAGGATTTAAAATATAAACTGAGATAATTCTAAATGAAATTAAGATTTTCTATTTGAAATTAACAAAATCTCATTTGAGAAATTGGATTTTGTCAAATGACATTGAGAAAATCCCAAATTAAATTAGGATTTATTTATTGAAATTGAGATTTTCCTTTTGAAATTGGACAAATTCAAAATGAAATTGCCATTTTTCGATTTGAAATTGAGAAAATTCCAATAAAATTGATATTTTTACATCTGAAACTGGAAAAATTCCAAATGAAATAAGATTTGAAGTTGAAATTGAGAAAATCACAAATACAATTGAGTAGAACTGTTGATATTAGGAAAAAAATGTTCATAAACACCCAACTAGCTTTGTCTTTAAGTTATCTTTTAAATGTTATCGTTATCCGAAATGTTACGTAAAAGTTGTCTTTTTGTAATACAAAAGTTTGACCGGAAGATAACTTTTTATTTTATATGAAAAATTTACGAATACTATACATAAAGATGTCTTAAAGGTGCTATAAAAAAATAGTCTTTTGAGCAACTGAAAGACAACCGGATAAAGTCATCTTAAAGGTATTAACATGTATAAAAAAAAGACAACGTTACACTGACTACCAACAATACAAATGCGACTTTTAATTCGCCTTTTCGATAACTTTTTGAGTGTGAAAAAAAGTGCTCATAAGAAAGGCATCCTCTTAGGAATTAGTCCGCACAATGTTCTACTTGGAAAGTCACAATATTTCACATTAGTTTTGTATAGAAAAAATCACAAATATTGCCACTTACATCGACAAGTTTCTTGGGCGGCGATGACGATATTTTGCACGTGATCGCCAAGTGATTGAGCAGGCCACACGGCGCTCCATCAGGCGTGTGCACGGGACAAATAAAGCCCCAAGCGTCGGGCAGCAACTGACGCGCCTCCGTCGTCCGCATAGTCGTAAAGTAGGAACCACGATGCACCGCGCGAAAATGTGACATGTATCGCATGCGATTAATATTCTCAGCCATAACAACAAGACCCGAATTCTGCATAAGACCCAAACCCGAACGTGACGGTGCATTGCCGGTAGCCAAAAACGATTCCATCGCACGCGAAATACCGCCCGAGTTACGCAGACAAGTTGTCAGTATACCTGGTGTAATCAAAGCATCGGGTGCTTCCAATTTGCGCAACAGCAACTTCTGTGACATTCTCATCCAGATATCAATGCGATCCAATAAAAACTTTTGATACAAATGACCGGGCAACAATACTTCCTGCATCATAACCGAATCGACATTTTCAATTTTATAGTTTCCCTGTGCGCACTGAAACAGTTTTTGCACCATAAATACCAACATATCGAATTTTTCCTTTTTCGTTGCCAAATGTATAAGTATTCGTTCGTCGAGTATAAAATCGGTTACATCGGTGACCGGTTGCCAGGCAGGCACCTCCGGAAAACGTGAACGGAATATTTCACCCAAATAGTGACGACACTCGGCGTGCGTGTGCAATCCCTCGTCGTGCACCTCGCGCAACATTTTCTGCACGCACGATACATAGTATTGATCCGTTTCGTAGCCGTGCACAAGTCGGCGATACATTTGCTCATCCGTATAGTCGACCAGGCACTTGAGTATCAAACAGATTGGCACGTATGACATGAATTTCATTTGCGAAAACATTAGCTTAGCACTGCCCGTGTTTAGATAGTGCAACACATTGTTGAATGAGGTCTGATCGGAGCGCACGGTGCGCACCATAATACCGAGTTCGTTGAAATTGGCACCGCGATCTTTCCATGTCGAGCGTTTGATGGCAATCGGATAATTTCTACGACTCATCATCAACATACGTACGATTTTCTCATTGCCTTTGATAATGAAAATGCCACCAAATTCCGCGTCATGTTCGCCGTGCTGCACCATTTGCTCGGGCGTTAGACGCCCCAGATTGCATGCCTGGGATTTCAGCATAATCGGCACCAGACCAAGATCAACATCGATTGCCGACTTTCGCAGTCCATCGACGCTCCAGCCAACACGCACCGCACACATGCCCTGATAGGATTTGTGCAGTTGACGAGCCTCCGTCGGATAGATATTACGCTCGACCACGTCGATGGTGTCGAGCGGCACCTGTGGCCGTTCAATGTGTATGTCCTCAATACTAAGTTCGATTGTTTCGCCGGCAGGCGTACGAAAAACTATGGGCGGCATGTGTTTAGCGCATTCATCGAGTCCGATTTTAAGCATTTCATCGAAAGAGTCCAAATGTGGTGCTCCCAGGTTGACCAAGTGCTGTTTTAGTTGTTGTTTTCATAGAGTAAAATAGAAAAATGAATTTGAATTTTTAAACGAGATTTAAATGCTCACCTCATTGAGTTGCTTAGGATGCTCCTTGAATTCGGGACGTAAATTCGTCAATGTTGGATACAGCTTCATTTTTAGTTTATTGTAAGCACTATATTTTAATGTTTTAATTAAAAGAATTTAAAATTATACGCGATATCAGCTATCAGCGCGCTGCACAAAAAAACGTCTGAGAAATGTCACTTTTTCGAGTTGCACGTGTTTGTGTCAGCGAGATGTGTGTGGAATTTTACTGTGGATTTTGGTAAATAAACATTTTGTGGTGAATTAACAATGCGAATTTGTTGAGTTTCTTTTGTTTTGTGTTGAGTTTTAGAATTATATGCAGCACAGGGTATATCTAAAACCAAATTAATTAATTATTTCATTTTCTTTGATTTTTTATAATTTGAATTTTGATTTCAAATTAGTCTTTTGTGCAGGGTTTCCATGCTATCTTTCATTATCCCCAAATCGATATCACTCGGTATTTTTTGCTTTAAATGAGTGAATAAGACGTATATTATGTATATAATAATTAATTACGTTATTAAAATATGTGCTGGATTGGTGGCAGCTGGGTTTAATATCGAAGTCATTCTATTGAGATCATAGGACAAGCTTAGGTTGATTAGTGAGCTGAACCACAAGTCCAATGGTTCCGTAGCCCAAGTTATGTACTGGGCTCGCACTGTTCGCATATACATAAAAAAACAAACAGTTTTTCTATGCCGCGCTACCTCTTGGCAGACAATGGCAAATTTCCGAGTAAAACATAGCCCTGAGAAAGCGTCCCCCCATGTAGGTTTGGAATTATACTGTCCACCACTTGAGTGAAAATATGTAGCTCAAATGGTGAGATAGCTACCCAGGCAGAAATTAACAACTGGGCCAGCCTTGGCGAAGTATTGCCGCCAGTATCACCAAGGCTGACATTCCATACTGGCCCCAACCAGTTGCGAAGGTTAGATCACATGGGAAATTTTAAAGTAGGTGTTATTATGATAGTTAGGATTTTCAAAATTATAGTCGGTCTAAGCCGACTATAAATACCCACACATATGTGTGGTAACCATTCAAAGTGGTATATAGGTCACCAGGGTATACGAATCCTGAAAATAACTACAAACTTTCCATCCCTGAAGAATTTTCTTTCATTTGATACCCATATTTACAAATGGGTAGGTGTACCGAATTTCGAATTTTTTTTTGGGAACCACAAGTCGTTTCGTGGGAAAACATTATTTTCATGTATTTGAGCATATTGTCTGTCAATATATATTTGACCAAAAAAGTTTACATAAGCACGTATACAGTAAAATTGATTTGCAGATGTACATTTTATATGAGGTATTTGAACATAAGTGGTCGGTTCTTAGGTCACAATAGACCGATAATGACCATTTTCTTGTTCAGACAGCTTTGATATATAAGTAATCTAAATCTAAAGTTTCATTGCTCTAGCTCTTCAACTAATCGTGATTTCAACAGACAGACAGACAGACAGACAGACAGACAGACAGACAAACAGACAGACAGACAGAAGGACAGACGGACAGACAGACAGACAGACGGACATCGCTAAATCGACTCAGGAGGTCATGTTGATCTAGAATATACTGAATATACCCTTTCACTCTTAGTGTAGGGTATAAAAACATATGTTTGTTATAGCAAGCTAGAAAAGTGATATCGATTTATAGGAAAAGTTAAAACATTTGAACTTTTGCTATCACTCAATATAATCTGGGGATATCGCTTGCTATAAAAAGGTGTTGTATGTACTCGTTTCTTTCTACCATTCATTTTTCTGGTTTGAACTGATTTGTATTTCATCTCTGTTCAGCGAAATAGTGATGACGAGTGGCGAAAGATAGCATGGAAACCATGCATTGTGAAAAATTGTTTTTTAAAATTAAAATTTTTAAAAATAATATGTTTGGTTAATTCTCAATTATTTTTAACTTTTTAATAGTAAAAGAAATTTAAAAAATATATATTATTTCATACCAAAATATTTATGTGCAAATGTTAAATTTTAAAGATTATAGCAAATATCGCGTATTGTATTAAAATAGTCAAAAATGAAGAAGTCGGTCGGGCCCGATTATGGAATACCCTACACTTTAGTAGGGATATAAATGATGTTTGCCAAATAATAAGAAAATGCAAAATAAAATGATGTCCTATTTTGCACCATGTTTAAGATACAGGGTGTTTAATAAATGCATATTACTGACATAACCTAGCCAAGAAAATCGGTTATAAAGTATAATATGGTGAAAAATGAATAACAATTTTTAACTAATGTTTTATAAAAATTAATTACTTTTCCAATGGTACATGACATCTTTGAACCCCATGATTTCTTCCTTTTTTAAAACGTACGTTATGTTGAAATTGACAAAAATAAAAACTATGCCTCATTTTTTCAAATTTATATTGATAGACCTGTTCATTTCCAATATTGGTAAGTTATGCTGCAGAAATAATTATACAGTGGCGGATCTTGTAATTTCGTGTTTGAAATTTTAAAAAATCGATATAATTGAGAAACAATTTTAAACATTTAATAAAATTAGAATCATCATATTTCCAAACATATATTTTTTTTTGTAATTTCAACCACCAAATCACAAGATCCGTCACTGTTTAATTATTTTTGCAGCATTTGTTATCAAGTAAAAATTACTGTTATTGGTAGAAACGATTTGGCTCATTTCTGAACTGAGATCCTTCTTTTGGCTAAAACATAATAATAATAATAGTTTGGCGCTACAGTCCTGTATAGAACTTCGGCCGAGCTCTCTCACCATTTTGAGCTGTGCGTGTTATATTTGTACTCAAAGTGGTGGGACCTACAATTTATTGCCTAATCCGAACGGCGGGTGAGAGCTTTTCATGGGCAATGGTTTTACTCTAGGTTTGCCATTTACTGACGAGAGGTAGCGAGGTATAGAAAAATGTTTCTATGAAAAGATGTTGTTAGCCCCAGTCCAGGCTTGAACCGGGGACCTTTCGGCTCGCAGTCCAACGCACTAACCACTGAGCTACCGCGGCTACCATATTGGCTAAAACATATTCAAACCAAATTTCATCGCATTCTGACCAGTATTTCCCAAGTTTTTGTGTATTCGGACAGGAACATGAACAGAACGACTAAACGGACTTGGGTAGTGATACTGATAAAGAATATATATTCTCCTAAGAGACGTTACAATATATACACAAACATAAGATAACCGATACCTCCCAAGGTGTAGGCTATAATAAAAGTTTGTCTTTCAAATAATATAAAATAAATGTATACAAGAACAACATATGTAAATAATGCCTCTAAATGAATTATTTTAAATCACCAAATATGTTTAGGCATTGTTTTATAGAATGTTCCTATATTTTAATATACATATAAATCTATAAATAACTTTTTATTATTTAATATAAATTGTATATTAATGTAAATAAAACCAATTATATCGCGTTTAAATATTTCACAACAAAACGCATTTCTTTTGAAATCACCTTATTTCGGAAATTTCCCTATTTTTCTAAATGTTTTTCATATTAAATATATTTAAATTTAATGTGCATAAGACTAAAGCAAGCCAACAACATGTATGAATCATCATTTTAAAATCGAAACAAATCGTCATTTTGTAGCAAGCACAAAATAATCAGAAACATTTAAAAAATATTTGTTTTAAATTTGCTCAATATTCTGAAAAGTTAGCACGTTGTAATTGTAGCAAGGGGTCGTTTACACTTTACCGCTTAATACGTTCAAAATGCAACTGGGCTTCCAAACCAAGAAAAATACTGCGTGCTGGATTTTAAAATGAAAAATATTTAAATAAATAAAAATCAAAAACGATTGCAGTGGCGACAGTCCCATCTTAAAAACAGATCAGTGAACTTTTTGCTTTTAGCACAGACATTCCATTTATGCATAGCATATGGAGCAAGGCAAAAGTTGGTAATACACACGTTCGAATCGTATGGATCTTGCACATCCAGGCGCAAGTTATTAAAAATAGAATACTGAAAATAATTCAATTTTAAAAGTGGCACAAATATTTAAAATTTTTCAAGACCATACGCAATTGTACACATACATTTATTTGACAATTGAAAACAAGTTAATAAAAGACGCATCAAATATTTAAATTTCTAGACATCTTGCCTTTAAAATAACACGTCGATCAACTGCAAAGTAGCTATGCTTGTTTGCATCTAGGAGATGACGTTTTGCGTTTATTTTTAAATATGGCGTATTAATTTGGCAGCATTACCATCATTTAAACGAATTTCGTAATTTCAGAACGACGTGTAAAATTATTGCAACCGATTCTTTGTCTATCTGTCTGTTGCAACGACGAATTTCAAGGTGCTGTTAACGGTCAGTGACATGTTGAGGGTTGTTTGGATGTTTTTTATTTCATTTTATTAAACTAACTCATATTTCATAAATCTATTTTATAATTTTAAATATTTTTAATAATTCCATAAAAGTAAAAAATTTATCAAACACGTTTATAAATTCAAATTTAAATTTGAGAAATGTTTGTTATTTCTATTAAGTCACCCATTAAAATTGAAACCTTAATGCTTAAATTATAATGGATTATATTAATATTATTTTAAGGAACATTTTTATTATTTATATCAGGGACCCATGATTCGCTGTGGACCTAATTTATTGGTGTTATAATTATAGTAACCCAAACAAAAATAATTCCCCGTAAAATTATTCTCCGTAAAACGCTTTCCGTAGAATTTTGCCCGGTAGAATTCTTTCTCGTAGAATTCTTCCCCGTTGTGTTTTTCCAGTAGAAGTTTTAGAGTGGTGAGTTTTACGGTAATGTATTTAGTGTGGTCAGTTTAGGTGTGGAGAGTTTAGGTGTGGAGAGTTTAGGTGTGGTGAATTTTTGAGTGGTGAGTTTGTGTGTGGTGAGATTAAGTAAGATGAGTAATATCGATATTTAAAGTTTAGTTCAAATCAATAACATTAGGGCTGAGATATAGCGTACTGAATTTTTTTGGTTCTATAGGAGGTCTCACTCCCCTTTGCCCAATCTGGTTTATTTATGGTTAAGGATACTTCATGGACTTTATAATAAAGTAATGCAAATTTTCAGAAAAATACGTTCAGTGGTTTAGCTCTGAATCTTAATTATACACCAAAAATAAAAATGGGCGTAAAAGTTGGCGTGTTCAACGAAAACTATATAGTGACCTTCTGCTGTATCTGTAGGATATACATTCCAAATTTGAAGGAAATCCGTGCACAGGTGTACGTTTGCATAGCGCACAAACAAAGAGACAAACGGAAATGATTATTTTTAATAAAAAACTAATGTCAATAATAATATTTTATTTTGAATAATTTGGTTTTTATACACCACACTAAGAGTGAAAGGTACACCCAGTAGGAGGAATATTTTAAATCAGCATGAGGTACTGTAATTTCTGGACCACTTTAAAATGTAACCGTACACATTATTACATATTATTGGGTATTTATAGTCGGCTTAGTCCTTTCATAATTCTTACTAACAGCAACAATCAAAATTTCCCCACACGCAGAATAAAATACTATATAAATAATAGTTTTTTTACTATTAAAAATAGTCAATAGGATTATTTTAATCGGAAAATACCATTAAATACTAGAAAATACCATGAAATTGCCATTGAGTTTATATGAAAAGATTTTTTTGTATACTATTAAATCAATAATTGTCCTATTGACCAATTTTAATGGGATTTGAGGTAATTTTTTCTGGGTGTACTTAAAATTTCACATGTGACTAACATTACTGGTTCTTAATTTCATACTTATATTTTTATCATTTAATATCATTTGGATTTCCAAAGTTAATTTAGGCCTTTTTAGGTCTCTGCCTTCCCTGATGTTCTAATATGTATTTATATCAAAAACAATGTCGGCGGAATTACGTTTTAATGCTAGCTACTTAAATGGTAAAACAACTAATTTAATAGTTGATATTTGCGAATATCTTTGATTACAGCATATAATAATACAGTATAGAATAAAAATAAAATAATAACAAATGTGTAGATTCATTGTTCTATATTGTTCAAGTTTAAGTTTAGGTATCTGGGCAAAAATGTGACTAACACGTTTCCCAGTATCGGGCAGTGGTGTTTTGATGTGATTATGTAAACATTTTATGTAGCAAAAAAATTAATTAATAATTGTGAATTATTTATTTATAATAAAATAAGTATTTTTACAACAATTTTATACTTAAATAATACAGAACACCTTAAAAGGGAACTACATACATTTTAATTATTTGTGCACTTTGAGATTAACCCATATTATGTTTGCGACAAATACCATTCAAACAATATTTAAATAAATTTGTAATAAAAACAGTGCAGAATGATATTTTTTGATAGCATTATTATTACTGTATTAAATTCGTTTTTAAATAAAAACAAAAAAACAAATGATCATAAAATATTTGCAGAACATAAGTTAATGTAAATAAAAAAATCTGAAATCATGATTATTCAAACAACATAAATGTAAGGGCGAGTTTACACGATAGAGAAAATAGCTAGAGATAGAGCAAATTAGAGCAAAAAATCTCATAGAGTTGTGTAAACACTACATAGAGCTCCACGGTGTGGAGCTCTACGATAAATTTTTTCACTATCTCTAGCTTATTTCTCTATCGTGTATTCGAGTCCTAACACATAAAAAAATTTAAATCCTTACAATAATTCATATTATGTTTGCAATAAGCGTCTTTCAAACAATATAGAAATAGAAAAAATGTTTCTGACAATTATGCAAATTGATATTTTTTTTAATAATACAATTAAAACAATATTAAATATATTCTATTCGATTTAAAATTTTAAAAAATAAGAAATGATTGAATTATATTTGCTGTAAATATACCCAGCAGATTTTATCGCAAGTTGTTCCGAAAAGAACAACTTCAAGAACTATATTTATTTGGAATGCAAAGATAAAAAGTCATTCCACGTTCGATTCTAGTGATATGATTTTAGGAATTACTTTATATTCACTTTATATAAATTTAAATTTATCGGTTGACTATCGAACTATGAGAGACAATCAAACAAAGTTCTGTATCTCCATCCAATTCAATAGCAAACTATTCTAGAAAAACTTCTCTCCTGGTACTAATGGCACAGCAACGAGAACAACTTCACATTGGGTTCCGATGAAAAGTCATTCTACGTTCGCTTCTAGCGGAACGTATACGAGAAGCGAATACAGTTTTTGAGCACCAAATGAAAGCGTAAAAGCAAACGGAAATCTGTATCTTCATCAAATTCTACAGCAACTGATTCTAGAATAACTTCTCTCCTGGTACTACCGGCACAGCAACGAGAACAACTTCACATTGGGTTCAGATAAAAAGCCATCCTACGTTCGCTTCTAGCGGAACGTATACGAGAAGCGAATACAATTTTTGAACACCTAATGAGAGCGTAAAAGCAAACGAAAATCAGTATCTTCATCAAATTCTACAGCAACTGATTCTAGAATAACTTCTCACGTGGTACTGACGGCACAACAACGAGAACAACTTCACATTGGGTTCCGATAAAAAGTCATTCTACGTTCGCCTCTAGCGGAACGTATACGAGAAGCGAATACAGTTTTTGAGCACCTAATGAGAACGTACAAGCAAACGGAAATCTGTTTCTTCATCCAATTCTACAACAACTGATTCTAGAATAACTTTTCACGTGGTACTGATGGCACAACATCGAGAACAACTTCACATTGGGTTCCGATAAAAAGTCATTCTACGTTCGCCTAATGAGAACGTACAAGCAAACGAAAATCTGTATCTTCATCAAATTCTAGAGCAACTGATTCTAGAATCACTACTCTCTTGGTACTGACGGCACAGCAACGAGAACAAGTTCACATTTGGTTCCGATAAAAAGTCATTCTACGTTCGCTTCTTTTAGAATGAAATTGAGTATATATAAAAACGTGTCAAACCTCTTTGAAATATTTTATTTCAAAAAATAAAATTATCTGCGTATTCTAAATCAACAATTCTATTAAAAACATGTGTACTTGTATTTTTTTATTTAAATTAAAAACAAAGTTTAACATGTTAATACTACAGGTAGTATCGATTGCTCAGATGGTTGATGTGCAGGAAGTCCATATAATGGCTGGAACAAAAATAGAATAAGTTTAGGAGCAAAAATTACATTGAAAATATTTAATTTTTTAATATTTAAGTTTAAATATTCCTGATTATATGAGTTTTATATTAATTAAATGAACAATTTTATTAATTGTATTTGTATTCTATGGACACAATATGTGGAAGTTGTTCCAAAAGGCATTCCATGGGAACCATTTTTAGAAGTAGTTCCAAAAGTCATTCCATCGGACGTTATTCCATAACTCGTCTTTTGGAACCGGGAGAGAAGTTGTTCAACCAGTAAAGAGAGAAATTTAAAGAGAGTATTTAAAGTGGTTCCTCAACTCATTGCAGTAGAAGCGAATGGAGACGTAAATACTTCTCCATTCGCTTCTTAAGGCTGACGGAAAAGTACTTACTCGTGTAGACATCGCATGCGAAAATAACGACTTCTGGAACCATTTTTGGAGCGACTCCCTTAATACGTTATACTTCAAAAACCTGCTGGGTATTTCAAAATTTGTGTTAATAAAAAAGCTTCAAAAATATATAAAAAAAAATTAAAATAAAAATAAACCTTAAAAAAGACAAAAACATAAAAAATACAATTTTTAGACCTCCACTGAGAAAACCAAAATCACATGTGCCCACTGTCAACAAACAAAAATGCATCAGTCAGTCATTTTTATATGCGGACTGTTTGTTGTTGTGTTTTTGTGAAAAATACTAGTTCTGCCATAAAACTAGATGTAACCACAATGACAATGAAAAATTACATTTTCTTTATTAATCATCAGCGACAACAACAAAATTAAAAGAATGAAAAAAATAACAAAAAAAAACAAGTAGAAATGCTGTTGTAAATATTTGATTAAATTAAAATAGAACGCAGAATTGTCTTTGTTCTTAGTTTCTTCAGAGAAGAAATCGCTGTTCTGCGGTGGGTGACTGCCGCACATGGTGCACAGACTGGCTGCTGCTGTTCGAAACAAAAATCATCTGCAAAGTAATTTTAAACATTTCACGCTTGTTGGCTGTTTACACATTTTTTTTATGGCCATCAAGTCAAAGCAATAGCCATGCAGTTAAAACCATTGCAATGGCGCAGAAGTTGTTGCAAGTATTGGGATTTTTGTTCTTTTGGTTTGTATTAAAATTCGATTGAAAACATGAAAAAGAAAACTGATAGTCGAACACACAGTGAGGTGTTGAGTAGAAGAAAATGGAGGGGTTCAGTTAAATGTCTCTTCAAATTAGGATTTCATATTTGCATACTTAAAATAATGTTTTTGAAACAGCCAAAATTTTACACCCATTACAATGTTGAAATGTTGTTAAAATTTGAAAAAAATATAATTTTTAGAGCTCATATTTTGGCCCTAAGAAACTCTAGGGTGACAATCGAAATGTGTTAAATAAGTGACATTATATAGGAAGATTAATGGAAACTTATAAAAGAAAGGGAAAACTATTATTCACCTTGAATCACAGAATTTAATCAAAAATTCGTAAACAAAATATATATATATATAGGGTACACCCAGAAAAAACATGGTAAATTAATAGTATTTCAATAGAAAAACAATAATTTATACTTTGGTAAAGAAGATGCGTCTAATTAATTCAGTATTATTGAAACTGTTAATACAGGGTTTTTCAACAGGGACGCTACAAAAGTAGAGCGACAGGGACAGCAAACGGTGCCATATTTCTTGCCGCTTTTTTGACATTTCTTTTCAGTAAGGTTGGCCATTTCATGATGGAAAGATATACGAATTCGAATTTCGGTAGTAAATTTTAATAATTTCGACTCATTGTTGGCTCGTATATCTTTCCATCATGAAATGGCAAACCTTACTGAAAAGAAATGTCAAAAGAGCGGCAAGAAATATGGTGTCGTTTGCAGTCCCTGTCGCTCTACTTTTGTAGCGTCCCTGTTGAAAAACCCTTGAAAAAAACTTTTGTAGCGCTCTTATTGAAAAACCCGTTACAATATGTTGTCGCTCTACTTTTGTAGCGTCCCTGTTGAAAAACCCTTGAAAAAAACTTTTGTAGCGCTCTTATTGAAAAATCCGTTACAATATGTTGTTGTTCCATACATTTTATAATGTGCTCTTCTAATTACAATAAAAAAGACCTATACACATTAATGATACGTATTATTACTTTTAAGATGTAGGTATTCGAATTATATAATAATGTATTAAAACAATAATATATTTAATTATTTTATAATTAAAATTCACTTTTAAAAAAACATACACATAAAAAGACACTTCTCGTTACAAAAGGTTATAACACATTTAATGTTCGCTTCATTTTCCAATAATTGATTGTATTACTTGATCTGCATTTACATTTTTGAATATTATCACATTAATTAGAAAACTTTTGCATTAATATGAAAAAACTATTAATACAGGAACCATAACATCAATCGTCGTACCATTAAGTACTTAATAGGACATTTTCTTCTGAGTGTAGCCTAGGGTAAAATAGTACATAGGGTAATGTGGGAAATTGTAATTTTTGACATGTTTTTGTACCTAGAAAAAAAAAAAAACAGTTGTCAAGTGATTCTTAATATGGCATCAACTTTTTCATCCATGATTATAATCAAATTAAGACCTTTTTATTACATTGCTTCAATGGTGCTAAGTTATGTTCAAATTGCGATATTGGGCTAAGGTAGGAAAAAGTTTATGGGGTAAAGTGGGAAACGTAATTTCAGCAATGTTTGTTATAATTTTAGTAAAAATATTGTGTAATATGAATTATTTAATTGGTTTAGAAAAGAACAAAACTTCAATCATGGACACAAACCAATGATCTGAATTGTATAAAAAAGCCGAGAAGCGAAAATTTAACAGGAACACATATTCTTCAAGTTCATTAGAAATTTAATTTCAAGAATTCAGTGAAGTGCAATCAATATCTGTAAACGATCGGTATACTTGAAATGTATGAACTTAACGACCAGCAACACACCTGTGTCCATTGCCTTTAAGAATATTCTGACTTTATGGACATTTTTTATTTGTATTTTCCTAACATAACTAAAAGAGAAAGTTTATGGTAAAGACCTTCATATTTTTCAACAAGTTTTAAATTGAGCTGTTTTGAAAAATCACTAAAAATCAATTAAAAGGCATATAATTGGTATTCTATCAATTAGATCATGAAGCAGTCTATGGAATATACGCTTCAAATAAATTTAAAAATAATTAAACTGACCTTTTTTTCAATATACGAGCCAACAAAGAGTCGAAATTATTAAAATTTAATACCGAAATTCGAATTTGTATATCTTTCCATCATGAAATGGCAAACCTTACTGAAGAGAAATGTCAAAAGAGCGGCAAGAAATATGGCGTCGTTTGCTGTCCCTGTCGCTCTACTTTTGTAGCGTCCCTGTTGAAAAACCTTTTATATTCCTGATTCGAACAAGTTAAACTCTTAATGTCTATATTTTTTTTTGTATAATTTATAATAGCTCAATATATGAAGAATATACGAGACAAACATTCTGACAGGGTGGAGGCGGCTTAGAAACATTTTGTCAACATATTTCAAACAGACAAAGGCGAAGTTTTTATCATACATTATTCCACTTTAAATTCTGTCAATCGAGAACATTTTTATTAGAACTCCATAAAACTTGAATAAAATTTCAATCAAATTTAGGAATTCCCCCCAGAAACCCTCCAATAACCAGGGAAGGAGGTCGTAATTGTGTTTTCCAGTGTATTTCGAAGGTCAAACATTTATAAAAAATGTGATGAATAGAAGAAATGAAACATAAACAAATCATGCGTACAAAATAAACCTCCACCCCCACAAAAATAAAAACTCACTTTTAAAAAACCCCTGTTTTCCAAATAGGGTATATAAAAAAAATGAAATTTCTGCAAAATTAATTTTTTACATATTCAAATTTTTGCACCCTCTACAATATGAATTTTTAAAAGCCCCTGCATATTTGTGCAATTGTATTTTTTTTTTCGTTTTATTATATGAATTTTCAAAATCAGCTGGCAAAGAAGCCAAATTTAAAACAATTGTTGTTATATTTTTATTATTAGGTATTTGTAACGAGTAATTAATATTTATTTTCACGGCATTCAAAAGTATTAGAATATTTTTTCATCCAAAATTACCTTACTTTAGTAATACAGGAATTTAGAATTCAAATTATTATTTCGACTTTTATTATTTTTAACTTCGTTCAAATTTTTTATTTTATGATACATTCGTATATTTTATAATATGATATTTGTAAAGCGAAAAGAAGCAAAAAATACATCTTTCAAAACAAAAGAGTGACACGAATAAAACAAGTCAGAAACGATCCAATATTCTGTTCAGGGATGTAATCCGCGTAAAAGCTTGTAATTAATTCGTAAATCCATTGTAATCCATTGTAATAAAGGTGTGTAAAATTATTAAAAATAATAATTAAATAAAAAATAGACTATTTTGTGTGGAATCGATCATGACGATGTCGAAAATTTTCCGATTAGTTAATATTTTTTAGCCGCGGTAGCTCAGTGGTTAGTGCGTTGGACTGCGACCCGAAAGGTCCCCGGTTCAAGCCTGGACTGAGGCTAACAAATTCTTTTCATAGATCATTTTTCTATACCGCGCTACCTCTAGTCCGTAAATGGCAAACCTAGAGTAAAACCATTGCCTATGAAAAGCTCTCACCCGCCGTTCGGATTCGGCAATAAACTGTAGGTCCCACCACTTTGAGTACAAATATAACACGCACAGCTCAAAATGGTGAGAGAGCTCTGCCTAAGTTCTTATAGAGCTGTAGTTCCAAACTATTATTATTAATATTTTTTTACTCTTTATGTGAGTTTATTATTCATTATTCGTTAGATGTACGAATTAGTTCGTGGATTTTATCACAAATGATTTTCGTAAAATATACGATTGTTAAGCATCAATAACTTTACGATCATTTTCACGAATACTTTTACAGTGACCTTTTTCGTGTATTTGATTATTTTATTTTGAGTAGCGTAATAATTATATTATTTTATGATAATTAACTAAATAAAAACTTAATAAATAATAAAAAAAGTTAACTTATTAGTCCCAGTCTAGATTTAAATCGGTGCTATGGGACCTTTTGACTAGTTTTTAATCCTTTTTTTCATTTATTTTTTTTCATTGACTTCCTCATATTCTATAACATCATCTGATTTACCTTCTTTTTCTTAATATTAATTATTCTAACATAATTCCTGAAAATTTGAATCACACATATAACGTTTACTTAATTTTAATCTAAATACACGTTATATAGAATTTTGGTCAACTTTTTTCAATTTTGTCGAACCGCCTTGATCTTTCGAATGGCAATTAATTTTTTAAAATCCATACATTTTAAGTTTTATATATATTGGGGTAATTTGCTCCACTGTGCAAGCAATCAACAATAATAAATGAGACGCAAGACAATTCAGCGCACTAAGCAATGTGTTAGAAAGAGATGGAAGATCAGCACATTGAAACACATGAGTGCGAATGAGATGACAATAGCATGCGTCATTCACGAAACGAGTAGAAGGTTCTCGAAACATGTCGAGCTTTTCGAAACGTATCGAACTGATGCATGCAGTATATAAGGGCGCCACATCTGAGGCACAGCACTTCAGTAGTGGTTGTAAAGTGGTCGAGTGCATCTTTTTAGAAGTTGTTAGAATTTGTTTATTAAAGTGAATTAATAAAGTTAATTGTTATAATTAAACATAAATAAACATAAGAGTGTTTTTATTTTGTACACAATCCAGAGATACGAACTTGTAGTACAGTTTTCCGTAGACTGAATTTTCGTAACAATATTTTAAATTTCCTGCAATTCTCTTTATATATGATATTCGGTAAATTTATTCGGTTACTTTTTCCGATGCTCAACTCATATTATCACTCAATAAACATCTGATTTGTGTCTTAATTTTAAAAATATCTACTAAACACATATATTTTGTACAATTAGAAGCAGCAGATGAAAAGCACCAAAGAAAATAGAAAAGATTTTCTTTGAAATTAAAACAACAAAAATGTTTGCTCGCCGTTTCTTGATGTTTTTATTTTTTTCCTTGTTTTTTTTTTGTTATTTAATTTTTCTACTAAAATAGAAACGTTCAGACAAGTCAGTTTTTCACGAGTAACGCTTCCGATAAGTTGCAGCGCGCACGTCGACGGTGAAATAACGAAAAACTTTTATATGTTGTGTATACTATATAAAATAAAAAAAGTAATTTTCATACAGCAAGTGGAAAATTTTCGTTCAAAAAAAACGCATATATAATTACTAAGGTTAATTTACGATTAATAATTTAAAGAATTAATAATATTAAGTGTTTGGCTATAGTATAAAAGTGAATATTTGCTTGAAAAAAAAAAGAAATTTAAAAATTGTGAAATAAAATAATATTTGTTCTCGTTTTTGAACAAGTAACGTGAAAAAATTTTACAAATACATTTAAATGCAAAAATATCTTCGTAGAAAATTTCGCAGACAAGTCGTATTGGCCCCTTACGTAGCCGATCTCCCTCTTTAGATACACGCGCCGTCTTCGCAGCGACCACATCACTCATCATTCTTACACTAAGAAAAATAAATTAAGATTACAATAATATTTTAGGAGAATTAAATCAATCTGTTGTCATGAGTCATGAGAATTAAAACGAATTATAAAATCATTTTCATTTATATTTCTTTAGAACTACACTGATTTTTAGATCACATAAACAAACAAAATTTTGAAAATTTAAACATTTAATTAATATTTATAATAATTTACATAATTTTTTTTTATTAAAATAAAAACTAAATTGAAGGAGCGTATTATTAATAATAGACATAACTTACCTTTTTAATCATTGAAATATGTTTTAGATATTAAAAATCGTTTTTTTTTTGTTTATCACTCGATTCTAAATGCTAAAAAAAAAAATCCAAAAAAAGTCTTTAAAAATTTTAAAATTCAATATATGCTGATATTCAAATATATTGAAAATACATGAACATATTAGTATTCACTAGTACTTACATAAATATTAAAATTAATATGAAGAATTAAAAAAATATGGCAGTTAAAGTTTATTAAAATTAGTTTTATACAGTACTGTTTTTTATGTTTAGTCGAAGGAGTGGCTGAAAAGGACAGTATAATGCAATTTTCTAAAAACATTATGTATAGGAATAAAACTGAGTATGCCGTCAAAATCATATTACTCGAATTATAAAGAATTGTGGTATGAGATATCTATAGGAAAAATGTATTGAGTAGTGTATTTAGCATTATCAATCTACGGGATCACGAAACTACACTATTAAAAGAAAGAACATTATAAGAAATATCACAGCCCTAAATATCAAGTTATTTACAAATTATTTAGATCATCTTTGAGACAACCATCTCTCAAACATCCGACAAATACGATAAATATTGCTAGCAAACATCTTTAAAATTTACAATTACATAGGCACATATGTAGCCGCGGTAGCTCAGTGGTTAGTGCGTTGAATTGCGAGTCGTAAAGGTCCCCGGTCCAAGCCTGGACTGGGGCTTACAACATCTTTTCATAGAAACATTTTTCTATACCGCGCTACCTCTCGTCAGTAAATGGCAAACCTACGAGAGTAAAATTTTGCCTATGAAAAGCTCTCACTCGCCGTTCGGATTCGGCAGTAAACTGTAGGTCCCACCACTTTAAGTACATATATAACACGCACAGCTCAAATTGGTGAGAGAGTCGGTTCTTATAGGACTGTAGTGCCAAACTATTATATTATTATTATGCACACAAAACATTTTTCACCAACAACCAGAGTTCATCATATTGATGATTTCATTCCTTGAACTAAAATCGTATTATTTCAATGTTTTTCACTTTCAATATTTTTTATAACATCAAATTTTAAACAAAAATTGGTCTCCATTTACACATTTACGTATTTATAATTCTTATGCGTTTTATGACATTTAAATTAATATAGTTTAATGAACAAAATTCATCAATATGATGTACACGTTCATTAATATGATGAAATGGAGTCTTCGCATAATTAGCAATCAAATATTATAACTCGTAAAAGAAGTATAAATACATAAATGTGTAAATGAAGAAAAATTTGTGTTTGAAATTTGACGTTAAAGAAAATATTGCAAATGAAAAACATTTAAATAATACGATTTTAATTCAATGAATGTATTCATCAATATGATGAATCCAGGTAGTTGGTAACATTTTTTGTGTAGAGCAACCATCAATTAAACATCTTACAAATAGTAAAATAGTTCAGAAATATTAGGAAAAGGTACTCCATTAGAATTCGCAGAGTAATTTTTATTCAATTGAAATAAAAGGAATCAAATGTATTTTTATTTATTCTAGAATTAAAACAGTATCCTTGTTATACATTACCATCATCTTTATAATTTCTTCGAAGGCAAAATTGTACAACGACTTGAGATTTTTATATATATTCTTGATCAGCATCGCTACCCGATTTCGTTTGGCCATGTCCGTCTGTCTGTCCGTTTTGCTGTCTTGCTGTCCGAATACAAAATAACTTGAGAAATACTGTTCAGAATGCGATAAAATTTCGTATTATTATATTTTAGCCAAAGTAGGAACTGAGTTTGAGAATGAGCCAAATCGGTCAACGGACACGCCCACCTCCCATACAAGTCACTTTTATAGAACTCTTTAGGAACTAATAACTCGAAAAGTATTCAAGATATAGATATAAAATTTAAAACGTATTGTTATAATTCACCTAAAAATATGTGGTCCAAAAATGGGCGTGATCTGCCCATTTTTTTTTTCATTATTTTCCGGGTTTTCATAGTGAAAATGTGATCCGTAAAAAAAATCAAATCTATGAAATATTAGCATTTCAAAATTTTAAATATAGACGTTGTCCGCCCAATTATAGGTTTCTATTTTTTTTTATTAGTTTTTTATACTTTTATATAAATTTTTTAATTTATTGGGATATAAGACGTAAATTTCTGATATGTGAATAATATTCTGAGGGTGGGGAGGTTCAGCATAATTAAAATCTATAAAATTAAGATATGCAATTAAATATCCCACATTAATATCCCCACCAAAGGTGGTATTCCATAGTCGGGACCGACCGACTATAAAAATCCGTCCTAAAATAGACTTGAAAAATAGACTTGATTATTATTAGTTGCCCAAATTTCAATAAAATCGAATCGTGTGGGTTCCAACCACTGCTTGATTTGGTATCTTAAATATATTTTTCTTAGTGTACACATAGAATACATAATCCTCACCCCCCCACAACATAACTCACCACCTCACTCGTTTCCCACTAATAACCACAAAACGAGCAACATTCACACTCTTGACATTTTTTTTTCTTCACCATCACCTTGTATTTTACTCATGCATTCTCTCTCTGCGATCAACGCCAAACTAACTCTCAATTAAATCCGTTTAACTGCAGATTTTTTTCGTGTTTTTATTTGCTTTATTTTACATTTAAGTAGTATTGTTTTTATTTAATTCGCACTCATGCAATAAATGTAGCTTGTTTTTCTTTTGTAGTAAAGAAGTCACCTCACAACACCCACCCCTCCCCCATCGGGTACTTGAACAATAGACAAAAGTGCTGCGTGCGCGTAAAAGAGACAGCATTAGAGTTGAGGCGCATCTATAAAGACGTGTTGCAACGCCGCAGCCATGGGCAGTGGAGAATCTACGCTTCCATCGATGGAAGGCTCTGGTGAAGAACAAAATTTAACGACAACGACGACGTCGTCATCAACGTTTCGTCCTCGTGAAACGGCACGACACAGCAGTGATAGTGGTGAAGTTCCACCTGGTGATGATCCTTGGTGGTGGGAAATTGAAAACGAAAATTTAGTGCTGGACAGTGTGCCGAATGTGACAACGGTGTCGACGGAAAATGTGTCCGATGATTTTAATACATTATTAAAAATTGGTGAAAATGTTAATATAACTCTAAGTAATAGCAATACTGAAAAAAGTAACGAATTAAGTAATAAAAATGACTGCTCGACTGATAGTGCTTTATTCAACACTGTCACAACGAATACTGCCGACTCGTTGGACAAAGTAACAGCTACTGTAGAGGTGTCTGACACTGGAGCTACGCAATCTTTGGAAGAATTCAAGGAAGAGCTCCGCGTTAAACGCATGGCACGTCAAACAGCTGTGCAGGATTTACGCGATGAAATTGCGACGTTGCGTAAACAGCTGACGGCTGAAAAACAGTTGACGCATCGGCTGCGTAGTGGTGAAGTTGTACCAGAGACGGAGGTAGAGGTAGAGAAGCAGCTGTATGAAATGAAGCAGAAGGCAGTGGATGAAGAAAGTACAGTTACTGAATTGGTGATCGATGAGGACGATGATAATCCCAATAGTCGTAGTCGTCACGCCAATATTGAGTTGGCCGATGCACAGCTGGCCTTGCAGATGGCCACATCCGAGAATATATCATTGCGTTTGGAGGTACGTGGTGTACAGAAACAAGTGGTCACCCTGAAGGAAGTGGTTGCATGTTGCAAGCAAATGCTGTCCATGAAGGAGGAGCAATGTGAGCAGGTGAGTTTGGCGTAATTTTTAATAATGTATCCACTTTGGCCCAAAATTCTGTGTGTTGCATGTTAGATATCGAAAAATTGAATACCCAGTTTATAATTTTATTTTTCATGTTTATTAGAATTAATAATATTATTAATTATTAATATAGAGTTTTTCAATAAGAGCGCTACAAAAGTTTTTTTCAAGGTTTTTTTAACAGGGACTCTACAAAAGTAGAGCAACAGGGACAGCAAACGACGCCATATTTCTTGCCGCTCTTTTGACATTTCTCTTCAGTAAGGTTCGCCATTTCATGATGGAAAGATATACGAGCCAACAACGAGTCGAAATTATTAAAATTTACTACTGAAATTCGAATTCGTATATCTTTCCATCATGAAATGGCAAACCATACTGAAGAGAAATGTCAAAAGAGCGGCAAGAAATATGGCGTCGTTTGCTGACCCTATCGCTCTACTTTTGTAGCGTCCCTATTAAAAAACCCTTTATATATATTTATTTTTGAAGTCAAATACATATTTTCAGGAGTCCTATTTTTATCAAAAGGTTTAAAAAAATAATTTGAAATTCTGAGTATAAGAAAAGCTGGTTAGCATTAACAACACAGAATGCTTTTTCGATATTTTATCCCATTTCATGGGGAAATTTGAACTGAGTATTCTCTGGTGTAAATATGACTCGAAGGACTTAAAAGGCTTTGAAAAAAAAATCCAATACACATACAGTGCACATTTTCCCCCTCAAATTACTCATAATGCAGACATCAGATGCTAAAAATGTTGTCTGTTTTTGCATCTTCTCCCACTACATTATTACAGTATGGAAATGTACACCCCTTCAGAAAAAATATTGCACCATAATATTAAAATATTTTTAATACACACAGGAAAAAGAATTGTAATGCCAACAAATTATACTTTGATTCAAGAATTTATGTGTGTTAAAACGTTCCCAACAACGTGACGTACTTAAATCAAGAATAGAGATATTTATGATTATTGTATAAAATTGTAAAATTAAGCATGATAATACTTAAAGTAACAATTTCAAATACTCAATTTAAGATTAATCGTTTCTGTGGTAAAAATTCATTCTTGAAATAACAATTTACTCTAACTGTTTTTACATTCTACATTTTTATTTTAAGAATGTTTTTTTTTCTGAAAAAGCTTAGAGAATTGTGAGAAATTACTCTCTCGACACATTATTTATACAAATTCCAATGAATATCAGAACTAGGAATATGTCTTAGGAGGGCAAGGTACATACCAGATGTGGGCGCATGCCATGCTTTTTTCATATCACGCCAGACAATCCATCATCAGAAAATATTTTAACAAGGGACAAACATACTTTGGAATATCGGTGACGGTTTCACAGATTTTTTAATAACGGTTTCGATTTCGTCTCCAAAAATCGAAACGGTTCCGAATCATGTTCTTTGCGGTTCCGATTCCGGAAAAGTTTAGAGAACTAAACAGTATGTAACAAAGTTAATTTTTGAATTATTTACAATAAGGGACGGTAAAGAACCGATACTGTAACCGATTTAAGAAATGTGTGGAACCGGAATCGGAACCTATATATTTTTTTTTGTTGGAACCAGAACCGATATTTTTAAAATCTTGGAACGAGAACCGGCACCGATATTCCAAGGATTTTAGTCCCTCTTTGGGACCGCAAAGAACCGGAATTGTAATCGAAACCGTTTCAATTTTAGGAACCGGAATCCGAACAGTCATTAAAAATGTCTGGAACCGGAATCAGAACCCATAAAATTTTTTGGTTGAAACCAGAATCGGAATCGCTATTTTAAATATCATGGAACCAGAACTTGAAATGAAATGTTTTCATCCTCTATTAAATATATTGCTCGTTGTTGTCCGACTGGTCCAGGAACTCCAAAGAGAATGCTGAAGACCCTTTCCAAATGTTCGAATTGTATTCCACCCTAGGCCTGTGCGTGTCCGTGCCATCAAAAACAGTTACGCGCCCATCTCTAGTTCATACTTTATTTTGTGATAATGTTTGAATTTGTCGAATCTAAGTCGTGTGATATATTGCGATATAAAGTACCAAAAAACGGTATATTTTTCAACTTTCAAAATTTAAGTACGCAGCAAAAATCAGGAAAACAAAATCTACCAGAAATGATTAGTTGCATTTCATATTAAACCAACAATCAATTTATAGAACAATGTATTTGGTATAAAAGTCAAAGTCCGAAAATATGAATAATACAACTCGAAAAATGTAGACAATATCTATAAACTATGTACGTCTAAACTGAGTACCCTGATTGGAAACAATAAAGTGCAGCTGGTAATATAGAATATATGTACAGGATAGTTTTTTTTTTAAATATATCGACATTTGTCCAAAATAACGTGGGCCATTCCACACAAAATCGACCAAAAAATGTCAAATTTGAGATTTTACCTTTTGCGATTTTAATGAAATTTTGGCAACTGATAAAGGGTATTGAGACATGCACTAACCAATTTTTTTTATTTTTTCCGACCACTACTTCCAGAGATACAGTGGCTCAAAGTTGGAAAAAAAGGGCAAAAAATCAATTTTGCATGGTTGTTTATATTTAAATATCTCTTGAACTAAAAATACTAGAAACTCGTTTATAACTCATTTTAAAGCTAATATAACAAGCTTTTAGAAAAAGAAATCATGTGGCCCGTGGTCGTTATCCTTAGAAAATTATTATGTATTTCGAAAATTTATTTTAAAAATATGATGCCATCAAAATACAATCTTGAAATTTTGCATGAACATTAACAATAAATTGACGAAAACTTAGGATTTTTATCAGAATTTTAAAAAGGGTCCTTTTTAAGGACATCAATTTTGAAGTGCAAGGATAACGACCACGGGCCAGATGTTCACGTTTAGAAGTTACAACTTAATTTTTCTGAAAGATTGTTCTATTAGCTGTAAAACAAGCCATCAATGAAATTTCTAGCATTTCTAGTTCAAGAGATATTTAAATATGAACAACCAAACAAAAGAGATTTTTGGCCATTTTTTTTTTTCAACTTTGAGCCACTGTATCTCTGAAAGTAGTGGTCGGAAAAAATAAAAAAAAATTGGTTAGTGCATGTCTCAATACCCTTTATCAATTCCCAAAAAATTTTATTGAAATCGAAGAAGGTGAGTTCCAACCGCTGGTCGTTTTGGTGTGGAATGGCCCAGATATTTTAATAAGTTTTACAATAAGTTTTATTTATACAACTTGAAAATAAAATCACCAGAAAAAAAACAAAAAGAAAACCAAAACCTATCAAGCACAAAATATCAGAAATGTTTAAACTGAATTCAGACCTGAAAGCATCTAAACCAGTCTGACAATTTGCTTTAAATTGTATGCCCGCCAATTTGGCATTATATTTCGTATTATCTAGTAATAAATTAAATAAATAAGTTGTATTTCGACATACAACTTAATACATTTTATTTATTTTTATATTTTACAAAAATTTCGAGTCTGCCATTCGATCGTTTCCAGACTGTTTCTAGGTGTCGGGGAATTCATTCGATCTCAGTTACGATTCTAGTATCTATATCAAATGTTATTATCAGAATATTGAGGATCTGATTCAACCCTGAATTTGTAGGAGCTGATAAAAATTATGTTTGGAGAAAAATTAAATAATTTAAATTCTTAAATTTATAAAAAAATATTTTTAACTATAATTTTGGATACAAACATTATAAATTTTGCTAATTACATGTTACTCATACGTCGCAATTACACACATTTTATAATTTAATATTAAATATATTGCAAATTATTAATTAGCAACGAGTGACAGCTGACACGTGCTATATACAAAATTTAAAAATTATTAATTTCTGCAAAGCACATTCATGCATAAAAACAAAACACAAATTAATGATGAAGCACAATGTTTAAAAAATTATGCAATTCAACTGAGTAAAACATGACACACAAAACACAAATGTCATAAAGTATTTCGTAATTATTAATAAAAACTTAAATACAAAATACAAAATACAAATACAACTAAAATACAACTTGACAATGAAATTTTGTACAATATTTTAATTGAATTACAATTTTAATTGGTCTCTAAATGATATTCAACAAAAATATTAATGTGTAATAGCTGCTAAAAATAAATATGTAGACGTCGACCCTGTAAATTTGTAAATTTATAAAACTGTTTGGGTATCAAAATAGCATTTTTCGGTATTAATATTAAATGGAAACAAATATTTTTAATGCCATTTGTCTGTCGTATAGAGAAACGTGCTCGAAATGAGACTGTTTTATTTCAAAGGGTCATTCAACTGTTTTTGCCAATTTTGTTGAAATTCTGTAAACAAATTTTGGTTCAATTATTTATTTGGATTTTTGCGAACATTTTAAACAATTGCAACAAAATGTTTTTAAAAAAATAATAAAAATGTTTTTGTTTTTTCATTTTCTTTGCGCAGTTGAAAGGCAAATTAAGCCAAATTGAGGAATCATTCAGTGAACGTGAGATGAAGATTATGTCTGATAATTTGCGTCAGGAGTACGAACGTCAGCTGGTTAACATAAGGCAGCTGCGTCAGCTGTATGAGGAACGGCAGCGCATTGCGGCGGCGGAGCACGAGAATCTGCAGCGTTTGATCTCAATCAAGCGCGATGAACTGTTGGCGGAACAGGACAAGTAAGTTGGATTATAATTTGAAATTTTTATTATTTTTTTACACATCAAATTAGGTATTTCTCGAAAATATGGGTATTATTAGTTTTTCAGATTTGTTTAATTATATATTTAGTACACGATATGGCTGAACAAAATATATAAAATTTATATTTCATCAATTAATTTGTTTGTTTTATATATTTTTTTTATTTCGAAATTTTAAGTTTAGATATTCTGAAATTACAAATGTGCAAAGTGAATTGTAGCTGCCGAGTTCAAAATCATTACGTGCGCCATCTGTTGTAATTTATTAATAGCTCAAGCACGCGACTTTTGCACAGAATATTCAAAAATTTACTTTTTATTCTATCTACATTGAAATGATTTTCTTTATTATGAATAAATAGGCACGTTTCTGATGGTTATTATAATATTTGTGCAGTTATAAGTGCCGGAAATACAAATTTGTTGTTTCATCATTTATTAAGTGCATTTAAGAATAAGATCTTTCATATAATTTTGAATTTAGGTACATATTTTTAAAGCGTATTCAAATTTTTATTAAAATATTAAATACTTATACTTTTTTGGAAAACTAAATTCGATTTTAAATACGAATTACATGCCTTTGTATCTTAGATCGACAATGAATTTTAATGATTTTAAATCGAGAAAAGGTCAACCCCTAAAAATGCTCTATCGATGTGGAGAATTTTCTGAGAAATCTGAATATGGTAAATGTACCTCAAAGACTGCGGTGTGGTACCGAAATCGACAATTTCTAAAATGAATTGAATCCAAAAGTAATGAACTAAAAAAACTGTTATGTCATCGGTTAGGAAATTTAATTACTGTTTCAAAAATTATCAGCGAGCTAAATCGGATACAAATATGGAAGCAGTGATTATTATAACAGGCACTCTAAGCTTGATACTCAGTTTTTTTGATTAAAATGTAACGTTTGTAAGAAAAATTAGTTCCATTCGGATTTGGCCAGAACCCACTTGTGTCATTGGACATTTTTTTTAAAACTTTGTTTGTTTGGGATTAGGCCAGATCTCAATTGTGTCATTGGACATTTTTTTTTTGCAAAAATATATTCCTTTTGAGATTTGGCCAGAACCCACATACGGTTTTGGACATTTTTTTTTTTACAAAATTTGTTCCTTCGAATCAGAAAAGAACAAAACTAAAATGTCCAAAGTCGCAGTTAAGTTCTGGAAAATTCGAAACGAACAAATTTATCCAAACAAATTTCAGATGATTCTGGACAAATCGCACATGCACGGATAGAAAAGATTTGTTTGAATATGTTTGAATGTAATTAAAAAGTAATACGAAATTACCATACATGCATTAGGAATGAAGTGTAATTAAATTATAATCGAAATTGAATTTATTTTTGTTCACGTGTAAACATTATTATATTGGCCAGCAGAATCTGTCAAATTTACCATGTTACAATACCAACATAAAATTTTAATTGCATTTGAATAAACTATTTCTTGGCAATTTACTTGGTTAAAACTATGTTTCGAAACACAGAAAATGCTAATCAAATCTAAATACAACGTATGTTCGCAACGCTCATCTTAATTCGATAATTTATCGACTGACGAAGTTGGCAACGTTGTGCAGCATTTGCTACCTACGTCATATTTTGCCATCGTTTGAACATATTGTTGTTTAAAAATAAACAAAAAAGAAATTGGATTTAAATAAGTGTATTCTTGCAACATTCTTCTTGTATACGAAGTTGGCACTCGTTGTGCAGTATTTTCTATCTACGTATCTTTTGTCGTCGTTGAAAGGTCCCCGGTTCAAGCCTGGACTGGGGCTAACAACATCTTTTCATAGAAACATTTTCACCGCGCTACCTCTCGTCAGTAAATGGCAAACCTACGAGAGTAAAACCATTGCCTATGAAAAGCTCTCACCCGCCGTTCGGATTCGGCAATAAACTGTAGGTCCCACCACTTTGAGTACAAATATAACACGCACAGCTCAAAATGGTGAGAGAGCTCGGCCGAAGTCCTATACAGGACTGTAGCGCCAAACTATTATTATTATAATTGCTGAAACTGCGCCGTGAATTTTATTGCTGGATTGATTAATGAATGCAATTAATATCGGTTGTTATATTTACGTCGATTATTTTTTTCTGTGTATAGAGTATTTAATATAAAAAAAATTGCATTGACAAAATTTGTTGCTGAGTTTTGAAAATGCGATAGCTAGTAACATGTTGCTCCCTGTTTGTTTATAGAACATGTTTTTGCTGACTGCGTAGTACTATGGTTGGATATTCTATTTTCACATTTAGTGAATTCCATTAACTTATTTATATATTTGTAAACAGAAAAATGTTGCAACTGTCTATTTTTGTTTGTAAACAATTTAGAAAAACATGGCATGTTGCGCAACAATGCGACCAAATACTATTTACAGTCTCTACACACGTTGTTCTCAATATTATTAATACATTACGCTCTTTTTTTTCTCTCTTTATTTTGCACGCAGAACCAAGAGCATGGAGGAACGCATTCAGAACTTGCTAAAGGAGGTGGAAGCAGTCAATAATGAGTTGGCAGCACTGCGTGATGAATGCAACGAGCACAAATTCGAGAAAAGAACTATTAAAGAGGAAATGGGCGCGGTTAATACGGTTAGTATTGCACACCCAGAAAAAATTTCCTTTAAATCCCATTAAAATTGGTCAATAGGACAATTATAGATTTAATAGTACACAAAAAATAAATCTTTCCATATAAACTCAACGGCAATGTCATGGTATTTTCTAGTATTTAATGGTATTTTCCGATTAAAATAATAATTTATCCTATTGACTATTTTTAATAGTAAAAAACTATTATATATGTAGTATTTTTTTCTGGGTGCAAGATGCAATTTGAATATGTTTTTAAATGGCCTTCTTGCTTCTGTACAGCTCTTCAGTCAAATGGTTATGGGTTTCAATGGCAAAAATAATCTCGACATCGATCGACTGGCCACGATGCTCGAGGAGAATCGCACGCTGCTCAACGATATGGCCACCAAGGAGTCCAGTGATAGCGTTACTCTACCAAAACTGCTATTCGAGTTGGTCGAGCAGGCTGCAGTCGTTGGTGTTAAAGGAGGTAGTCGTGGTAATAGTCGCAGTCAGACGCCAATTGCAGAGGGTGAAGAAGTGGACGATGGGATTGGAAAGCAACAACTGATTGTTGACGATACCGAAAATACTGAAAATAAGTGTGATTTGGAAGCTATTGAGAATGTAGACACGGCGGACAAAGTTGTTTCTGTGGAATTGGAGGATAACGTTGCCACCTCAAGCACTAAAAAACATCAACGTAGAACTAAGTCATCGGCTATATTTAAACTGCATGAGCCAGAGGTTATTGGCAAGGTGGGCTCTACGCAAGAGATCATCGGTAACCTGCCGAAGGTGTGGAAAGTCCTGCAAGAGTTGTTGAGTCATCACAAAATCGAACAGGTGCAATTCGAGGAGAACGGTGCTAGCGAGGATTGCTACAAGTCGGTGGAGACACCAAATGGACCTAAGGCCGAGTTGAGTGTCAGCAAGACGTATATTAAATTAAAGGTATGTTTAAAAAAGATGACCTTGGCAATAGTTCATAATAACTAAAATTCGCAATATGTTTCTTTTTCCGTTTTTAGGACCTTATCTTGGAGAAGAAGTCACTCGTCAAAGAGACCAGTCGTCTAAAGACCCTCAATAGCCATCTCGACTATCGCCTCAACGAACAAGAGAAACGTCTAAGCGCTGTCAGTCTGGAGTTAACCAAAACCTGGCACCTTGTGGGAAAAATGCAACGTCAACATCGTCAGCTGCACACGCAGGAGCAAATTCTCCGCTACCAGTTGCAACAAAAACGTCGATTGCTGGGTGAACTCAAGGATGAACTCGAGTATTGTCGTCGCAAATGGGCTGCCGCACGTGCCAAGAATGATGAGAGTCAGGAGCAATACAATGATCTGAGACGTGAGTTTGCGCAGCGTAAAATTGATGATGCCAATAATTCAGCAGAGAGTGGCTACAGTGACTCGGGACCACCTTCAGATGAGGAAGAACGTACAACGAAGGCAGCAGCTGTAGATTCCGCAGCTAGTAGAAATTTGCGGCAACTATTCGAGCACAGTCGTAAGATAAAACGCATGCAGAGTACTTCGCCGGGACGTGCATCAGGCGATGATAGTGGCGAAATAGAGCTCCGGTGGAACAGTGCACCACCGACTTGTGGTTGGCGTGCCGCAGAAGAAGATGAGGACGTTGATGTAGAAGTTGATATGGCAACAACCTCTACGTCGAAGGGTGCTATACCAAAGCGAAACTCGCGCAGTAAACAAAGAGTCGGTGGTGATGGTGGTGGAGAAGAAGAGGAGGGAATACCACCAGTCGCCGATTCATCTGACATTGCGGCTGATGATATTGCCAAAGCTGCACCCAGTGGCGATCGTGCGGTGCGCATTCAACGCCTTGAGGAACAATGCAAGTCTCTTATACAACAGGTACTTGAGACGTCCGACAATCGCGAACGTCTTGAGGTGCAACTGTGTCGCTTCCAGGACGATATCGCACCCGTGCAGTACGCAATTCCACTCGATGAATTCATCACGAAAAAACGAATCGAACGCATGACACGTGCCAGTTCGGCACCGGCGACTGGTACGCTGACGCCACGCGAAGAAGAGTATACGCGAAAACGTTCCGAACGTCTGGAGCGCCTTGAGGAGGAGTCACGTCAACTGATATCGCGCATTAAACGCACCTCGGATCGGGGACACTATTTACGCTGTTCGTTGGATCGTTTGCATCGCGGACGTGGTGCGGTTAGTCGTGAGGGCAGCTTTGAGAGCAACACAGAAGAAGAATCCAACTCAGAGGCGGCAGCAGGAGGTGTAGATGAAGAAGTAAAAACAAAAAGTGATACAGAGGAAATAAGTGGCACAACGGAACCGAAATCCTATGCCGAATGTCAAAGTCCACTGTCTGCGACGGAGGAGGCTTACACAACAAGACGTGCCGAACGTCTCAGACGACTGGAAGAGGAGAGTAAAGCATTGTTGGAGCAGTTAGCGCGTAGTCAACAACGTGGTAGTAATATTGGCGGCAAATTGGATGCATTACACGAGCAATATGGCAGCGAGGAAAATACCGAAGTCAACAGCACTAGAGTACCCGAAGTAGCCCTATCCAGCACAGAAGCCACAAGTGTAGTGGTCAATGAACCAGCTTCCCCAACGCTTGAGATGCGCATCGAAAACATCGAACGCATTTCTTCGAATCGTGATGAGCGACTGCGTATACTCGAGGAGGAGGGAAAACAACTAATCTCGCGTCTGTCTAGCAGCTCTGAGCGTGGTACACGTTTGATAAATCGCATTGCAGAGCGCGAACAATCGCGCCTGGCAAGACAAACAGAAACACCGACCAAAGAATTGCCCGCCACCGTAGCTGAATCAGCTACATCATCCAAGACACATGAAAAGACACCACCTACGGTAGCAATGTTACCTACTCTGAAGAATATCGCATGCAGCAGCATTGTTCCCGAAGAGCTAGCCGACTTTGTCACGGTAACAACCACACCCAGTTGCATGGCGCAACAAGGTGCGATACCCAAGTCGAAACCAGTGGCGCAGTTGTGCGCTGCGAGACGACAAGCAGTGATGGCCAAACCCGTGGTTGCTGATAGAACTGCAGAAGTTAAGAGAAACTCACAGGAACCGGAAACGTTGGAGGATATGGTAAGACGTTTAAGGGATATGCCGTTTCCCGAGACAGCAACAACGCAGAAAGAGGATATGGGTGAGAAGAATGTTGAGCAAGAAAACGGGACAGAGAAACTAAAAGAAAATAATTCAGAAGAAGAAATAAAGGTAGAGATAAAAGAACAAAAAGTGGAAGAAGAGTTACAAGAAGAGAAACCGAAAGACGAACATCAAGAGGAACACAAAGACGTAGCGCAAGATGATCAGAACGAGCCACAAAACGAGGAATCGAATGCAATTCAAGTGCAAGATGAAACAGTTGCTTCTGAAAATGTCCAAGAAGATTTATAAAGAAAATTAGTGTCGTTTAAAAAATTTTATGTTCTCAATGTTTAGCAAACTTCGAAATTCTTTAAAGTTAACTATATACACGATATTATTATATTTAAAACGAATTTTAATGTTTCCTTGTATGGTAACATTTTCAGGTATCAATTTATATATATTATTGAATTCATGTAATGATTACTACGGATCCTTTATCGAATCACGTTTAGACTGCACAACGTGTTCATTAAAATATATTATACATTTAAGATTATTTATGTGTTTCTTAAAGTATTTGCCTAAATAAAGAGAAATGAAAGTTTTCGTCGATTTACAATAACTCAGATTTTTTGTTATTATCATCGCCGATAGACAAAATATAAAAACAGAACGGATTTTAATGGATTTTTTTCTAGTAAATGTACTAGATTTTCTTATGTATATATAAAAATAAAAGAAAAATCCGAAACATGCAGAAAATGCAGCAAGTTTTCTTGGTGTTTGCATAGCTAAGATTGTTTATAACTTTTGAACGCATCGATCGATTTTCATCAAATTAGTTTTGTATATGATAACTGATGGCTGACAATGACACCATAAAATATTTTCCAAATCGATCAATAAATAAAAATTAAAAAACCCAATAAAGCATAATGTCCATGTAATGATTTTAGATGTTTAAAAAATAGGAGCGCATGATCACTATTCGCACCTTTTAGATTTTTTCTTATCATAAATAAGTCTTACACTATACAATAGTTCAAATTTTATGCAAAACAATTGAACCGTTTGGCTTCTATAAATAAATATATAAAAATATCTAAGCACAATATTTGTTTAATTATAATGGGCGTGTCCGTCTTTTAATTTTGAAAATGTTATTTTTATATTTGAGCACTAAACTTTAGCAACCATGCAGCCAAATTTCACGAAAATCGCATGATTCATTAAAATTACATAAATCGTTATATAAAAAAAATTGCGAATATTTTAGCATAAGACATCTTTGAATAACAAATAATGGGCGTGTCCGTTTGTGAACTTTGGCCCTTTCATTTTTGCCATAATCAGCATTAGTTTAGAATTCTTCAGTCCAAATTTCATGCAAATCGGTTGATTGTTTCCGTTTTTATAGAGAAAAATATTCAAGTGGTAAACAAAATCTTGAGTTAGAGGGTGTTTTTTTTTTTCGAAAAATCCGAATTCATTGAAATTTGCCAAAATACCAGGCCCCCAGAAGCAGCAACAAGATACCGTTAAAATTTCTCGATTCTGACTGCGCAGTCTGCAGAAATCGGCTCAGCCGCTTTTTCCGAAATATCAGGCGCGCAGAAAAAGTAGTAGGCAGCAAAAAATGACTCTGAATCTGATGAGCCTGAAAGTATGCAATTCTTTGCATCGATTTCAGTTGAGGACAAAAAAACCAGCTGTGGTGTGGTCTTTTGATATATTTATTTATAAAAACTAAACGGATCGTCCGATTTACATGAAATTTAAAATACAAAATTATTATGACATTCTTGTAAATACAAAAATAAAAGAAACTCATAAAGAAGAATAAACGGCCGCTATTTAAATTTTAAAAATGATGATGCTGAACATATTTATTTATTTATTTATTTAATTTTCTATATTAATCAAATATTTTATTCGCTCATTTCGAATTTGAAAACTATTTTGCTCTATCTTGTACAGTTTTTTCACAATATTCAGTCAAAGTGTGGAAATTACGATTTTTAGTACAAATGAGAACAATTTTGTTTTGAATTTTAACTCAATCAATTTATAATAGATTTTCATGATTTATATCGCATTTGACGCAGCAATATTTACCGTTTCATTACAAAATACAAATAAAATTTAACCAGTTGATACGTTAATGAAATTGAAGCACTAAACATAAGGTCTAAAAAACGGTTTTCGACCCCATTAAGGCAATTTTGGAGGAATAGCTATTTGAAATTTGGATCCGCAGTTCCGCTCGTCATTCGCTACAGGAAAAACTATATCTCATTGAGCGTACTCAAAAAAAATTTTATGTCACATTTTCAAATCAAGTGGTTAGCCCATCCTTTTTTTTAATTTTCGGAAAAAAATTTCAACTCAAGTTTTCAATGGTTTTTAGATCAGCATTATTCGCTGAGCTCGAATTTGAAAACTATTTTGCTCTATCTTGTACAGTTTTTTCACAATACTCAGTCAAAGAGTGGAAATTACGATTTTTAGTACAAGTGAGAACAATTTTGTTTTGAATTTTAACTCAATCAATTTATAATAGATTTTCATGAATTATATCGTATTTGACGCAGCAATATTTACCGTTTCATTACAAAATACAAATAAAATTTAACCAGTTGATACGTTAATGAAATTGAAGCACTAAACATAAGGTCTAAAAAACGGTACAAATGAGAACAATTTTGTTTTGAATTTTAACTCAATCAATTTATAATAGATTTTCATGATTTATATCGTATTTGACGCAGCAATATTTACCGTTTCATTACAAAATACAAATAAAATTTAACCAGTTGATACGTTAATGAAATTGAAGCACTAAACATAAGGTCTAAAAAACGGTTTTCGACCCCATTAAGGCAATTTTGGAGGAATAGCTATTTGAAATGTGGATCCGCAGTTCCACTCGTCATTCACTACAAGAAAAACTATATCTCATTGAGCTTATTCAAAATTTTTTTTATGTCACATTTTTAAATCAAGTGGTTAGCCCATCCTATTTTTTGATTTTCGAAAAAAAATTTCAACTCAAGTTTTCAATGGTTTTAAGATCAGCAATATTCGCTGAGCTCGAAATTGAAAACTATTCTGCTCTATCTTGTACAGTTTTTTCACAATACTCAGTCAAAATGTCTAAATTACGATTTTTAGTACAAATGAGAACAAATTTGTTTTGAATTTTAACTCAATCAATTTTTAACAGATTTGCATGATTTATATCTTATTTAACGCAGAAATATTTACCATTTAATTTCAAATTATAAATAAAATTGAACTAGTTGATAAATTAGTCAAATTGAGGCATTAAACATAACTCCTAAAAATCAGTTTTCGGCCCATAAAAGGCAATTTTGAAGGGATAGCTATTTGATATTTGGATCCGCAGTTCCACTCGTCATTCCCTACAAGAAAAACTATATCTCATTGAGCTTATTCAAAATTTTTTTTATGTCACATTTTTAAATCAAGTGGTTAGCCCATCCTTTTTTTTTAATTTTCGGAAAAAAATTTCAACTCAAGTTTTCAGCGGTTTTAAGATCAGCATTATTCGCTGAGCTCGAAATTGAAAACTATTCTGCTCGATCTTGTATAGTTTTCTCACAATACTCTGTCAAAATTATGCTTTTTAGTACAAATGCGAACAATTTTGTGTTGATTTTTAACTCAATCAATTCTTAACAGATTTTCATGATTTATATCTTATTTAACGCACAAATATTTACAGTTTGATTACAAAATATAAATAAAATTGAACTAGTTGATAAATTAGTCAAATTGAAGCACTAAACATAACTCCTAAAATGCGGTTTTGGGCCTATAAAAGGCAATTTTGGAGGAATAGCTATTTGAAATGTGGATCCGCAGTTCCACTCGTCATTCACTACAAGAAAAACTATATCTCATTGAGCTTATTCAACATTTTTTTTATGTCACATTTTTAAATCAAGTGGTTAGCCCATCCTATTTTTTGATTTTCGAAAAAAAATTTCAACTCAAGTTTTCAATGGTTTTAAGATCAGCAATATTCGCTGAGCTCGAAATTGAAAACTATTCTGCTCTATCTTGTACAGTTTTTTCACAATACTCAGTCAAAATGCCTAAATTACGATTTTTAGTACAAATGCGAACAATTTTGTGTTGATTTTTAACTCAATCAATTCTTAACAGATTTTCATGATTTATATCTTATTTAACGCAGAAATATTTACCATTTAATTTCAAATTATAAATAAAATTGAACTAGTTGATAAATTAGTCAAATTGAGGCATTAAACATAACTCCTAAAAATCAGTTTTCGGCCCATAAAAGGCAATTTTGAAGGGATAGCTATTTGATATTTGGATCCGCAGTTCCACTCGTCATTCCCTACAAGAAAAACTATATCTCATTGAGCTTATTCAAAATTTTTTTTAAGTCACATTTTTAAATCAAGTGGTTAGCCCATCCTTTTTTTTAATTTTCGGAAAAAATTTTCAACTCAAGTTTTCAATGGTTTTTAGATCAGCATTATTCGCTGAGCTCGAATTTGAAAACTATTTTGCTCTATCTTGTACAGTTTTTTCACAATACTCAGTCAAAGTGTTGAAATTACGATTTTTAGTACAAATGAGAACAATTTTGTTTTGAATTTTAACTCAATCAATTTATAATAGATTTTCATGATTTATATCGCATTTGACGCAGCAATATTTAGCGTTTCATTACAAAATACAAATAAAATTTAACTAGTTGATACATCCATCGAAAAATTCAAAAAAATACAAATTGTTTTTTTTTTTATATTTTTAATTTTTTTATTATATTAATTAATTTTGCATGAACATTTAATGCACAAAATACTAGGCTCACTCAGTGCCAAAAGTGTATATAAATTGAAAATGTTTTTCTCACTGAAATTGTAGCTCATTTTAAAATATTACCTAAAAATATAAACGAAACATATGCCTAAATTTCATATACTGTTACAACTATAATTTCTTGATTTCTTAAACTTAAAAACAAATGTGCAAAATTAATATTAACTAAATTAAAATTTACTAAAATAATATGTTTAAATTGTAGGCATGTTTATGTGGGTGCATTTTGTGTTTGACCTATGTGTTTAAACTATCTGTTTTATTATTTTTTACATACATATATAGCAAACATGTTCACTTTATTTTTATTAGTCAGTTACTACTTTAGGTATTTTTTTTTTAAATTTATTTTAAGTTACTTTACTTCGCTGGAAAGGCAAAGTATTGGCAGTTGTTTTTAACATGGTTCTCGTATTGTGTATGCATTTGAATTGACTTAAATAATTACATGATGATGCCAATTCGTGCAGACTTTTACTACAAACTATATAAACTAACAAATAAACTAGTATTGGTTAAATGATTACCCTGTACACTCTAGGACTTCTTCGTCTTTTTACACTGAGCTAGCTCAGTTCTAACTAACTAAATAATGTTTAATATTTTTAGTTATGCTAAAAGTAATGTGTGAATATGCTATAAATTGTTTAGATGTAGTGAATTTTAATTGTGTTGTGTAATAAAAAAAGGTACAGTTGTGTTAAAGAGTAATGGACTTTAAAAGGGATGAAAGTCTGAAAATTGGAATAGCCTTTAAAGATGTAAAAGTAGTTCTAAAAATTGAAAATAAATAGAAAAAAGCAAGTAGAAAAAAAGCAATAAGAAAAATATAAAATTGAATTTGCGTATTTTTTTATAGAGGGTGAGTGGTAGAAAATTATTTTACTTTATGTGATTTAATATTTAAAAAAAAAAAACTTTAATGGAATTTATTTAGTAATTAATATTTGCAAATTGAGAAATTTTATAAAATAATAAAATATTATTTAGGTTTCAAATATAATTCATAGAACAAAATGCTTAAAAATCAAAAAACTACTAAAATTCATCAAATTTATGAATTATTCATAATATTAATTCAACAAATTCATAAAATATATGAATTTGTTTTCAAAATGTTTATATAATTCAATCAACAGCTGAACTGCTTGGAAAAGTTTTAAGTTCAAACTCAATTAACCGGCTTATTTATTATACTAATGAAACATTCATAATAATGACGAAAAATTTTGCTGAATTGATTAACAATTTTAACAACAATTTTAAAAATTTGATTTTTAAAGTAATTTTTTGTAGAATAATAAAATATGAATTAGGTTTCTGAAAATAATACATAGAATTAAAAATGCTTAAAAAATCAAAATACTAAAAATTCAGAATATTTATGAATTATTCATAATATTGATTAAAGGATCAAATTCATACATAAAATGTATGAATTTGTTTTAATAATTTTTATATAATTCAATCAACTGCTGAACTGCTTGGAAAAGTTTAAGTTAAAATTCAATCAATTTGCTAATTCGTTATACTAATGAATCATTCATTAAACTAATTAATCATTCATTATATCAATGAATAAAAACTGTACCTTAGTGATTATTAATTTTTACAACGATTTTATAAATTACATTATTAAAGTAATTTGAAATTATTAAGCATTTTCTGAACAGTTTGTAATTATAATTAAAACTACTAACAAATTCATTATTTTACTAAATCATTCATTATACTAATTACAAAATTTGTTAAAATGATTAACAATTATATGTCAATTTTTTTACAATGATTTTACATATTTGTGTTTATTATTCTGAAATATTCTATAGCAAAAGAAGCTACTAACAAATTCATTCGACATTACTGAATCATTCATAATTTTGATTAAAAAATTTGTTAAACTTATTAAAAAATTAGTTTTCAATTCTTTAGATCAATTGTATGAATATCTTTTTATATTAAGTTGAATTTAAGAAGCATATTTAAATATTTAATAGAAATTAAACCTACTACAAAATTCTAAATATTACTGAATCATACATAATTTTGATTACAAAATTTGTTGTATTGATTAACAATATATGTCAGTTCTTTACATTGATTTTATGAATTTATTTTTTTTATAGTATTTTCGAATTTTAGGAAGCATATTGAAATATTTTATTATTATGGAACATATTAAATTGATTATATTACGAAATCTTTTATAATTTTGATTACAAAATTTGTTGAACTGATTAAAAATTAAGTATTAATTTTTTTACACACATTTTTTGAATTTGTGTCGGCTATTTTGAAAATTAGAGCATGTTGAATTATTTTATAGAAATTGTAGGTTTAAGATACAAGATACCAGATACATTATAACGATTGAATCATTCATAATTTTGATTAAAGAATTTGTTAAATTGATTAACAATGATATGTCAATAATTTACATCAATTTTATGAATTTGCATTAATGGAATTTTGGAATTATTAAGCATTTTGAAATATAATATAAATTAAACCTACTACGATATTCATTATATTACAGAATTTGATTGATAACAAAATTTGTTGAACTGATTAACAATTTTGTCATATTATTTACACTGATTTAATGAATTTATTTTAAGAGTATATTGCAATTATTAAGCAAACTGTCTTGTGCTATTTGAAACTCAATCAATTAACAAATTCAATATTTTACAAATTCATTCATATTATTGAGTACAAAATCTGTTAAACTGATTAACAATTATATGAAAATTCTATACATTGATTTTATGAATTTATTTTTGTATTATTTTGTATTAATTAAGCGTACTGAAATATTTTTATTCGTAATATAGTCTACTAACAAATACAATATAATACAAAAATCATTCATAAACTTGATTACAAAATTTATTAAATTTATAAACAATTAAATAACATGCTCCTCTGCATAGAATAAACGCAAAATTATATAAACAAAAATTTAGAAAAAGAAAAATACAAAAGAATTTACTAAAATAGGCTGTAAATTATTGCATAAAATAAAAAAAAAATGACATCAATAGTAAAATTAATTTGTTATATAGTTTTTTTTTATCACATAAAATATAAGAATTCGTTTATTTTGTATTTTTATAGCTTAAGACTAAAAAAAAGTATTCAGTAAAAGAAAATCAAAACTTTTTACATAATTTCATAAATTCAAACAATTAAACCTAAGTTTATGCAATTAATACTAATATTGCGCGTAGGGCGTGGCCATTTTGCTCAATTAACACTAGAAAAAATATCATGATAAAAATTATAAAATATAAAATAAAATTTGCCATACAAAATAAATACCGATTGATGATGATTTTTTTCACAAGTACACACAGCATGCATGCATCATATAAATAAATAATTAATAAAAATTTGGAAACAAAACAAAAAATTTAACAAATTAGTTTGCTAAAAATAAAATTTAACAATTTTTGTTGCTACAATTTCGTTATTCTTGCTTATTTGAAACATTTTCAATGCTTAACTGTGATTTTTGTTACTTTAACAACATGTATTGTTGCTTTAAACATTTTAATTGTTAATTTAACAAATTTCATTGTTTATTTAACAAATTTGCATTGTTAATTTAACAAATTTCATTGTTAATTTAACAAATTTGCATTGTTAATTTAACAAATTTCATTGTTAATTTGTCAAATTTGCATTGTTAATTTAACAGATTTTACGTAATGTTAACAACTTTTATAGTAAGTATAACAGTTTTATTTGTTATTTTAACTATATTTCACTGTTTAATGCTTTATGTTAAGTTTTTGTATTTTTTTATAAACATTTCCGTTGAGTGAACTTTGTATTTTGTGCTTTTCGTTTTGCGTAAAATATTGTTACACTGTTTGACATAATTTTACGCACAATTTAATGAATGTTTTGTTGTTTGTGTATGTTTGATTTTTTTTACAAATGAAAACTTGCTAATTTTGTTCGTTGTTTTGCACATTTTTTTCGTATGTGTTGTGTTGTTTTGTTTTCTTAGTGTTGCTTCAAATTTACGTCGCGGGTTCTTCGATGTCGCTGTTGTTGTCGATGCGTGATGAACGGATGCCAGTCTTGCCGGTCCATGGATAGATATCAGGGCAGGGCTGACAAGTTTTCATGTACCGCACACCGGATTTGTGCCACAGGTTGCAGACCTTCGGGTTGTTGCAACGTTTTGGACGATCCTGGAAGTAGGGAAATTTATTAGATTTTTAATTTAGTTTTGTGTATAATTCAAAGGCTTTTGTTTTTTAAAGGTTTTTTTTTTATTATTTGTAGTATTTATTTTTTATTTTCTTTTATCACACATACCGAGTAATCACATTGGAATGGCTGGAAGGAGTTAATGCGCGAGATTGGCGTTGGATCGCGCACCCATTGCAGCGCCTGCCAGTTGGTAATGATCCAGACATCGGGCATGGCGTTAATGGTGTCGAGGAATTTAATGAAACCCTCCTTGTGATGCGGTTGTGTGAACCAGGCGGCATGATAGAACAGACCGAAAGGTGCTCTGAAAAATTAAATAGTATTAAAATTATTTATAAATAAGAAATACAAAATTTTAATATTAAAAACTATAATTAAAACTAATATTTTTAAGATTTACAAAAAAATTTCTTTCATACCTGTTCGTCGTATAATGACGATCGAAATTCTTCATAATCATCTTTGTGACACCCTCCGCTTCGCTGGGATTCGAGCATGCATCACCCATAGAACAACGGCCACCATTCAAATCTTGCCACATCACCATTGGCACCTGCCACACACCCGGATAGCTGCGTGTCGGACACGGTGGAATCATGCAATCGTGGAAAATCTTATAGTCCAAAGTGTACGGCCACGATGGTGGACGATTCTCATAGACCGGCATTGAGGAATCGTATGTGAAATTGGAATCGTAGAGCATTTTGTACATTTTATTGCCACCAACAGAGAGGAAAGGCGCACGCATACCACGTACATCTGAGAGTTTGACACCGCCATAGGCCGAGAGTATTTCACGTTGTCCGGCAATTTCACGAGTCCATTTCTTTTGCGAGAATTGTTCGCCGAAACTGTGACTGTTTGTTGGAAATGGTTGTAAAATAAAATATTAGAATTTTTTAATAAAATAATACAGATTTCAATTATGTACCATAACCAAGCGGTAGTGTCTAAATTATTTAAAGTTTTAAAATAAATAAAAACAAATTTTATCAAATTGATATTTGTTTAAAAGTGTCATGATACATTTATATAATTCCTATCCCTTATTGGTGAACATTTTACATTATAAAAAAATGTAATTCCTTGTCGTTGATTTTAATTTATATTCAAAATTTTAGTTACATTTAAAATACGTATAATTCGCTGCCCTTATTTCTGAAGATATTGCTATAAATTTCTAAATACTTTATAAAGATTTCATGGTAAAATACATTCAATAATTTGACTTTATACTTGATTTTACTTTGAAACTCATTTAAAATACCTATAATTCATAGTCTTTAATTCTGAATATTCAGTTGCAAAATAATTTAAAATTAATTTTAATTTGAATTGTCTTACTTTGTGATCATTAAAAAACATGCTATACATTTGTAATAAATTGAATTTCTTGCCCTAAATCAAGAGGATTTTACTGTGCACTACATTTAAAACACATTTAATTTTCTTTCCTTATTCGTAAAAAATCGACGGTAAAATACATTTCATTCTTTTCATTTCATTCCTTTATTCTTTACATTTCTTTCCTTCATTTTTTACATTTAATTCCTTCAACCTTTAATCCATTCCATTTAAATTACATATAATTCATTGCCCCTTATACGGAATATTCTGCTTTGAAATACTTTTAAAAAATGTGAAATCCCTTCTTTAATTTGAGATGATTATACATTGCAATCATTTAAAACATATATAATTCACTGCCTCTACATATTTCTAAAAATTTAGCAATATATTTAAATTAAATTGAATTTCTTGCCCTAATTCCTGATGATTTTACTTTGAAATACATTTAAAATATATATTTCCTGCGTAATATTCGTGAAGATTAGTAAAGTACATTGTATTCCAAGCAGTTGTTCGTGATGATTTTACCTTTGAAATACCTTTAATTCATTGTACCTATTTGTGAAGACTCAGCTATAAAATACATTAAAAATATATTAACCCCCATATTTTGTAAAACGAAAAGTGATTCCTCAAAAATTCCAGTGACATTTTTTTGCATACTTGTTCATTTATTTTTCGTTTTTATTTATTCAATACAAAAAATTCTGTTACTGGAATTTATGATTTTTTTTAGACGAATCACTTTCGTTTCGATGTACAAAATAAGTTGGAAAATTTCATGTCTTGATTATTTCACTTTCAATTCATTGCTCTTAATTGGTAAAATCTGCTATAAAATACTAAATACTAAAATAAGTTAATTCCCTGACCTAATTTGAGATGATTTCACTTTGAGATTTTAAAATTTAAAATCGATATAATTTATTTCCACTAATGCAGAGTATTCTACTGAATATTTCTGACGGTTATAATTTGAAATAAATTTAAAATATATAATTCCTAAAATATGTAATTCCTTAAATATATAATTTCTGTCTGTATATAATTCCTGTCCCTTATTCGTGAAGATTTGAGGGTAAAACACATTGTATTCCTTGCATTTGTTCTTGAGCATTTTACGTTTAAACTACCTATAATTCATTGCCCCCTATTTCTGGAGATTCTTTAGTAAAATACATTAAAAATAAATTAAATTTCCTGTCGTCTGTTTCATTTCACTTTCAATTCGTTGTCCCTAATTCGTAATATTGTGCTGTAAAATACTTAAACAAAAAATATAATTCCTGTCCTAATTTGGGATAATTTCATTTTGAGTTCATTGAAATTTAATCTAATACATAATTTTCTCTAATTCTGAATATTATGCTGTAAAATACTTTTTAAATTATTTTAATTCACTGTCTTAATTTGATATGATTTTCTTAAAAGGCTGAAGTCTAATATTTCATACAGTCTTTTGATAATTTCATATTGTATATCGCTTATTAAGTATATCTCTCAATAATTCTTTATACGATTATTCATTCCGCCGAAAAAGTTTTCCCTGAACAATATCTTCTAGACTTAATACTTTCGAGGACAATTCTGCCTCGACACAATACTTCTCTGGACATTTCTTTTCAGAAATATTTTTCCCGTATAATTCTTCGTAAACACAATACTACCTCGGACAATTCTTTGAGGAGACAATACTTTCACGGACATTCATCTCCGAGATTTGTCGGGTTTCGGAAAAATTTCTCAGAAATTTTATTTCCTTAGATAATTCATTCCTGAATATTTCTTCCCTAGACAATTCATTTTAGACGCAATACTTCCCCGGACAATTTATCCCAATAACAAATCATACCTCAGACAATTTCTTTCAGGGTAATTCTTCTCCGTACAATTCTTACCGGCTAAAATTCTTCCCCCAGATAACTCTTTAATTATTCACCGTACAACTCTTTTCGGAGATAATCTTTCCTTGGACACAATACTTCTTAGGTCAATTCTTTCTCGAGACAATACTTTCCTAGACAATTCTTTTTCAAGAAAATCCGGAATAATCAAAATTTCACAATGTCCTGAGACAAATTCATTCCAATATAGTTCTTCCCCAGACAATTCTTTCTAGTCGCAATACTTCCCCGGACAATTCATACCCGAAACAATTATTTTCAATCGGACAATTTGTTCCAGAAGTATTCTTCTCCGTACAATTCTTACCGGCTTAAATTCTTCCCCGAGTTAATTCTTTAATTATTCACCGTACAATTATTTTCGGAGATAATTTTTCCCTGAACACAATACTTCTTTGGTCAATTCTTTCGCGAGAAAGTATTTTCCTAGACAATTCTTTTCCGAGAAAATCCGGAATAATCAAAATTTCGAAATGTCCTAAGATAATTCAGTCCAATATAGTTTTTCCCCAGACAATTCTTTCCAGACGCAATAGTTCCCCGGACAATTAAATCCTCGAAGCAAATCTTTCCTCAGAAAATTTGTTCCAGGGTAATTCTTCTCCGTACAATTCTTACCGGCTAACATTCTTCCCTGAGTTAATTCTTTAATTATTCACCGTACAATTATTTTCGGAGATAATTTTTCACCGGACACAATACTTCTTAGACCAATTCTTTTTCGAGACAATACTTTCATGGACATTTCTTTTCAGAGAAAATACGGAATAATCAAAATTAATTTATTATCATTTCGTAAAATCGAATTTCTATTTCAAATTGACTTATTGCATTTGTATCTTAAAATGATAGGAAAATAGTACAATATCTGCCTATACTAACTGCAAATCTTTAACTATAAATCTATTTATTTGTATTTTTGTGATTTTCATTAAATAATCGGACAAACATATATTATTTGACAACACGACCGCTTTCAATTTATATAGATATATCTCTATTATATATCTAGGATATCTCTATTATATCTCTATTGATATCCAACAGTTTTGCCTGTTTAGTATCGCATTACTGGGCCATCATTATAGGCCCATGGTCCTATAATTCAATAGTTTTGATCTAATTTATTTTATCTAATTTATATTTCTACCCAAGTATACAATTAATGTGTAGATTTTAACATAAACATATTTGTTTTTAAACCTTTTATAATTTAGACTCTTTATGTAGAATGTTAGTAAAATTTTCGAGTTTGGTATTAGTTATGGGGTTGTGTTAAATAGGAAATTGTATAAAAAGCGTATTTAGTGTGATGTTTTTTGATGATAATAATAATTATAATATAATAAAATAAATGAAACTCTATATTAGATGGTATAATATAGAATCCTACGTGTCTCTACGAATGAAAGTATTGTCGTTATATTGCGTGCAAATTCTACTGTAAATCTCTACAAAAAGTAGTGCATATTGTACGTGTTGTAAGTGCCAGTGTTGCTATTGTATATTTCAACTGTGTGTAGAGCTCTTGGTGGTACTTACGAAACTGTATGCGATGCCATTTCATGGCCCTCGGCGTAGAGATTTTGCACTTGACTGTAATCAGTCCATTCGTGTGAGACATAGAAGGTGGCCGTTATGGGGCAACCATTTGGATTGACACGACCCTTTTCGAATAGATCAATATACAATTGTTTGTTCAGATCGTTAACGGAATCGTCAAAGGTCAACAGAACAATTTGCGGTACGGTCTCAACGGGAAGGTCGCCTATTTACACAGCACACAGGAAGGTTTTTTTGTTTTTTTTTTTTTTTGTTGGACGAGGTTCAATGGATTTTTCACATTTAATGATGATGTTGATGCAGCAGTATATATATAATATTTATTTTTTTTATATTTTTATATATATATGAAAAAATAAATGACATGAAAGCAAAGAAATAATGAAAATTTAAAATTTTTGGTATTTTACAAAATTTGTGGTTTTAAATTGAAATTATAAATAAATTATAAAATAAAAAAATATTATTAAAAGAAATGAAGAAAACATAGAGAGGTTTTATGTTGTAGGATTGATTTGAGGGCGTTTCACCGACGATTCTTTGCCAAATGAGGTTTTTTTGAATTTTTTAAAATTTTCTTTTTTTTATTATTTCTTAACCGATGAGGAATATTGCCACAACCACGCACACTTAATTCCGTAAACTGCACTTACGACACTGTGTGCGATGCCAATTCATGTCCATCCGCATATAAATCCTGCACCATACCATAATTCGTCCACTCGTGGGACACATAAAAGGTGGCGCGCAATGGGCAACCATTCGGATTCTTACGCGTTTCATTATTAAAGAGCTCGGCATATAGGTCAATATTGAGCTGACTGACAGCATCATCGAAGGTGATCAAAACAATTTGTGGCGTTGCTTCAAGGCTTAGGCCGCCTTTAGATTTTATTTTTTTCAAATTTATGAAATATTTTAATTATTTTAGGCAATTTTGTAATAGTACCTCAGTATATTTTTAATAGTTTTCAAAAGGTATTTTAAGATTTTTTAATTCGAAAAAAGTAACTTACCGGGTATTTCCTTGCCACCGCAAGAACAATCAGGTAACAGACAAACATCCTTACGACACTTGGCAGCAGTCTTGTCGGGCGTTGGTGTCGGATATAGTGGATCCGGACGTGTTGGTGGATTTTTGTAGATATCAACGAATTCCTGAGCCTTTGAAACGATCGAGCCGGAGGGTTTGAGTGTGGGACGAGTGCGTCTATGGGATTACGAGTGGAAAAATACATTAAAAAAAGTTGCCATTAAAAGTCTTTGGTTGTAAACTTACGGTGGATGTGTGCCACGATTGCTGGTTACCGGCGCTGGCGCCTCACGTTCCTGATTGGCATAGTTTGAACCAGTATTACCACGATTTCTATTAGCATTTGTATTGGTTCTAAAGCATGAATAAATATTAAAAATAATAATTACAAATTAGAGGTTATATGTTAGGTAATATTTTTAATAAATACAAAAAATATATATATTCTAAAATTAGTTACAAATATGCATACGATATGTAAGAAACAACAAACACTCTACATTATATATTTGTTGTTTAAAATATATTCTCTAAAATATATAGGTTTTTAAAACCTTTTTGAATACGATGAAAATAAATACATAATGAGGCAAATCAAATACAAAATGTGTTAATTTATATACAAAGTGAATCGAATCATATAGAAAATGTGTTAATTTATCTACAAAATGAGCCAAATTAAGTACAAAATGTGTTAAAATGATTTCAATTAAATACATAATGATTTGAATATAAAACTATTTAATTTAAGTACTTTCTATATACACAAGCAGCTGTTTAAGTACTACTAAAAATGTACTAAAAATGTGCTAAAAAATTTTAATTAATGTGCTATAATGTGCTATAAAATACATTACCATTTGCTAAAACATAAAAAAAAGCTACAAAACAAAGCAAGTGTGGTTACAGTTACAAAAAATACGTTATGTTTGCTGAAAAAAGTTAAAAGAGCATTAAAGAAAATCATATAAAACTCTTTAATAAAGTTTAATCAAAGAAAAGACTTCCCCAACAGCTGTAGAAAAAGAAACAGCAATAAATGCTTTAATTAATATACCATAAAAGTAGACCCAACTATAAAGAAAACAATAAATAATTGGAATTGAAGGAAAAAACGGTTTAAAAAGTTTTAAAATTCATTAAAAAAAACATTTGAATCTTTGATTCTGATGTCGTAAAAGAGTGCAGAGCTCAAACATAGCGCCTTTTCACAAATTTCAGAGTTTGAAAACATTTAAAATAAGTTAAAAAGGTTTTTAAACTATTTTAAATTACTCGAAATTCGTTTTATTTAACATTTAAAAGTTGTACAACACATTGAATGGCTTTAAAAAGCATTATTCAAACTTTGAAAGACTTACTAAAACCTTTATAAAACTCTTTTAAAACGTTAAAGTAAGTTTATTCATAATATATACAGAAAAAATATTCGACGTAAATATAGCAACCGATATTAATTGCATTTATTAATCAATCCAACAATGAAATTCGCTAATTTAAATATTCATATTAGCAAGCGTAATTGCTGAATTAACGATGAATAGCAAATGTTTTCTTTAAATTTCATAGCTGGATTGATTAATTAATGCAATTAATATCGGTTGTTATATTTACGTCGATTATTTTTTCTGTGTATAATTTAAAATTGAATTTTTGACACTAAGTAGTTAGCAATTGTTTTCTTTAGGTTTGGGTCTTCGGTATATATCGCGAAAGTATATATCAGTGAGAACCAAAAAGTAGTTTGTGTAGTAAATTTTCAGAGTGTATAGATTTTGTGGAGATATAGGATAGTGATTAATGGATGAATGTGATGATTTTATTTTTCGGTTAAAGTTGAGCAATATCAGTTTATGTTGAAGTTTATTGTTGGAATTGGGAATATTTTATTATTGATAGAGGAGTTTCAGTTATTCGTTGAGGATTTTCAGTTATTGGTTGTGGATTTTCAGTTAGGTTGGAAAAGTGGATACACTTAAGAAGGATACTGGTGATAAGTGGATACGGATTAACAAATTTTGTTTTAGGTTTTACAATGATGTATTTGGAGATATCATAGTAGGATGTATAGCGTAGAATTTGATTTGATTTGGTAGGTGGAATTTATCATTTGCTGCTTTGGTTAATTTTTGTATTAATTTTCAGATTTTTCCATTTGGAATAGTGCTTCAACTACTCTTGGCAAACAGATTGTGCAATTTTAATTTGAAAGGAAATTTAATTATTTTTGGTTATATATAGAAATCAATAGGTTCTGATAACTAATAGAAAGTGTATAATAGCATTTGAAACTATTTTACAAAAAGATATAGACTAACAAAGTTGACAATTTGTTATTTTTAGAAATATAAAAAAATTGGTTTTAGGATTTGTATTTTTGCAAAAATTTATCTCGACTTTGTACGCTGTTAACTAATGATAATATTTATAAACTATATTTAATATAATTTTATATAATTATGAAAATACACTAAATAGAACCTAATTTATAATAATAGAATAAAGAAAAGTTTATAGAGAATTTGTAATATAAAAAAAATCATTTTTGAGACGTTCATTTTCATAGTAAGCTCTAATTCATCTCAACCACTCTAGTAGAAATCTACGCTGTGTGTTTGAAATATATTCAACAAATTCGAAATAACTTAGTACCCTAGTGGAAATTTACTCTATTAAGGTAGACATGCCCTACAAAACATTTGACGATAATTATTAAATTCGATACAAAAATGATAAATTTTAGATATAAAACACAAAGAATTTGAAAATTTAATAGCGTCTTCTTTATGTTTTTTGTCAAAAAATAAAATTTTCTGAACAAATAATATTTGTTTTCGAAAATAAATCCATTTATGATATCATTTCGATATCTATAACGACAAAAACAACGATATCATTTTTGATAGGTTCATTTTTATCGAAAACCCTATCGTTTTTGTATCATTATAGATTACGACAATTTGAGACTATAAACCATATCGTTTCGATACCGTAAAATTATCGTTTGGTTTGCTGGGATGAGTATGTTTAGGTCATGTCTGTAGTTTAAACGGTATATGATAAGGAGAACACTATAATCGATTTCCTAACATTGACCATATAACAATTTCAACTATATGCGAAATGTAGGAGAATCAGACACTATCTCGTAACCAAAACTCTTTCGCATTCAATGTCGAAGTTTTTACGCGATATTTTTTCGAAATCGATTCAATAACGAGAAGAAAAATAATCAAAGTTCGAGAATCTTTCGAAAAATATTGCGATATTGGTGTTATACGTATTTAAATTTCATATAAAAAATATTAAGGTTTGGTAATGTGGTACCCTAGTGGAAATTTAACCTATTAGGGTAGACATGATTATGTTCAGTTCACATTTGTAGTTTAACCGGGTTATGATAAGAAGAACTGTTCTAATCGGTTCTCGAACATGGGCTCAATTACAATTTCTACTAGGGTATTCTATTCGTTTCGATATCGTTACGAGATCTATTCGAGATGCAGAAGAAACAGTCAGGTATTTTCTCGTAGCAATAACGTAAAATTCGACCTACATGGTAGGTGTTATCGATGCATACCGTCGAAGTTTTTACGAGACATTTTATCGAAATCGATTTAATATCGAAAAGTAAAATAATCAAAGTGCGAGAATGCTTCGAAAAATATGGCGATATCGCAGTTATGTATATTTAAATATTATCGTGTTATAAATACATTTTAAATACATTTTAATACATTTTTAAACATTTTAAAAATTGAAAGCAATAAAACTATGTGATAAAATATTAAAATTTGATAATGTGCTGTGCCAAAAATTAGGCAGTCATGTGATTTTTCTCCGAGTAAATTCTTCACCCGGTCTATTCATCGCCGGATATTTCATTACCGAGACAATTATTCTCCGAGAGATTTCTTTCCATTATAATTTTTCCCCAAGCCAATTCTTATTATTAATAAAAATGTTCTCAGGAAGAATTTTACGAAGAAGAATTGCCTCGGGAAAATATTATAGGAAGAAATTGTTTTCTTTTTCGAGACATTTCCAAATAAAATTTTTACCGGAGACAACTATTACATTTATTACCCAAGGCTTGACAACTGGCATATGTGTACCATTAAAGTTACATCTGACACCAGTGTTGCAAACCAGTGTTCCTTAGTTCAAAAGCGGTGGCTAAGAACATGTGTGGAACATATCACAATGTTGTGATACATAATTGATACATGCTGATAATGGAACATATGCAATAATGGGCTGAACTTATTTTGTTGCCCGAGACAATACTTTTAATTATTATTCAATGAATCGACAACAGGAACAAACTTTTGTGTCATATGTGTACCATTTAAGTTACATCTGACATCAGTGTTGCAAACCAGTGTTCTTTAGTTCGTAATCAGTGACTAATTCAAGTGTGGAACATTTCACAATGCTGTGATACAAAATTCATACATTCTGATAATGGAAGATATACAATAATGGGTGGAACCTTTTTTGTTGCTTTTAGGTAACAAAATAGTGGCAAATTTATTACATGTTCCAAATATGTTGCAAAGATAGAAACATGAACGGTTTGTTTAAATCGAGTTGTAATTTTCCGAAAACTCTATTTGTAAAGACTTAAGCTCGAATCACACGAATGACTAAATTGCATCAATTTCAGTTTGCATCAATTCAAAAATTGATGTATGTTGTTGATGCTCGAGTCGTCAACAAAAACTGACGCAATTTGGTTAATGCTTTTTTGATTTTTGTATTAAAACTGACAAAAAAATACAAATTTTAAATTGATACAACAGGAAATTTCCACACATTCGACCAAATTGTGTTGATTGTTGATGCTTTGCATAAATCGTGTGATTCCAGCTTTATATTAGAATGCCATAGCATATTTTTGGCATTATATATGTAAAATCTGTGTTACATAGTGTCTCCACCAGCCATGATATATGGAAATGTTTATGTTATACCATCAAAATGTATTGTGGAGACATAACATGTCTTGCCAGAAATGTCGGCATAATGTCTGCCATGACTTTGACGTTTCGGAATAATTTAAAATCAAAATAATTACTTAAAAATTATGAATTCATCAAAAATGAAGTAATTTATTTAACAAATTCACACTGCAAATGTCATAATTCAACGTAGCGCGAATGCAAAATATATAAATTTTCCAATAAAATGTTGTAACATAATTGGACCTATCGTTTTTTTTTTTTTCGATAGAAACATAAAATTTGTCTGTCATAAACAAAACCATGAGATATGGCGCAGTGTTACACTTCAAACATGACACTTCTTAGGATCTTAATTATTTTTATTTTAATCCAAACAAGTTCCACAGTACAAATTAAATTTCAAGTTGCAAAGTGGAGAACCGACACTTTGATGGATCCACATTTTTGGCAACTAAGCCTCGCCCGGGCTTTTTGGCTGGCTGTTGGGTGGCAAAAAGGTATATTTCGCATGGTTTATATCAAGCATTTTGATGGCAATTGTGTGGCTACCACTTAAATTGCCACAAAGTAGTTAGTTGAGTAAGAATGGTCTAAGGGAAAAATTGGTGATTATGTAGGACATTGAAGCAAACAAGTATGTTCTGTTCAGAGCTGAATTTAATACCGAGGACCTGCCTAAATACTCATCTAACTCTTGGTAATTATTGAACAAATTTCTATTGAGCATTTTCTGGTTATACCGGTAGGTAGGTAATACGGGTTCTTAGTAAAATATTTTTTTTTTTCTTTTTTGTAATATTTCCTAATAATTAATTAATATTTGAAAGATGTTTAAAAATAACTTAGTGTATGTATATAAATGTATAATAATGTTTCACATTTTGTAGTCTTTAGTCAATGCATTATCTTTTTCTAAAATTCCTCCCCTGAAGTGAGGTCTTCAAATCTCTGTAGAGTAGTTTTTATAGTAATGTAAATGTGCTTATTGAGTAAGGAGGTTTAGAGAATGGGAAAATTCTAATTAAAAGGTTTGTGCAAATACCAATTAAATGTGCATAATAACAAACAACTAATTGAAACTTCTCGGTTCTCACAAATGCTAAAGTTTTTACAAAGACTAAGGTGCATTTAAAATAGATAAAAAAAGAAACTCATATATTTTAGCAAAAGAAAAATAAAACAAAATTAAAAAGAAACTAAACAAAAAATTATAATCTAAAGAAAACTTGGCCACCACCTGCTAAAATTGTTCTTTTTTAAGATTTAAAGTAAAATTTTTAAAAATATAAATTTTTACTAATTATACAGCGTACAAAATGGGACAACATGATTTTTAAGAAGAATTTAACTGTTTTTACAAAAATACAAATCTCTAAAATAATTTAACTAATTGAATTTTATTTAAATTGAGGCTGGCCAACTTGTAGTATGACTTAAGCCATTGAGAAAAAGTTGAAAAAAGTTTTTTTTTTAATATAAAAAATAAAATTTTGAATTAGAAAAAACAAAAGTATTTTTTTTTTGTATTAATACCTCGAGGGAATTTCGTTGCATTTGGCATGCGATGTGCTATCGGAGCATTTAACGGCAGCAACTGCTTGGGACGAGGACGAGGAGGTGGCCTTGGATCTGCCCGCGGAGGAAGCTGCAGCAGCGATCGATGTCTTGATGGCATTATTGACTCTAGAAGCGCGCGGTGGTGAAGAGACAGAGGCCGATGCTGTTGTGGTGGATTTAGAGGTAGTAGAGGAGAAGGAGGATGCGGTGGCGGAGGAATTGGAGACATAGGCGGAAGTGCTGCTGGGCATGTGTACGTGTGTGGTAGTCGAACTTGGATTGTGCGACCGATAAGTGTGACTGCGTGCGGGCACTTGTGTTGTGGATTGTGGTGGTGTGTTTGTTTGTGTGGTGGAGGTGGATGTGACATAGGCGCGTGTCGCAGGTGGCGCTGTAGATGTTGGGCGCAATGTGGTCGTGGTAGTAGTTGTTGGCGGACGTGACGTCGTTGTGGTTGTAGTCGATGTACTAGTTGCTGTTGTCGTAGGCACACTCGTTGTGGTGGTTGTGCTCAGGTAACGATTCTTAATCTCCTCGACCGCAGCATTCACCTCGCGATCGACGGCCAACTCATTGACATACTGCGCCGAGCCACTCTCATCGCTCTCAGCGCTGCTGCTGCCCGCGAGAAACTGTTGCAACTGCGCCAGCACCGAGGACACCGACGTTGAGGCGGGTCGTTGCTTGGTGCTGCGTCCGGTGCTCGAAGTAATGTAACCGGCATTTTGTAGACTCTCTGCGAGATTATGTTCGGCAGTCTGTTGACGATACTTGTTCGAGTAGAAATATTTGTGCGGACGATCGGTGATCTCAACAATGTGTTCCGTTACGCTGGCAGTAGTTGTTGTGCCCTCGAGACTGTTGTCGGGGTTGCGTTCGAGCGGAAAGCCAATGAGTGGCTCGGCACGTGGTGCTGTTGGTGCCGCTTCATTCTCAATAGGTTTACGTTTGAGTGTCTTTGGCAATTGTTGCTGTTGCTGCAGCGTCTCACGCTGTTGCTGCTGCGTCTCACGCTGCTGCTGCTCTGTCTTGTAGGCTTGATATTTCTCTGCGCGTGTCTTCTCATTACGTTGCACCTGCAGTGCTGCTATACGGCCACGTTGCGCCAACTTGCGTCGATATTGCTGTGGAGTAGGTGATGCTGCTGCTGCCGGCGTTGCATATGTTGTTGTGCTGTCAGTGGCAAAGTTGCTGCTCGCGAAACGAAACTTTGGCGCATAGGTTGTAGGCTCGTCATTGTCGCTGACGGGCGTTAAAGTGGCAGCGGTATAGCGTGAGCGCCCACGAGCGCGTGCTACTTCCGAAGCACTCACAGCAGCCGATGCTATACGAATGGGTGCCGTCGCTATTATAGTAGACATGGTAGAAGGCGTGGTCGTTGTGCTGGGACGTGCAGTTGTGCCGATTGTTGTTGTGCGACTCGTGGTGGTGCCAATTGTTGTTGTCGTGCGACTCGTTGTTGAGCTTATTTGTGGCCGCAGCTGCACCGTTGCGAATGTGCTTAGAATATCAGCGCCATTGAGACGTCCATTGGTAGCCATTGTTGCCAAAATGGCGTCACTTATACTGCCATTAACATTTCTGTGTGTTGGCGTCGTTATGAGGAAATAACTCTTAAAAGGTTTGTTGCTGCTCGACTGATATGAGGGCGTGGCTGCTGTTGGACCGCCGAAATAACGTGGCTTTGCAGTGCTACGTATAGCGTTGGCACCAAAACGAGCCTCTTCCTTAGCCTGCAGTATATTCTCGAGACTCTTATAGGGTGAAACGTAACGATTGGCCGGTGTGCCAGTGGTTTTGACCAATTGGTCTTTAAATGTGTTGGCGCGTGCAGTGAAACTTTGTAGGGCGGCACGTTCAGTGGTAGTGTGCGGCAAGCGCACGGTACTGGAAGTCGTTGGTGCCGGTGTCGTCGGTGGTACTAGAGAAGTGGTAGATGTGGTTTTTCTGGTGGTTGTTGTTGTGCTAGTACTAGTTGTTGGTGGTACTCTCACGTTGAAATTCTCATATTCCTCTACATCGGTTGGCAAGTTTGGAGAGTTAGTACTGCGCACACGCCATGTGCGCACCGCAGGAGAATATGTAGTAGGTATAAAAAGCTCATCGTCCGCGTATTCAGAATACTCGTACTGTTTGGATGCAGTAAAAACGGGAGCTACATATGGACCACGTGTGCTAGTTGTGGTGGTAGTGCTGGTCGTTTTTGGAGGTGGTCTAGGTGTTGTTGTAGTACTTGTTGTGGTACTTGTTGTTGTAGTTGTTGGCTTACTTGTCGGCTTTATGGTTGTAGTACTTGTTGTTTTAAATGTTGTGGTAGTCGTAGGCGTGGTTGTGTAACGTTGGCGTTCATAGATGGGTCTTGAGGTTTCCTCGACTAATTCTTCATCAACTTGTTCACTTAGCCTTAAAGCTTCCGCATTCTTTAAAGCTTCTACTTCTTGTAATAACGGTTGCTGTGCTCTTAGACTAAAACCATTTGCACTCGTCTGCAATTGATATTTAAAGGGTTTCGCATCGAATAGAGCTTCGGTGCGCGTATAACGCACTGTAGTGCTGGACGAAGAGCTAGCGCTACCGACCAGACTGTCTTGATCGGTGAATTGTGAAAACGGTTTAGCACTAGGTGTGACAACAGTTGGCGGTGGAGATTTAAAACTTTGCGGCTCAATATCGGAGATTACATAGCTTTGCAGGCGCTTCCGTTGCTGCTCACTTAGACGTGTTGTTGCTTTAGCCACAGAGTTTTTATCTGCGTAAGACTCAGAGTATTTACCACGTACTGCGGGTTTTTCGGTTTGTGTACGTACTAAATTGCTGCGCGGACTAGTTGCAAAAGCGGCCGCCAAGAATTTCGTTGTTGGTGAAGTTGACGTAGATGTTGAAGATTGATGATAGACATCATATCCTCGTAAACGTTGTTTATCGGTAGATTGTACGTGCACATTTTGACTTTCCTCTGATATATTCTCCGTTGGATCATCTGTGACAATGTGATTTGTTCGTGTACGGGTTTGTGTATTGACTATGTGTGGGGAAACGAGGTTTTGTGGTTGCTGTACGGAGTGACTGTGTGTATGTGCGACAACACTGACAAGTGAGGCGGCATTGGGACGTGTGGTTGTTGTTGTGGGGGAATTTGTTTTGACGGTAGTAGTGGGTGTAATTCGTGAAGGTACTAAAGGTTGGGTTTTGGAGGATGATGATACATGTGTTGACTTTTCGGGGGTTTTATGAGCTTTTTGGTTTGCGTGCTGTTTGGATCTGTTGGAGAAATCCACATTTGCCGTTAATGTTAGTACAAACGAGCTTTCATTGCGATTAGCAATTAATTGTATTGGTTTAGTTATTGTTGTTCTTGTGGTGGTTGATCTTGGTAGTAGTGGTGAATTGCTATACGTATGAGTTAACATGATTGGTGGTGGTGGTGATTGTAATGGTGGAATCTGTCTAGAACTATTCTTGCGTTTGCCAATATTAAAGATGATTTCTTCAATATCTTGATTTTGCTCAAAGGCAGCGTCTTTATAAGGCAATTGTGATCTGTGAGAAGTTGTGAATTGGACAGACAAAGAGAGAGAGAGAGACAGGCAGAGACAAAGAGAAACAGGACATTTATGGGTACGTTTAAAGGCAAAGAGACAGAGTAAGATATAAATATTAGAGATATAGGCAATGAAAAGATAAGTCAAGAGATATCGTATAAAACAAATGATTTAAAAACAAAGTTTCAGAGGTACAGTAGAAAGGACATAAAAAAAAGAAAAAAATATTATTATGATGTCAGAAATTGTAATTTTTATGGGTTTTATATATATATTTGTTGATAAAGATACGAAATTGTGCAAATGTTGTATTTTGTTGTTGTGATGAAGAATGTATTTTTATATGTTGAATTTTTCTTTTGTAGCTCTCAATTATGTAACGTATTTATTTTAAACTTAGCTAAATATAGACTGAAGCCTATATAAGATACACATATAATTAAAGTGACATGCGTTCGTTCCTTTCGGTTTAACATAGAAACATGCTCATGCTCGGGGTTTTTTCCATGCAGTAACTCTTTAAATTCAGCCCATTCGATATATAGTACGGTGGGTAGTTTTTCTTCAAAGGCTTAAGTCTTCTTGAAACCTTTTCATTTTTATAAATAACTAATTTCAATATTGTTATTGTAGCTTTTTTGTAAAGATCACCTCAGTCAATTTGGGATAATTATTAGAATTTGGAAATATTGAAGTTCGAAATTTTGTACGATTTATAAAATCAGAGTTATCAGAAAGATCTATATAAATTATATTTATGATGTACACTAAGTGTACTTAAATTTAAATTATATATGAATTGAAGGTTCTTTATTTTATAAATTTGGAAAGCCTATTAGTTCTATTAGATCATGGTAGATACATTCTGAATGTAGTAATTGGAAAATAGTTAATTGACTACGGTAAGAAATACTTTAACTCTTATGAAATGAGTCATCTTTTCTCAAGTTTCCTAACTTTTGTTTGTATTTTGATTAGTATAAGAATAAGTTCTTTCTATAGGCGATTATATTATATTCGAGTATTACTTTTCTTTAAGTTTTTTCTGAAATTCTATCTATGTTATTCTTATTAATGTTAAAAATTCTGATTTTGTAGCTGGATAATTCTTTCCCGAACCTTTTTTCCAAACAATTCTTTCATGAGACAATCGACCGTGGGTGAATTGTACGGAACACAACATACCCCCAGTATTATCCGGAAAGTATTGTATCGGCAATTCTTCCAAAACAATTCTTTCACGAAATATTCGACCGTGGATAAATTGTCCAGAGCAGAACTTACCCCCAGTGAATGGTATCGGCAATTCTTCCCCAACAATTCATTCACGAGACAATCGACCATGGATGAATTGTACGGAACAGAACTTACCTCCCGTATCATCCCGAAAGAATTGTATCAGCAATTCTTCCCAAACAATCCTTTCACGAGACAATCGACCGTGGATGAATTATCCGGATCAGAACTTACCCCCAGTAAATTATATCGGCAATTTTTCCCAAACAACGCTTTCACGAGACAATCGACCGTGGATTAATTGTCCGGAATATATCATACCCCCAGTAAATAGTATCGACAATTCTTCCCAAACAATTCATTCACGAGACAATCGACGGTGGATGAATTGTCCGGAACAGAACTTACCCCCAGTGAATGGTATCGGCAATTCTTCCCCAACAATTCATTCACGAGACAATCAACCGTGGATGAATAATCCGGAACAGAACTTACCCCCCAGTATTATCCGGAAAGAATTGTATCGAACAAATTGTATGAAAATTAGTATCTGGGAAAGAATTATCTCATATCGGATTATTTAACTATTTGCGAAGTTTTAGTTTGAACAGTATTTAGTTGTGAGTTGAGGAAACTAAAAGTCGAAGTTCTACAGGGCAAAACACAAGTTTCCTCGTGAATATGTTAAAAGTTGCCTACATAATTGTATTACTAACTCTTCGAAAAGGGGTTTGTTAACGTTTTTTCCATAGAGTTATCTTGAGTGTAATCGAAGTAAGATGGGTAAATGTTTTTTTTGTGATTTTTTTTGTATCGGTTTTGGTGAATTTTATGAATGTTGTGACAGGCAAGTGTTTCTGTGGAATGTAGCTATCAAAGCCGTGTGTCTGTCTTTGCTTTGTGGCTATGAATAGTGTGATGGTGACATATTTGATTTGTTAATTTAGCCAATTCAAATGTTTTACTTGCAAGCAAATGTATGTACGTGTATGTGAAGATATAATTTGGAAAATTTTTGTATCAAATTTTATATGTTTTTCAAACTAAGGAGGCATTACTACTTGGCATAGAGAGAAGAGACTATCGAACGAAAAAAAATACCTGTACGATTTAGTTGTAGTGGCTGCTGTACTCTTAACAATTTGTGTAGTTTTTTTGGTGGTTGTCGTAGTGGGCGTGGTCGTTTTTAACTTCGGAGTGGTTGATTTCGGTGTCGTCGTGGTCGTTGTTGTGCTAGTAGAAGTCGTGGTGGTTGTGCTGGTACTAGTGCTTGTTGGTGCAGCTTTTGTGGTAGCGCTACCACGCAAATAGGTGGAACCGATAATATTATATTCATCTGATTCTTGTGTGGCGACCAATTTTGGCGCATATGTCGTAAATCTAGAGGGCTGTTGCTGATAGAACGGACGTTCGGTCACATAATAATCGCTGTCCACATATTCAATGGATGTATCATAGGCCCCATAGGCGGGCGCTTCTTCTGCGGGTAGCCTAACCAGAGACGGTTGTGCCGCCGGCGGTGATTCGGTGGTCAGGGTTGTGTAGTAGTTGCGTTGATCGTTGTTGGCCAATTGTGGGCGTGACGTAGTGCTGGAAATGAAGACGACACTAGCAGGCGTGACTGGAGTACGTTGTTGATTCCTAATTTATGTAGGTGGTTTGTTATTTGTAATAATTGTGTGTACAAAATTTTGATGTTTGGTTGAAGAAATGTAGGTGTAACTTGCATGCGTTTTATTTTTAATATTTGTTTTTTTTTCGAATTGTATGAAATGTATTTAACTTTGAGTTTAAAAGGAGAGTTTTATTTTTGCCTAGAGTCACCTAGTGTAACCTAGATTTGCTATATAAGGCTTGGTTTTGTTTTGATTTTAGGTAAGGGTTTTCTGATTTTTGGGCTTATGGAGAGTAATAAAAAATAACGTCTGGGCTGATGGAAGAAAAAAAAAGCTGGGATATGCTAAGGCTTAACTTAGACTGGACTTGTTTATTATTAGAGGTAACATACGGTGGTGGTACATACATATTTTTTTTTGTGGTTTTTATTTTAGTAAATCACAATTGACATGACATAAATTCAATAACGCATTCCTTGGTAGGTGGTATACAGGGGGTGTTGGGGGTATGTGACAAACATGTTATGTTTAATGATATATATAGGGTATATTACTTATATATTCTTGTTGATTATATAATTATCTATGTTAATGATGTTAAATGCATTGGTTAGAACACTAAATGTGCCATTTCGCTAGTAGTGACTACTAGTACTTACCTTGTTGCGGTGCGTGTGGGTTGATCGTAGGCATTATCTTGTTCGATCTGTAAATAATATATTAATTAGTATTATCGGGAGAAAAGTAGGTATTACTGTATTATTTTCAGTACTTGTTTTTTTTTTTTTTTGGAATATCTACTAAGATCCACATCACTCAGACAGAATATATCCACTGTACTGTGAAATCTTTTCCCTACGTTTTGGTGGTTAATATCACCACGAGCGCCCATGCCCAACTGGAAAGTCAAACCCCCGACCTCAATATGAATTCAATAATGACCTTAAAACAGTCTCCGAGTAGGATCATGTAAATAGAGTTGATTTTTATGCAAGGAAGATCCCATGTTGTCTGCTATCTCACAAACGAATGGATGCAACCCTCCCTCCCTCACTCCCTCCCTCCCCAGTGATAAACAAGTACACAGAGCTTGACTTCCACTTGACGCAGATGCTTAGTGGACATTGGTGCTTTAAGCAGTATCCACACCGTTTCAAGTATTAGAACGACTGATTCGACTCCAGCGAGCTAACATATGCGAAGCTTTCGGAGAGTCACTTAGTCTGGAAAACTTCTTGATTTCCACTTGACGCAGATGCTTAGCGGACATGAGTGCTTTAAGAAGTACCTACACCGCTTTAAGTATGAGAAGGACCCGTTCTGGCCCAGCTTCCCTGACGAGATCGAAGGTGCCCAGCACGCTTCGACGCCAGCGAGCTAACATATACGAGGCTATCGGAGAGTTACTTAGTCTGGAAAACGTCATGGGCATACAGAGCTTGACTTCCGTTTCAAGTATGAGAACGACCCGTTCTGTCATGGCTGCCCTGACGAGATCGAAGATGCCTGGCACTCTTCGACGCCAGTGAGCTAACATATGCGAGGCTATCGAAGAGTCACTAAGTCTGGCAAACGCCATGGGCCACATGTGTGATACAATACACAAGTGGCAAGCGATGAAGACAGCCGAAGCGACGATCATGACAATATTTCGCCGAATCGAGCGAACATGATCCACGGAGCGCACACACTTGGAAAATGTAGGTATAATTAACAGCGCACTTTGCTTCAACGTGGAAATAGGGATAACTTGACTTACAAATAACTGACTATTGAGCGATGATGTTCTGAAGGCTTTTCAGACGTATTACTTGTCGGTGGTGAGAGGAGAGTTATAGGGTGTTAAGGTCTCGCACTGACAAACGTGCTTTCGATGCTTTAACTCCTCGTACAAAAACCCTCCTTCGCCTAAATATAGGAACTGTGGTTATTGCAGAGTCAGCTGTTCTTGACGTTCTGGGCATTGCAACGATCATATATTTGATGCGTCGAAAGAAGCGGCCAAGTGCCTTGGTTTTTTAAAATGGTGAAATTTACTTCACTCCTGTTGACTTACGCACTGTCTACACCACTAATATTCGGCCTAAGATGGAATAAAATTTGCACATTTGGGAAGGGGCTTCAAAATCATCTTTGGAGTTCCTGGACCGAATACAACAGCGTGCGATATATTTAATAGGGGATGAAAATAATATTTCCCCTACAGGTTCTCTTAAGCACCGAAACACCGTTGGGTGTGTAAGCCAGTTTTATAGGTATTAGAACGGTAAGTGTTCGAGGGAAATACATGGTCTGATTCCACCAGGTCGTGTGTTCTCTCGTTCTACTCGGGCATCAAACTAAGCCCACCCTTTCGTAGTCCATTCGGCTCTCAACAGAACTACGAATTATAGAGAAAATTCGTTCTTCAGTCGCACGATACGTTTGTGGAACAATCTCCCTGCAATACAAGGTTTGATTCCACCAGGTCGTGTGCTCTCTCGTTCTACTCGGGCATCAAACCAAGCCCACCCCTTCTCAACAGAACCAAGTGCTACAGAGTGAATTCGTTCTTCAGACGCACGACTTGTTTGTGGAACAATCTCCCGCATCTGGTTTTCCCGAGATATTTGATATTGTCAAGTTCAAAACATACATTCACCGACACTACTCTATCCTTTTAACCTATAATAATTTCCTACGATCATTGTACAAATAGGGGGCATCCACTGAGCATTGGTTGACAACTTGAATTACGCCATTTAATATTATTATGGCATTTGCCGATTTGTTGTTGACAAAAGCATGCGACAACAAAATGAGAACAAAGAGTAAGAGTAAATAAAACATTTTAATAAAGCGCAAAGATCGAAAATATTGTGGAGCCTTTTAAAAGAAAAAGAGATTTACATATAAAATCGTAGGGAATTGCTAAACAAAGACAAAGAACTTTGCTTCCTCAAATGTTGCTTCCTTTAGAAGCAGTCCTCCGAAGAAAATTCAAATGTTGCTTCCTTTCGAAGCATCGCTCTGTAATGTTTTCAAACTCTTGCTTCCGCTTAACAGCAAAGCATTTAAAAGTGGGAGTTTGTGCATTGTTTCCTTTGCTTTCAAACTCTTTGCGAACTAAAAAGTAGTGAATAAGTATTGGTATGTAAAGGAATGTTAAATCTCTAAAACCTTGTGACTTTTGGGATACTTCTGATAATTGGAATAATAAAAAGAAGGTGGTTGGAGTATTTTACGACTAAATTCAATGATATGAACTTTGATATATAGTTTTGATATGACAACAATTCATATTTAGAAAACTGAATTTTCATTGGTAAATTTCAACTTTTTAGGTTTTTTTTTTTGTTACTTTACCTGTGCAATAAGATCCTCATCGTAGTCTGTATTATAGATCAGCGATTGCTGATTATTGTATGTAGGTTTCTCCACCTTCTGAGGCTGCGGTTTACTCTGGTAGGTGTCGCGTTGTGGTGCAGATGGCGTTGTAAGAATCTCTAATGGACGATATGTGGACTGAGTCTGAGTGCGAATATGTTGCTGTGGTTGATATTGTTGTTGCTGTGGCTGTTGTCTTTGTGGCACTTGTTGCTGCTGTTGTTGTTGTTGCGGCTGACGTTGTTGCTGTTGCTGCTGTTGTTGTTGTTGTTGATATTCAACATCCCTATACAAATCAATATCGTCGTCATAAACAGAATAATATGAATCATAAGAACTTTGCACAGGTGATGTCTGAGCATGTTGTTGTGGTGGTTGTTGTGATTCTGGTTGTTGTTGTTGTTGAATGGTTGGTGAATATTGTGGCCGATAGCCCTGATTTGATGTTGTTGATGTATTATAATAATTGCGACTCGGTATCGTCTCGATAATAACTTTTGTTGGCCGCTGTGGCTGTACAAAAATATTAGAAGCAGGCGCCGAATTGGCCTGTGACGATGATGTCGGTGATGATGACTCAACTCTATACGTAGACCCCATGCATTTCGGGTTGAGGTGGTGAAGGTGGTGGATGGATATTGGTAATGGTGGAATGGGTTGTGATGGAGGTGTTGGATATGGATATGTTGGAATAGGTTATTTACAATATTTTTTGTTTTTGGTATGAATTGATGATAATAAACAATGAGTTTTGAAATATATACAAGAGAAAAAATGAGAAAAAAAATTATATAAATAAATAATGTATAATATATATATATAGTAAAAGATAATTGTAAAGAAAATAGTTATATCAGTTAGTAAGATTGACAGAGATGACAGATTATGATAGATAATGAAGTTGTTAGTATTAAGCAGCGTTCAATAATTTAGCGTTCCGCCGTACGATTAGTCACTGGTTACCGGTTACTGTTAGGACTGTACATTTGTTTGTTGAGTTTTGTTACAAGTATTGGTTACCGTTACGTATAAACAGTTATTTACATAATGTTGGGTACAACATTTATATATGGTAGAGTGTTTTTGTTGTGTCGTTTGGGTATTTTTGTTGTAGTTGTTGAGTTTACTATAAACATATATATCATTTTGTATAGACTTTGCTCAGTGTTGCAAACTAATCCAGGGTTTAGTGAAATCTTGATAGGCTAAAAACTGTTACTGATTTGAAAAATGAAAAGAATTGGTAATACGTTTTTTATGTGCATTAGTCCGAATGGGTTTAATGGCATTGAAAGAATAAAAGAAGTAATATACTGGAGAAGAAAGAAATACAACACTAATAGAAATTAACTCCATAAGGGTTGATATGATCGTAAGCTTATCATATTGGTCTTGTGTTATGACAAGAGAAAGTCAATGATAATTTCCCGATGATGAATCCTTTGCATTGTCATCATATTCCCTTACAGGTTTCGAACACGGAACTTCGGAATACAAATTCAGTGCGCTTCCCACTGAACTGCTAAGATCATACTGAAGGAAATCAAATAATAACTTAATACAGGTCATATATTTGGTATTTGATAGCACATATCTTTTACCAATGAGTAAAGTAGTATCATTTGTTATTATCTAAGGAAAAGTAGAAACTCTGATATCATGGCTAATGCATACAAACGGGGAGAATATTTAGATGATATATTCGGATCATCTATATATAATGGTGGAGTAACCCAAGCATAAATTTAGGCAGCTCAAATACTGCTAAGTTCCTCGAAGAGTCAATAGCCAGTGAAAACTACTCGAAACCTTGTTGGTTACTGAGATAGATTTGAAGAGTATATCCCCACCAGTAAAACTAACACCAAAAACTGGTCAGTTACTGGTAAGAATTTTAATAGTAGATCCCTGCTAGTAAAACTAGTCAATAACTGGTCGGTTATTGGTAGGGAAATGCCCAGAAACCGAATAAGTTTTACTGACTAGTTTCTGGTTGTGAAGAGCGTGACATCGCTAGCGATTTACTCGACAAGTGACTAGAAAACTGGCTGAATACTGGTATGAAACTGGCAGGAATTGTTACTTTGAGTATATGATCGATCAGCACTGGTCGGTTATTGTTAGGGAAATGCCCAGAGTCCGAAGAGTTTTACTGACTAGTTTCTGGTCGTGACATTGCCAGCGAGTTACTCGACAAGTGACTAGAAAACTGGCTGTATACTGGTACGAAACTGGTAGGAATTGTTACTTTAAATAGATGATCGATCATCTATCTAAGTAAAAGAATAACGCATACTCAGATTTATATGAGTGTGTCAGAATAACTAAGGCAGATTCCATACAGTTTACAGTTTATTCACCGTGGGATTCAAACCCGAAACGTTAGAATACAAGTTCAGTGCGCCTAACACTAGAATGCTGAGACTACACGGAAGGAAATAATATCTTTTTACGGCATATTTTCGAAAGATTAGAGTTATATCATCTGATTTAATCTACCGAAGAGTACATCGTCTGATATTATAGATCATTTAGGTGCTGTCGTAGATAACCTAAATCCAAATAAAAGAATAACTTACATTTTTGCTACCATAATTGATCTACTAAGAAGAAGTGTAATATCATCTGATATCAGAGGTCATTTACCAAAAGAGTAAAGTATTAATCTCTGAAATCGCAGGTCATCTACACAAATGGTAGCGTCTTCTGAAGTGATATCACCGATCATCTATCAAATAACCTTTTATATTGACATGTATTCTGGATTTCGAATGCTCTAGAAGCTCTACATATATTTATAGAAACAACCTTCAAAGCTGATTCATATATACACCAAAATTATATGAACAATTTGTGTATAAATTGATTGAGAAATATTGTATTTATTTCTAAAAATCTTACATTACCTCAAATCAATAGAATCTAATCAGTAAACAATAACTATAACCTCAAAGATTTCGCAACACATCGCCTCAAACTATACAAAATCGAGTTACAAACTTCGTTAAAACACGCAAGTTATGTTTCGTTCTCTATTAATCACACAATTTTACAATATTTACGCACAGTCGACTGGCTTGTGGACAATCGACTCGCAAAAAAGAAAACCAAACAAACTCTACCTGTAGCCACTGTCCATGTCCGAGTTCTTCAGTGATCCCAATGCAGATATAGATGCTGATGATGTTGTTGGTCGTTTCCTATAGTTGTGCTGTGGGCTAAGGTCTGTCTTGTTGTTGTTGTTATTGCTGTTGTTGTTGTCTTTGTTATACTGCGTCTTCATGGCCGTCGCTTTTTGCTGTTGCCATTTTTGTTGACCGCGTGTGCGATATGGACGCACCGTATAACGTATACGCTTTGTAGTCGAGGTAGTTGTAGTCCTTGGAGTTGTGGTCGATGATGTTGTCGACGATGAAGTCGTCGTCGTCTTCATCGTTGTCGTTGTCGGTTTCGTTGTCTTCGATTTCATGGTTGGGGACACAGCCAACGGTGGCTTGGTGAATTGTGTTGCTGCTGGAGTTGATGTTGCTTGTGCTGGTGGCATACGTTGTTTGAGATCTTGAAAGATGTCCGTGGGAAAGTTTATAAACGAGGGTATTTTATTGTTGTGATTGGAACCTGTTTGATGATAGAATTGTTGGAAATTGGCACCAAAATATGGTCGTCTTGTTGTGGTTGCATCAAAATAACCAGTAATATCATTATTTTTCGGTGTTGTAGGCGTTGCAGGTGGTGGAAACATTTGTGCACGCGGCGGTGCCATTGTTTCTGACATTGGCATATATGGTGGCATCTGCGAAGGTGGCATTATATCATCGTCTGAGTCATTACCCTCTGATTCGTTCTCATAATCATATTCATCGTAATATTCCTGATTTTTAATAACAGAGGGCGTTGAGGATGTTGGTTTGTTTTGTGGAAATGAAGTTGTGCTGGAGCCAAACTTATTCGACTGGTTGGGTATGCTATTGATAAAGCTTTCATAGCCTTTAACAGGCCGCTTCGTGGTGGTTGATGTGGTCGTCGTCGTTGTTGTACTGGTAGTCGCTGAAGTCGTAGGCCTTGGTACGGTGCTGGTTGCTACTACGGGTATTCTGCTGGGCGCCACACGATTGCGTTCAGTTGTTAGTTCTACTGGAAAAGCTCCGCCTAAAATTTTAACATTTTGAGTCTTTTGTGGGGGTTTCGCCGGTTTTTGTGCTGCAATACCAGCTTGTTTAAAATATTTCAGCATATTCATAACCGTGGGATTAAGATTTGCCATATCTGAGCTCTGAAGGCCGGACACAAATTCGGGTAGACTAAATTGCAGGTTCGGGCGAGGTTTTGGTGTTGTTTGAAAATCTCCGACTGTGGAGGGTTGGATTTTCGGTATCACGGTCGAGGGAAGTGTCGAAACATAAGACTGATAGGATTCTGGCAACGTTGTCGAACCATTTGTGTAAGTAATGCCCACCGGAAATTGTGAAAAGTCTCCAAAGTTAGTGTGCTGCACGGATGTTGGACGATTTATGGCTAAATTGGGTGCGGAGACGATACTGAAGTTTGGTGTTGAGGATGGACCCAAGCTGGTTTGCTTTACATATGTAGGATTCTCTGTTTTGGGTGTTGTATAATAATGCTTCATCTTCTGATTGGCCAATATGTTGTATTTAAAGTAATTGCTCTCGGTAGTACTTTCGCTGTGAGTTGGTGTTGTGGGAAAATATTCCAGATTATTACCGATGCTATAGTGTGAGACAACATTTGGATTATATCCTGGAGTCGGCTTAAATTCAATAGACGGCGATTGGGGTTGATAATCTGGCTGATGATCCACCTGATTATTATAGAAACCACCAACGGTGCTGTATTGAGAATAATGCGAATTGGGAGTGACTTTAAGTGGCTGTTGTGATTGTTGATTTTGTTGTTGTTTGTAGGGATTATAATATTGATTGAGTGGCGGCGAATCAGTATCAAACGAAACTCCCGATGTACCGGTGGAGGTTTCTGGTGAAACGTGCTGATTATCCAAATGAAAATAAGAAAAGTTCTCTGGTTGCACCTTTTTACGTTGATCCTTAAGCTCCTTTAATGATTGAATTAAATATGGTAGCAGTTCGGTTTGTTTTAGCAGCTCACTCTGTTTTAGGTAACTTGGTTGTTTTGTCGTAGTGGTGGAGCTAACGCCGAAATAATTACCAGCAAATGGACGAAAATCGTTTTCAGCGGAATGTGCAGATGATAATGCTGGTGATGATGGTGGTGGAGGCAATGATAAATTATAACCGGTGTAAACGACCTTTGGTTTTTGTGGATATGATTGCTGCAGCTGCTGGTAACTTTGCTGCTGATAACCAGGACTCAGTTGATTGTAATGCTGTTGCGATGGTGCTGTCAGATATGGGTTGTAGGAGCCAAAAGAGTAACTTTGCTGATAGGGATTCGAGTCGATGGAACGATAGTTACCTGATGGTGGTATTTGCCAGCGAGAGTTAGAACCTGAGAAGGCACGCAATTGACGTGTAGCACGTGAGGATTCAGCAACGACACTGTCTTCATTATCGTCCACGGTATGCGATTCAAGATCACTGTTCGAATTTGTGCCATAATTGTTAGTGCTGGCCGTATTGAGGTCTTCCTCTTCAAAGAAATTAGCCAATAACTCGTCGGAACTTAAACTGGATGCTGAGATTTTTGTCGAGTATTTGGTTTTTGTTTGTGGAGCCACAGTACTAGGATCTGAGATTTCGGTTGTGTCTTTGGTACTATGATCTGTTGTAGTTTTGGATTTGTCTGAGTTGGTTTCTGTGGATTTTTCCAGAGTCGGTTTCAGGGCGGTATTTGTATTTAGCTGGGTCGTGGTTTGGGCATTATCCGTTTCTATATCAGTAGTAGTTTCCTGTTCTTTTAACTCTGTCGTTGTATTTTCGATAATAGTTGATTCATCCATATCTACAGTTTCGGTTACTGCCACTTCTTGAATCTTTCTTTCATCCATTTGATCATTCTCTATAATATCAGCGTCTTTCTTCATGCTTAGTTCTGATTTTATATTACTTTCGGTTACAACATCTATATCTGTAACAATTTCTTGATCCTTTTCCAATTGCGTTTCCTTCTCCATGTTAATCTCTTGTTTCGTTTCGGTCTTTGTTTCTTTTACAGCTCGTTTTACACGTCGATGTTCTTGCAGTTCACGTTCTATGTCCAAGTCCATGAAGTCATTTCCGTAGAGGTCATCATCAGCCAGTAGTTGATTGTGGTCTAAGTCAAGGTCTACATATTTCGTACTATTATTTTATGTTGTTAATGCAGTTCAGTTAAGCAGTTTTTGTTGTTTTTTTGTTGTTGTTGGTCAATAGTGCAGTTGCGTATGCAAATTTATGATAATGCAGTTTTTTTTTTTTTTTTTTTGGTTACGAATTTGCGTTGAAGTAGAAAAATGTTCGTAGAAAATTAAATATAAAATTTGAAAAAACAAAATTTAGCATTCGAATTAAGTAAGAAGAAAAAAGCAATATGAGAAATGAAATAAACGATATATGCTCTGAAGAGATCATCGATTTGAATGAACTATCTCTACCGTACTCACCTATACTGCGATCCAAAGGTGTAGGAGCCAATTTTACCATGATTGGGTATAGCATTGATACTGGCCTGATGCAGAATGCCATCACGATCGCGTTGGACCTGGGAAACGGTACTGGGTTGACCGCGATAGACGCGTTGTTGACGATCGCTCTCTTCCTCTTCGACGGGTGGGAGTGTGTCATGGGCATCGGCATAGAGCTGATGGAGAAATGAGAGATTTAAAATAGTTCTTATACGATGTGAGACAAATATATTATGTTGAAATTGAATAAGGATTTTATAAAGATATTTAAGCTTTCCGTAGAATGGGTATTATATGCGGTATATGTGGGAAAATGGGCGATACAAAAGCCTAGGGTGGACCGATCAAGCCCATTTTCAATACCAGACAGCGTAGGCAAACAAGAAATCTAAATTGTATGTTTCATTGATCTAAAAATCATCGTGATTTCAACAGACAGACGGACTAAATCGAGTCAAGATTTTCAGCTGATGAAGAATACTGATACGAATACGTTTCGTTCTATGTGTATCGTGATTTTAACAGACAGAAAGACGAACTAAATCGAGTCAGGATGTAACGCTGATGAAGAATACTATACGAACACCTCTCCTTCTGTGTATTACAAACGGATGACCAAACTGAATATACCCGTTCATTTTTAATGAAGCGTATAGATTTCGGAATTCGGGAATATATATTTTATATTTTGCTACACATTGATAATAGATGGTATTTTCGAATCTAGTAGTAGTAGTAGTAGTTTGGCGCTACAGTCCTGTATATAACTTCGGCCGAGCTCTCTCACCAATTTGAGGTGTGCGTGTTATATTTGTACTCAAAGTGGTGGGACCTACAGTTTATTGCCGAATCCGAACGGCGGGTGAGAGCTTTTTCAGAGGCAATGATTTTACTCTCGTAGGTTTGCCATTTACTGACGAGAGGTAGCGCGGTATAGAAAAATGTTTCTATGAAAAGATGTTGTTAGTCCCAGTCCAGGCTTGAACCGGGGACCTTTCGGCTCGCAGTCCAACGCACTAACCACTGAGCTACCGCGGAAATTGAAAATGGGATCTACAGGTTTAACTGTTTTAGAAATCAGGAAGATACAGAATGGATCAAAAGTTTAACTATTTCTGACATCGGAATATCCGAAATATATTTGCTATATATGGGAGATAGGTGCTAGATATGGAGGATTATCGAAAATTGGATCGGAAATAGATTTTCAACGGAATAAGGATATAGAATTCTATGAACCTCAAGCTAATTTCGACCAAAATGAGGAATTTCTTTCTTTAACCTACCTTTGCAATATCTTCCTGCGAGTCGAGCAGTGGTTTCGGTTGCCCACGCGAAGTAATCACAGGATTTGGTGGCACCCTCAACTCTGGTGGTGGCGGTATGGTCTGCACTTGAGCCTGTATGACTTGCGAGGGCTGACGATGATATTGCTGTGGCACTGTTGGACGTGGTTGTTGTGCGGCCTGACTGGTAAATGCCGAACCAAAACGAATACGACTGGGGACATGTTGATTCTGCTGTTGTTCTTGTTGCTGTTGCTGCTGTCGTTGTTGTTGGTTTTGCTGCTTGCGTGAGCTGCCACCAGATGACGCAACAGGACCACTATCTTCTACAACCTCGCAACCCACATTACGTGGCCAGTCACAGGTCTGCAACTCATGCGAATACATGAGGCCACCGGTGCAACTTTCGAGCAGGGCACCACCAAAGACGCACACGTAGTATTGTGTGCAATCCGTGGGATGTGGATAGTAACCGAATTCCTCGGGACAATCGAAATTGACACCATTCGAGGCGGACTGTTTGACGTTGGTGCCAAAGGAACGGGAACTGGTGATGCGTGAGGAACGTGCTTTATTGTTGGACTGTTGGGCGTCGGTGAGAACAACTGTAAAAAGATAAAAAGAAGAGAAAAATGTTATTTTAAAGCGCGACATTTTTTTTTAATTTAAATGTTGACCTTCATTATTTTGCTAAAGGTTATTTATATTAAAAAGTTTCTTTAATTTTATGCAGTAGATCACGTTTAATGGGGAAAAATACAACACTTAATTGATATATTAAATCATGTGCCGTACGATCATCGATAAATGTCAAGAATTCTTATTGTTGTTGTTGTGGTTACCATTGTTCGCATGAAAAATGGCTGCGATTTTTTTATTACACTGTATGATGTGTCTGTGACAATATATTTTTTTTTTTGCAACGCAGACACAGCATGTTGCATTTTATTTTTAGTTGATCTCACTTCATCGATCGCATATGAGGTTGTCCGACGTTCGCGCATAACCTTTAAGCTTAAAGCTTTTGCGATCACCTACGACTTTGCAATTATCTGAATGAATCAAAAAAAAAAAAATGAAATAATGACCACAATAAGTGTCAGAAATATACAAATAATAAAAAAAACACTGGCCAAGCAGACGTTTTATTGAACATCGCACAAGGTTAGCTTCAATTTGAGATCATGCAGGAGATGCGATCGTCGAACGTCATCTCATAGTCATAGTCGTCGTCGAAGTCGTTTTCGTCGACATTCTCAAAAGTGATTTAGTTTAAGTATTTTTAATGTTTGCCAAGCGTGAGTTTTAATGACCCAGTTTAGCTATTTTTGGCCGGAAAATTGTTTTTAACCTTTGCGGACAACAAGAGTGCGATCAATCGCATGTATTGCATATGGTGCTACTTGACATCTAAGTGGGCTTGGCGTGTATTTGTCATTGGAGATTTTTAAAGAACGATATGGTTTTAAAATTAAGCTACAGAGTTTTTAAATTTTTGTAATACAATATTTTCATTTATAAAGCGTTTTTCAAATGGGACGTTACAAGAGTAGAGCGACAGGGACAGCAAACGACGCCATATTTCATGATGGAAAGATATACGAATTCGAATTTCGGTAGTAAATTTTAATAATTTCAACTCGTTGTTGGCTCGTATATCTTTCCATCATGAAATGGCAAACTTTACTGAAGAGAAATGTCAAAAGAGCGGCAAGAAATATGGCGTCGTTTGCTATCCCTGTCGCTCTACTTTTGTAGCGTCCCTGTTGAAAAATCCTTGAAAAAAACTTTTGTAGCGCTCTTAATGAAAATCCCTTTACTTAAGCTTTTATAAAGATAACAAAAATTAATCACAATTTACATAAAGCTTTTATATGTGTTATGAAAAAGTTTAAAAACAAATATTGTCAGTGCTAAAAAGCTTTCGATGGCAAACAATTTATACAAATGGAGTAACGCAATTTACAGAAAGCTTTAAAAAAATATGTGTTTTAAATACAAAAGTTTTCAGTTATAAAAAGCTTTCAATTGCAAACAATAGATACCAAATGGGAATCACAATTTAAAAAAAAAGCTTTTTAAAATGTGTGTTATCAAAGCTTTTAAAAATATGTATTATGTATTACTTAAAAAATAAAAGTTTTTTTAAAGCTTTTGTTTTTACATAACAATGCTTTCTGTAAGTATTGTGTAAAAGCTCTTCAAAGACAGGAAAATATCAGTAATTATTATTACTAAATAAATTTTTTAGTTTGTATTAGACAATGTTTTCTGTTGGAAAAAGCTTTCCAATTCATGTTTTAGGTACTTAAAGATTTACAACTAATATTTTGTTGTATGCAAAGCTTTTAACTACATAGTCTGTTTAAATATTATTAATACTTGAAACGACTTAATAAACTGTATTTTTAGAAAGCTTATTTTTAGAGAAAGCTTACTTTTTTTATTTACATTTTTAAATAGTTTTTATAATATAAACTTTGTATGTTATAATGAAAGCTTTTATTCAAATATAACTCAAAATTCAAATATAATTAAAGCTATCAATGATTTATTAAACTAAATTTTTATAGAAAGCTTACCTTTTTTTTTATTTAAAATTCATTTTTTAAGTAGAATTAAATTTGATAGATTTTATAATATAGGCTTTTTATGTTATAATGATTTTTTTTAAGTAGATTTCATAAGCATTGTTTTTTATAATGAAAGCTTTCATTTAAATATAACTAAACATTCTAATATTATTAAAGCTTAATTTTGAGAAAGCTTATTTTATTGCAAGCTTATTTTTTTTATTTAAAAAGACATTTTTAAATAGTATTTTGTTAGATAGATTTCAAATATAAGCTTTTTATGTTATAATGAAAGCTTTTATTGACTATGTTGTATTTCAATTAAAACTCAAAATTCTGAAAAGCTATTAATTCTCAGTATTATTTATTATATTAGTTATTAATAAATAAAATGATTAAATGTATTTGTAAAATGTAAAATCTCTTCAACTAATTTAAATTCAGCGAAAAGCTTTTTATCTTAATATTAAAAATAATAATAAAAAACATATTTTCTATATTTTTATGTTTATAAAAAAATATAATTTTTTAAATTTTCAATTACAAAAGCTTTCTATTCCAAATTTAATAAATCCATCGAAAAACTTCAATAATTAATAAATAGGGTAATGGTAGTAGTAAGTATATATAGTATAAAAAGCTTTTTATTATAATACAAACATGATTTTTTTTTTAGATTTAAATTGCAAAAGCTTTTCAGCTTAATTTTTCGCAACGAAAAAAGTAATAGTAATATCCAATATTTCTGAGTAAAAGCTTATTATTTTAATAAAAAATATGTGTTTTTAAAATTACAATTGCAAAAGCTTTTCAATACTATTTCAATAATCGCAATGAAACGCTATATATCTTTTCCTTAAAAAGGTGAGGCGATGATTCTTAGTAAATCAGCCCAATTCTATATAAATACTCCCAAAAATATTTGGGAGACATTTTTGGAATAAAAAAAAGCTTTGTATTGAAATACCATACAAAGCTTTTTGCGACCAAGAAGTTTTCCCAAATATTTGTGGGAGTATTTATTAATTAGAATTGGGCTGAATTTTTCAACAATTTATTTTTGTGAAAAATAAAAGCTTTGTGTTGAATTTAGATACATTGAATTTGTCTCCGGATAAATATATTGTGCGAATATTTATTTAGAATTGCTCTGATTATTACAATTTTAAGATATTTTGTTATAAGATGAACTAAAATACTACATATTTTACATTTTTTAAAGATTTTCATTTATAAATCAACTTTTTAGTTGATTTAACTTTATATTATTATAAAGCTTTTTTAATTAGTTTTTTTTTTATTTTTAAAGATGTGCGTTTAATAAAATAAAAGCTTATATTACTTTAAAAGCCGTATGCGCAGAACGGCTTACGTATGTTAAACTTAAAGCTTTAAATTTGGCAAAACGGTATTGTTTATTAACTTAAAATAGAAAATTTACCAAATATGTATTAAAAAAATTAAAATGAAAAAAACAACTTAATTCTTAAACGCCAAAAATTCACACCGCTTAAAATACCACTCATGGTAATGATTAACCTCTCGACAAATTGCGGCGCACAAACGATTGTCAAACAATTTATGCAGCACTTTTGCCACCAGCGCAGCGAAGTTCACCTGTTAAGCACCAACAGCACAAGCAACCATTTTAAAATAAAACGTGCAAAACCAACCAACCAGCAGCAATAACAAATACAAATATTGCACGACACAACAACTTGCAACAAGATGAACTACACAACAACAAATAAAAAAAAATATACAAAAATACCAAAAAAAACCATTTGAACTTGTGCAAAATTGAAAACAAAAAACCAATTGAAAAAATAAAGTAAAAATCATTTTATTTCAGGTCATTATCTCAACACGGGCAACATCTTCAAAAGCACTCAAACAACAGAGCAACATGCAGCCAACAGCAGCAACAACTGTGCAGCGTTGTGCACAACAGCAATTGCAACACAAGGCAAAAGCAAAAATTGCAAAGCAAAAAAAAAAAAAAATAATTGGAAAAAATAAAATATTAAACGTATTTTTTTTTGTGAAACAGGTCAATGGATGCTACATCATTTTGTTGCTGTTGTCTTTAACAACAGTCGCTGCACTTACAGCACTCTTGTGCTGCATTTGGGAGGCTTGTCTATTTGAGTTTATAATATTTTTTTTTGTTTGGTTTTTCGATTTGAACTTTTAATAGATTTTTTTACATACTTTTGTTTTTAGATTTTATTTTTTTGTACCTTACTTTTTTTAGTTTTTATTTTCAGTTTTTATTTTTTGCAATTTACTTTGGTTTTCTTCAAGTTGTGCAGCAGCATTATGCTGTCAGTTGCTACTATGTGTTGTTTTATTTAGTGTTGCTGCTCGTTAGCTGGTTGGGCTGGCAACATTTGGCGCATCTGACCTTATAGTAAATGCCAGCGAAAAATTCCAGCAAACTGAATTTTTTTTGTTAGGCTTTTGTTTTGATTGGGTATTATAAAAAAATGTTGAGAATTTGTTATTTGTAAAATATTTCTTGAAAGTACTAAATTTCATTAAAACAAAAGATTTGCCAATGTAAAATTTTTTTCTCCTCCGATTTTTGTCCTGTGTTCTCTAAGAACTACATTCTAGCAATTCTGGAGTCCCACAGGGTTCCGTCATATCTCCGTGACTATTACTATTTTTGTTATTTAATAATGATCTTCTGTCATTGATACAGAATACAATCCATTCCTTTGCAGATTACAGTAAAATTTATCATTCATATTCCGTTCAACAAGCGCCCAAATTCTTTGGATATCGAGAGTAAAAGACGTACTATGATGGACACACTCTACATTTATTTTAAAACAATCTCAAAATTGTGTCTTGGCAAATAGGGTTGATTTTAGTGCAAGTTAGACAGTAATACACCACACTGGAACTCATCACACCGAAATCACCACATCGCAACTCACCATTTTGTCTTCCAAATCTCAAAATTGTGTCTTGCAAATAGGGTTGATTTTAATGTAAGTTAGACAGAAATTCACCACACCGGAACTCACCACACCGAAACACACCACATCGAAATTCACCACATTGAAACTCACCACACTAAAACTTATCACTGCGGTTCAAAAAAAAACTAAAATGTGAAAAGTTCTGATCAAATGAAGAAGTAAAAATTTTCTCGAAAAATAATTTCCGAGAAAAAAAAAATTATTCGAAATTGTCTGGGAAATAATTGTCCTTGGCAAAATTTTTTCGGAGAAGATTTTTCAGGGAAGAATTCTACGAGGAAGAATAGCACGTAGAAAATTCTACTTTCTACTGGGAAGAATAGGCCGTGGAAGAATTCTACTGGGAAGAAAAGTCCGGGAAAGAATTGTATTTGAGAAAAGTTGTTTTGGGGAAGAATTATTTTTCTTTTGGTTATTTCATTTATAAAATCAATAAAAAAAAACATACGCAGCGCAGCACGGGAATATACAAATTAGCGATTTTTTGTATTCCATGTGAGTTTGAAAGAACCAATATTTTATATATATTTTTATCCGTCCGCTTAGTTTTTAGATATATTTAAAATCTGTTTAAAAATTATAAAATAGATTATATTAAATTCAACATATAGAAAAAATTGTGCATATTTATTTTGTACTTTAAGCATTTATTGTAAAATATGTGATATTTTAAACAACAAAAAATATATATTTCCTATTAGTTTAATAAACTGCACTTAATTTAGTTTTAAAAGGGATTAAAATCTTTTAAAAATTTATAAAATACAACATATTATGTAAAATAAAACATATAAAAAATTGTGCATTTTTATTTCGCGCTTTAGTGATTTTTTGTAAAATTTGTGATTATTAAAACCACACGTATTGTATATTTTCTGTTAGTCTACTTAACCACGATGTTCATAGTTTTGAACAATATAAAAAATGTGTTATTAAACTATATAATATCACATATTGTATTAAATAAAATATATAACGAAAAGTTTCGTATATTTATTTCACACTTTCATAATTTTTTATATATTATGTGTTTATTAAAACAACAAACATTTTATATTTTCTGTTAGCTATACCATATATGTATGGTTTTAGTTATAAAAAAAATGAGAAATATGTTAATATTTTATAAAATAAAATGTATTATGTAAAATAAAACATTTTAAAAAATTGTGCATTTTTATTTCACACTTTTATGATTTTTTTTATAAAATATGTGTTTATTTAAACAACAAAAATTGTATATTTTCTATTAGTTATATTATATCTATATCGCTAAGTTTAAAAAATATGCAAAATTTGTTAATATTTTATAAAATAAAACATAGAATGTAAAATAAATCATATTGAAAAGTTGTGCATTTTTATATCGCACTTTAAAGTTTTTTTTATAAAATATGTGTGGTTATTTAAACAATAATTATTATATATTTTCAATTAGCTATATAAAATAGGAATTGTTGCAGTTTCAAAAATATGCAGCAACTGTTAATATTTTAAAAAATAAAACGTAATAATTAAATTAAAACATTGAAAAGTTGTGCATTTTCATTTCGCACTTTAACGATTTTTTATAAAATATGTGTTCATTTAAATAAATTTTTTTTTTTATTTTCTATTAGCTTAATTAATTGTGCTTCGTTAATATTTTAAATTATACTAAAATTGTGCACATATTATAAAATATCACATATTTTATAAAGTAAGTCATAATATAAGTTGCGCATACGTCATGTTGCACAGTTATTGCTATAGCATTAAAGTGCTAGAAAAATACAAAGCCTTTAATTTGTTATAAAGACAATGCTAATTACGAAAGAATAAAAAATAAAAATTCGAAAAAAAAATGTACAACAATTTGCAACAACAAATAACAATTGCGCAGACGCAAAGAATGCGCAACTTTGCTTTTCACACAGCTAAAAAACATTTTGTTAAACAATAAAATGCAGTTGTAAGTTAAATGAGTGGCCGAAAAAAAGTGTGGCAACAAAAATTATTTTTCAAGAATTTTTTGTATATAATTTTTTTTTGCTTTTTTTCTGTTTCTATTTGCAGACAACAAATGCAGGCGTTTATTTAGCATGTTGCGTTTGAGACACTTTAAAAGCAGGCAGCAGCTGTTGCTTGAATAAAGACAAAAATGTTGTTGCAACATTTGTAACTTAGACGATGCTGTTGTGGTTTTTGCTTTTCTTGCTGTTTGTTGCAAGTGTCATTTTGCATTTAGCCATGTCATGTCATGGGAATGAATGAAATTAGAGCGTGACAAGTGAATGAAGTGAAGTGCTGCCAGTTATTATATTTTCGTCTTTAAGACAAGCTATACCAGCAACTACAAAGACCCAGAAATGTTATCTGCGCGCTAGAATTTATGACCAACGGCGCAGCGAAAAATCAGCGAAAAAAAAACCAGCAAAATGTAGAAATAACAAGAAACAAATCGACTACAAATCTAGACAAAGGCTGTTGCAAGACCTTGAGGGCAAGATTTTTACTTAAGGTTTTGTTGGGTTTTTTGTTTTATTTTTTTTTGTTTTTCAAACGCTGTGCTAGAAACTGTAATAAATTACAAAAGTTTGGCTAACAGAAAAATGCGTCAAAGATTCACATGAATTTTTGATGTGCGTTTTTCGTTGTGTTCTGCTTTTTCGTTTGCATTGTTTAAAGCGTACAACGGAAGCAAATTTTAATTACATTTATTTTAATTGTATTGAAGGTTATTTTAATAAATATTTTAATATATATGTCCAAGTAGTTATCGCTATGATTTATATTAAGGAAATCATTTGAAACGCAAAGGTGTTGTCAATTTATTGCAATGAAAATAACAACATTTTTCTTTGCAATGTTATGCGTTTTAAGAGCTGATAAATCAAGCTCATTATAGCAATTATTAACTTAATTATAGTAGACGGTTTTATGTTGGCTTTTAAGCAAAAACGTAACACGCGCAATTGACAGCTGGACAAACAAAAGACTTGGGCAAAGAACTAGCAGCAAGCAGCTTGTTACTGTGCGGCATAAATTATAAAACAAAATAAAAATATTTTAATTGCTGCACAAAATGGCTTTTAATTAGATGTTTAATGAATTCTTAGGCGACATTAATTACTTTGGCATTTGCGGCATGTGTATTATATGACAAAAGACAAAAAAATATCATTTTGTTATTTGAGAACTTTAAAAAATGCCACAAACAATGATGAATGTTAAAAATATTAAAATTTATATTTAATTACAATTTAAATTTAATTAAAAAAAGGCATAAAATTTAGTAAAATATATTAAAAGTGTTTATAAAAAATCTGATTAAAAAGATATAATAAATTATATATATAAAAAAATTAAAAATCATAAATTGAATTAAAAAAAACTGCTGGAAAAAACCTTGCCATTTGATTGATAATTTTTTTTTTGTTGTTTTATTTTGTAACTTGTCTTTTGCACATTTAGCGCAAGTTCTACACCTTGTGGCCAATTAAATTGTCACTGACAAGTTGGCCAATGGAAGTGACATTAATTAATGCAATTAATATGCAAAAAATAACCTTAAAATGTGTGTGTTGTGTTGATGGTGCCAAGTAATAATTGCCTGCTGCTTTGCAGCTATATTTTTTATGATGGTCACAAAAATGTTGTCCAAAATGCTGGTCAAATGCACTTTAAATGTTTGCTCAAAAGCCAATTGAGACACATTCAATTGAAGGACAGTTCATACTTGATTTATTTGAGTTTGTCAATGTAAAATAATTAATTATTTTTGTTGATACAAAATTTTTATAGAAGAATTTAATATTTATCTTTTTAATGCAAGAATACCTCAACAGATTTTAGTTAGTAAAATTAGAAATAGTAGAACGAATTATGAAATAATTTGAACAAAAACAAATTTTGTGTTTTTATTGATATTCTAGTTCGAAATGTTTGTAATAATTTAATAATTATAAACCGATTTAGAAAAAGTGAAAATTAGTATTAAATACTACGTTCAATTCTTTACATAATTGACACTACAAATATCAATTTTGACACTTTATTGAACTAGAGATCAGCTTTTGAAGTCAACAAAAACATTTTTTTAAAGTATTATAATTCTGAGTATATTTGAGTTTAAAAAAAATCAATTTGAGTATATATTATTCTTAGTAAAACGAAGAAATAGATTAAGTTTCATCAAAAATGAAGATAAAAGTTTAGAAACTAATTATATTTGATTGAAATTATCGAAATACCATATAATACTGGTATTATGGCATGATATGGTATATGATATGGTATGATATGGTATGATATGGTATGATATGGTATGATATGATATGTTATGGTATGATATGATATGATATGATATGGTATGATATGATATGGTATGATATGGTATGATATGGTATGATATGGTATGAGATGGTATGATATGGTATGATATGGTATGATATGGTATGATATGATATGATATGATATGGTATGATATGGTACGATATGGTATGATATGGTATGATATGGTATGATATGGTATGATATGGTATGATATGGTATGATATGGTATGATATGGTATGATATGGTATGATATGGTATGATATGGTATGATATGGTATGATATGGTATGATATGCTGTGATATGGTATGATATGGTATGATATTGTATGATATTGTATGATATTGTATGATATTGTATGATATGGCATGATATGGTATGATATGGTATGATGTGGTATGATGTGGTATGAAATGGTATAATATGGTATGGTGTAAATCGTGAGAAATCTTATATCATAACATAGATAAATTAGATATGATATGGTGTAATATGTCGTATGTATGGTAATTTTTATATTATGAGGAATTGTATGATTTGATATTATATAAGGTATTATAATATGGTATGCCATTTCATTGTATGATATGATTACATAGTGCAACACTAAATTTAGTGACGGAGATTTGACCATTTTTTTAGAATCCTTGGGTAACCTGACGAAATTTCACCAAACAAACTTATAACCAATCACGTCAGGTTTACAAGATATATGACCATAAAGATCCTACAGTGACCGCAATATTACCATTGGTTTATTGAGAAAACTGTAGTAGTTATGGATTTGTTGTCTGAGAACCAAATGTAGACACTATCTAAGGCTTCATATCTGTAGTACATATTAAATTTCTATCTCGATCTTTTAATACTAATATTAATGATTTTCAAGGGATCAATCTACATAATCGACTAATTTCATATTAAGGAGTTGCAAATGTATCATATTGTCCATGGATAAAATATTCAGCATAAAAAAAACATAAAAAGTTGCCAAATATATCAAAGCCGTACTAGTTATAGTTTTTCTAATACTGAGCACTGCAAAGTATTTTTTTATTTTATATTAAACTGCAAAATACTATAGTTTTTCGTAGCTTAAAAGCGAATGATCCTTTACCGGAGCCAAGGATTTGGCTTTATTTTTAATATCCTGAATGTGAAAATTGTGAAAAATTTTATCATACTATAAAATTATGTTCTACTACATCAGGATTTTGAGGTATTGACCCCCAAATATCTGTTAATCCTTAATTTTCATAGTAAAATTTCTCGAAATCGGTATTAGATATGGATTCCTTGACTGAAAACCAAGTGTAGGCACTCACCTAATGATCTTTTCTGTAGTACATTTTAATTTTCTATCTCGTCTTTAAATCATCAATATTAAAGATTTTCAAAAAATAACTGCAGTTAATTGACCCTTCATTTATACATTGTTTTATTTTTATTTAATTTTATTTTATTTTGCATTATTTTATTTTACTTTATTACTTCATTAATTTTCTTTATATAAGATTTATTTAATTTCATATACTTTTTTTTAATTTTCTACAACAACCGGATGTCGATTGACATGCGTTAATTGTGGACAGCCCCCCAAATGATTGATGCGCGCATAAAGTCAAAGAGTCACAGACATAAAATCCGCAAAAACTACACAGCAAACATCAACAGCAGCAGCTGGCAGTTTAAACAGCAACAAAAACATCTTGATTAGCAACATCAAAATCATCATCATCATCAGTTCCAGTTGTCAAAATCAAATAACGAACAAAAAAAATTCATATATATTGTTATGATTAATTTAAATTTTTAAATTTTAAAATTTTGTTAACAAAAAGAAATATTTTTCACTACAAAAAAAAAACTAGTTTCGAACAACGAAAGTTTTAAGCATTTAACATGCACTTATGTTTGGCACTAATTAATTTAATTAATGTGACCTTCATTATGGCATATTTGTTAAAAATTTCATTAGATGAAACAAATTTACCTAATACCCATTATTTGTTGATATAAAAAAATTGACAAAAATATTACAAAAATTTACAATAAAATAAAAAATAATATATTAAAAAATAATATAAAAAAATATATTAAAAAAAATATATAATAAAAAATAACAAAAATACCAAGTTCGTTGTATTTGAATCACAATGAAATTTCGCTTTCATTGCTCATGACTGCATATAAAAAAGTTTTTTTTGTGTCTACCATAGTGCAACTGATGTCATAATTTATTATAAATAAATTATAAAAACTCTGCATATAAACTCATCTTCAATTAACATGAGAAAATTTGTAAATTCATTGAATAAACAAGAAATATTTTCTGTTGTTTTTTTTACGATTATTATTAAATACTTCGTCACATGTTAATGGCCACCATGTGTTGGTCAAATGCATACCTCTTTGTGGCTATAAAAATCATCAACACATTCAGTTTAATATTGATTTGTGCAAATTGTAAAAAAAAAAATTAAAAAAATGCAAAATGATTTATGAGCCATCGCTTTTAATGAGGCAGCAGTTTGTTTGGACAATTCGATTTGCATAAAATTAGCGCGTATTTAATTGTGCTATATTTATGGTGTTTAATTTATAATTATGCAATTTTAAATAATATTTTTATTACCATTTTATTACCATTTAAAGAATATTTTCTTTATATTTTTAAAAGGTTTTCTTTAAAAGTTTTTCCTAAATATAAAATTGTTATTTTAATGAATAATTTGATTAGTATTCTTTGATTTAAAGAGATGCTTGATTTGCATTTTTTATACTACCTAAAATGTATTTTGGAAGAACTATATTGCAAAAAACTATATAACATTAAATTCACTATACAACAAAATAAGTAAAACAAAAGTTTTTGCAGTTGATGCCACTATTTTTGAATTATTTAAAATGAACCGCAGATTTCAAAAATGATATATTTTCTAAAATATTTCCTAAAATTGGTTTACAAGATATCGGCCAATGAACTTTTTGTACCGAACTTTCAGATAGCGGATACATATATTTGCATATATTTGATCGACTTATATACCGAAAAGTATTAAACAGCCAACAAATATTTCTCACAACATTAATAAATTAATTTACTTATCTAGGAGTACATGATCGGAGATATCGAAAAAGTTTTTTTTTCGAATAAAATACTTTAATTACAAAAAAAAAAAAAACAAATGGAAAATCGAAATGTCAAGAAGATATTCCAAAAATAGTCTGCCCTTTTTCGAAGCAAACGAGATACCAATGAAAACAATATACGAATGCATTTTGAGGATATAAAAAATCTGTGATATATTTACTTAATAGAGTGGCATAATAAATTATCTTCATCTGTTCCTTTTCATTTTATTTTAATTTTCCTATTACTTTTCGTCTTTTCTTAACATTTGCCTTTTCCTTTACCAACTCTTTTTTCGTTTTTGTTTTTTTCCTTATTCCTTGTTCCTTTTTTCTTTAGTTTTCCAATTTTCCCTTTTCTCTTTCGTTTCCTTCTTTGCTTTTTCCTTCAAAGTTTACAATCCTATTCTATTATATTGCATTCGTTTTTATTTTTTCTTTTTTTTCCCTTTTTTTTTATTTTTTTTTCCTTTTTTTTTTCTTTTTTTTTCTTTTTTTTATTTTATTTCCTTTTACATTTTTTCTTTTTATTTTTCTTTTACTTTTACGTCTTCTTTTTCTATTTATATTTTTCTTTTTTGTATTTACCTTTTCTTTTTCAATCTTTTTGCTATTCATATTCCATTCCATTTCTTTTCCTATTTTTATTCTTTTTATTTTTTCTTTTTTTTTTAATTTTTTTTCATTTTTTTCCTTTTTTTTTCTTTTTTTTTCTTTTTTTTTCTTTTTTTTTATTTTATTTCCTTTTACATTTTTTTCTTTTTATTTTTCTTTTACTTTTACGTCTTCTTTTTCTATTTATATTTTTCTTTTTTGTATTTACCTTTTCTTTTTCAATCTTTTTGCTATTCATATTCCATTCCATTTCTTTTCCTATTTTTTATTCTTTCCCTTTCCCTTTTATTTTAATTTTCTTATTTTTTATTTTCAATTTTTTTTTACATTCTTTTTTTATTTTTTTGTCCTGTACCTATTTGGTTTTTCCTTTTAATTTTTACTTATTTTATTACTATTCTCTTCATTTTCCCTTTTTAAATTTCACTTTCTAATTACTTATTCATTATCATTTCTTTTTCTTTTTTTTATTTTCTTTTTCTTTTTTTGTTTTCTTTTTCTTTTTTTTATACTTTTACATTTTTTCTTTTTCTATTTTTTTTATTTGCCTTTTCCTTTTTCTATCCTTTTGCTATTTAAATTCCATTCCCTTTCCTATTTTTATTCTTTTTTCTTTTTCTTTCCCTTTTATTTTAATTTTATTCTTTTTCTTTTCAATTTTTTTACATTATTTTTCTGCACCATTTTCGTTTTCCGTTTTAATTTTTTCTAATTTCTTACTATTCACTTCATTTTCTTTATCTAAACTTCCATTTATAATTAATTATATATTTTCATTTCATTTCATTTTCTTTTCCTATTCCTTTTTTATTTAATTTTCCTATTTCTTATTTATTTTCTGTTCAATTCCTGTTCTGTCCATTTAAATTTTAATTTTAATCTAAAATTTACTTTACATTTTCTTAATTTTCAAAATAATTCACTAACTTATGAGCAATCGATCGTAGAACTTCAAAAAAAATATTTTTCGAATAAAATTCAAGTTAAATTAAAAATAATGAAAAATTAAAAAAAAAGAAGATAATCAAAAATTAGTATGCCCTTTTTCGAAGAAAACGATAAACTAATGGAGAAAATATATGGATAGAAAGGATTGAGGATAGAAAATAATGATTTAAAGCATTAAGTAGGGTGAATAATATTTTTATCAGTTTCTCTTCATTTTTATTTTTATTTTCCTTTTTCTTTTTTTTTTATTTTTTTTTCTTTTTATTTTCATAATCTTATTCATATTCTTTTTGTTAAAATTTTCTTTGTCGTTGTCGTTGTCTTTTCCTATTTCTATTATTTTTCCTATTCATATTCTTTTTTTGATTCTTTTTCCTTGTCTTTTCCTATTTCAATTTCAATTTCTATTTCTATTCCTATTCTTATTTCTTTTTATTTTTCTTTATTTTAATCTTTTTCTATGTCTTTTTCTTTGTCTTTTTGTCTTTTTTTCTATTTTCTTTTATTTTTCCTTTTCCTTTACCTTCTCGTTTTTCTTTTCCTATACCTTTTTCATTATCCCTTTTAATGTTGGTTTTCATATTCCTAATTTTATTTCTAATTTTTTTTATTATCCCTTCTTAATAAGTATATCCTTATTATTATTTTTCTCGTTCTTTTTATTTAACTCTTCCCTATTTACTTTTTTTTCCTTTTCCTTATAGACATTTTTTGCGTTCTTTTCGTTTTATGTTCTATTCCTTTTCCCGTTTCCGTTCCCGTTTCCGTTCCCGTTTCCGTTCTTGTCCTTTTAATTTTCTTTTTAATTTTCCGTTTAAAATTTACTTTGAATTTTGCTAATCCTATTCTTATTTTATTATTATTTGTCTTTTCTTATTAAAAAAAAAGTGTCTGTTTTTGCATCTAGTCCCACTACATTATTTCAATGCTGAATTGTATACCTTTCTTCAAATTTTCTTTTTAAATGCAAGAATTCATAAAAGAATTAAAAAATATTCACAAAGATTTCAGTTAGATTACGTTTTAAATATTTTTTTATAAATTTCAAACCAAAAACATTGCGAACTTGCGCATATTACGAAAAAATTAAAAGAGCTTAAAGAACTCAATAAATTACTTTCTCGACAGTTTAGGTAACACAAATTTCTTTTTTTTTTTTTTTCAAAAACTAATTTCTGGGGTCCTATTCTCCTATGAAAAAGAGATATAAAATATATATTTTCATATTCTGTTATTAATATAAAAAAGATATTTATCGCATTTTCAGTCTAGTTTTATATTTCTCATCAAACGAGAATATGACTCCTGTACTTGTCAATTTTTCAAAGGGCGGAGGTTCGGGCTTTAATTTGTTATAAAGTTTGAATATGCAGCTCGTCGAAATCGTGTGATATATTGCGATATAAAGTACAAAATGGGTATTTTTTGCAATTTCGACTCGATTTTTTGCAAAATTCTTACGTGGTGAGCAAATTCTGAGTACGCACTAAGAATCAGAATCCCAAAATTTACCAGAAATGATCAATTTCATTCCAGATCAAAACAACAATTCTAAATTGGTAAAAAAGTTTTATCAAGCAGACACAAATATGTTAATAACCTAGTGCACAAAACTTTACACTTTTTCTATCTTGTTTAACTGTTTATAATACGCCTTAAGAATCTTTTCGTTACAGGTCTTTAAAATATTTATAGCTTTACCATTTTTAAAACCACTGTTTTTATAGCTTGTGGCGCTTCTTCCTCAACCAAAAAAAAAAAAAAAAGCACCTGCTGACTGCTTCATCGATTGCGCAACTTTTCCATCGAACTTGAGTCAAGGTCTCTGCCAAACGGCTGCCTGCCTGTTTGTGTAAAAATTATGACGTGACTTTTTGAGCCCAAATACAAGTCAAACAAAGAGGCCAACAACGGCAGCAGCCGTCGCAGCAGCATCTTACAACCATCTTACAACAACAACAACAAAATAAACTAAAACAACAACTACAACATAAACAACAAAACAAACAACAACATGATGAAGACAACTAACTCACTGCTGCACATGAAAAGGTGGAGGAAGAGCAGCGCATTCAAGATACAGTGTCTTCAACGTTGTATTTATTTTTTGATGTAGCTAGCGTCATGGTTTGTTTTGGGCGTTTTTTTTTTTTAATTTTTTGTATTTTCATTTTTATTATTTGTATTTTTTTGCGCTGTATATCTTTTCAAACCTGGCCTTAGGGTCGCATTAACTCAATTGCTGTGCGCATCCAAAGTGTGTTTTTTTTGTATTTTATTTGATGTTGACCAACAAAAGTAACATTTTGTTGTTTACGCTCGTGTCACGTTAGTTGACACGCGTGTAACACTAATTTGTCATTTTTTGTTGTTTAGCTGTTGTGAGCTGTGTGTGTTTTTGATTGTTTTTCAAAAGATTAATTGGCCTTTTGATTTTTAAACAACTGAAATATGTCTTTTTTGCAATATTTGAAATATGCATAAAATAGATTTTTTTTATATTTTTAATAAATTATAAAATAAGCTTAACATTTTTTTAATTAGTGTAAAAAAATTCAATTCAACGCCTTTAAACAAAACGTGTGCTTTGCCATTTACTTTAATGAAAACAAAAGACTTAAGCAACGAACGTGCCTGCATTTAATGCAAACAGTCGCTATTTTTATGCTTAAATAATTGTTACAAATGCAAAATTTATGCAATATAGACTACAATCAATGCGCTACAATTGCATATGTTTTTTATAATTTTTTTTTTATATTCTTTTTTCGTCAATTTAATGCATTTTTCTGTGGCGGCTAAAAACTCAAATTGATTTTAGATAAAAATCATACGCAAACAAAATTGGTCAAATTTACAAAAAAAAAAATAAAGTAAAAAAAGTATAACAAAAAAAAAAAATTGCAAATGTAATCATGCGAATTAGTTTTACGTTTAGGTTGGCAAATAATTTTGATTGCAGCGCATTGATTGCAATTGAATTCAAATTGAATGCAGTTAAAATGCAACAACAGCAGCAGCACCCGAGTGGGCTATAGTTGTTGCTTTTCCATAGATTAATCTCTGCACTTTAATGATCTTTATTTTGCTTGTGCAATTCACTATTTTGGGTCACTCTTTTGGGGCGCAGCGAATTTGTTTGATTTCTTAGATTGTCTGTGCTAATGTTTATTTTATTTTTGCCAATTGTTTGAATTTATATATGTTGCAATTTATTTATTTATGTGCACAGCAAATAAAATTTGTTGTATCAACTAAATTAATTGCACTAAGAACAAAACGATTTCATTAAATATGGATTAAACAGTTAAAAAAATTAATTGATTTTTAGTTTGATAAAATTCGGCTTCTTATAAATATAGATACAAAAAATGTTTAAGCATTCGTTAATAATTAGTTTTGTTGTGTCAACCGAATTAAATAAAAAAATAGGGAGAGACATTTTTTTATAAAAGAATTTAATATTTAGAGATGCAGTTGAATAGCATAGAAAATGTAAAATATGAGTTTGTGACAATGTAAATTAATTTCATCGAATTAATTTTGTGTTAAAAAACTTCAATTTGTCACAAATAATTTTTTATAAACAGAAAAAATAATCGACGTAAATATAGCAACCGATATTAATTGCATTCATTAATCAATCCAGCAATGAAATTCACTAATTTTATAAAAAAAATCTATTCTTCGTTAAATCAGCAAATCCGTTTGCTAATATGAATATTTGTACGTCAATGCAGCAAATTAATTTAATTAGTCGGCGCAGTTTCAGCAATTATATTTGCTAAAACTGCAAATAGAATTGTTGAATTAACAAAGAAAAGCAAATGTTTTCATTAAATAGGTGAATTTCATTGCTGGATTGATCAGTGAATGCAATTAATATCGGTTGCTATATTTACGTCGATTATTTTTTCTGTTTATAAAAAATTATTTGTGACAAATTGAAGTTTTTTAACACAACGTCGATTTACGTTGATTACTGTTTTCTGTGATGTTTTACCAAGATATTTTCTGTTTATAAGATTTATTAGCTATTTTAACTTTTTTTCTGTTTCTTTCACTTCTTTCTTTTTCTTTCTTTCTTTCTTTCTTTCTTTCTTTCTTTCTTTCTTTCTTTCTTTCTTTCTTTCTTTCTTTCTTCATCTTCTAAGAGCCATTTGCAAAAGCACGCGCCATTTAAGTCTTTTTAGCACTCAAGTCTTTTGTTGATACAGCTTTAAATTAAAACAATATCAATGTTAAAATATTACAAACATATACAAAATGCTCAAATGTTGCAGTAGTAGTGAACAAAACACAATTCTGATGAATAGCGAAAAATATAGAAAGTGATAAGTAAAGAAAAAGCAAAAATCAACAAGTCACAGTTGACAGCGTAGCAAAGAATGAAAGTGAAATTTATAAAATAAATAAATAAAGTTGCTAACGTAGCTGTTAATAATAAAATGAATATGCGAAAAAGAAGGTAATACAAAATTTTAAAATGTGTATATTTTAAAACGGAAATTAAATATATTTAAAAAAGCAACAAATGAGAACAATCAAAATTATTAGTCATACCATTTTTAGCTAAAACAAAATTTAAATAGTTCTATAATTAATTAATTTAATTAAATTAAATATTTTTAAATTGGAAAAAAACTAGAACAAACCAAATTATTAGTTGTGTCATTTTTAGTTGTATAATTTAATTGTTTTCGACAATTTTTTGCAGTTTATTTTATATTAAATTTATTTATTATATTTTCAATGAGTTTTAGTTATTTTTTTCTAGTTTATTATAATATAATAATGTGAAAATATTCAATTTTTAATATGAAAAATAATAAAAATATTAATTAAGTTTATTATTATAATTATATTTTTAATTAATAAGAATTAAAGTAGTTTTTATTGTTTAAAATATAAAATTTATTGTATTAAAGAAAACAAACTTTTAATTCTCAACTATTTTTCATTTACATATCGTCGTTGTAGAATAAAAAGTCACCAAAAACATTTTTATGAAAAACTTAATTTTCGAGTTTGTTGATTAATATTATTAAAAGTTATTGATGTATTTTTAAAGTTGAAAAATCAGCTAATAGATTTACATTTTCTTATCAAGCGGTAAAAAAATTGAGATCATCAATTAAAAATGACATATTTATAAAGATTTTTGTAAATGAATATTTTCCATATTGAAAATGTATTTGGTGACTTTTCGTTCTACAACGACGATATTAAAAAAAACATATGACAAAAAACCTATCAATGAAAACCGCCAAAAAATTCATTAGCATTTAATTCCATTTAATATGGTTTATAGTTTATTTTAAATAATTTGTCAGACATGTTTTATAGCGCTCAACAAATGCTATATATTTAAAACTATCTGTAGATATACCTAAAAATATCAGAAACATCAAAGCCACTGGACAACAATAATAGTTTGCTGTCAAAACACGTTCACAGTTCAGGCAAATAGTTCACTGAACTACTAATCACATAGAACATGTAGAATTTATTAACCCGCAGAGCAGTTACAGTTATAGCGTCGTAGTCAAAAAGCACACAGATTAACCACGCACAACTTTTGCTGCAAAGAAATCTTTAATATGCAAATCATTGAATTTTGGTGCGCAGACATGTTGTACAGACGGATCTAAAGCATAACAAGAAATAATCTCATTAAAGTGGTACTGATAAAAAGCTATAAATAAAATACAAATAAACTGTATTAATAAACAAAAAAAAACTATTATACAAATTATTTACTTTTGAAATTTTGCCGCAAGAGATAATTTTTGTTAATTTGACAAACATTTCTATAATAAATGCAAATTATTCTTTAAAATGCTACAATAATTTTAAATAGATTTGAAGAATTTAAACAAAAGAATTGAGGAACAAACTCTATGCGAATGTACAAACCAAAGACTTAAGAAACAAACTTAAATGGTAGATACAAACTCAAGATTTAGGAGACAAACTATGTTTTGAGACTTGTATCAAGTACACCCAGAAAAAATACTATATAAATAATAGTTTTTTACTATTAAAAAAAGTCAATAGGATAAATTATTATTTTAATCGGAAAATACCATGACATTACCATTGAGTTTATATGAAAAGATTTATTATTTGTATACTATTAAATCAATAATAAGTGTCCTATTGACCAATTTTAATGGGATTTGATGGATTTTTTTTCTAGGTGTAGACAAAACAAAAAGAAGATATCAGATACACACTGAGTAGAAATACCTAAAGAACGAACTATTTCTAAAGAATAGTGTCAACTGATAATTTTTGTTGACAATATAAAAACTAAAACCAAAAAGACTAAAATCTAACCCCATACTTTATCATGAACTGAAATCAACGATGATTTAGAGACACAAAACATTTTTTCTGAAGAACTTTGAACTTGGTCTTAAAACAGAAAACAGTAAATTGACCTAACGATTGAAGACTAAAACAAAGTTTGAAAATTTCACCATCAAACTAAGCTTTAAAATTAAAACTACGTAGTATATTGTGCGACTTTAAATACTAACTAACTCTTAAGACTAAAGTCTTTAAGGACAATTTAAGACTTTAATCAGGAACTTTTTTTTATGAAGACTTAACTAAAGATCAGATACAAACTTAAAAATAAGACTAAGCTTAAATACTACGTCTGAATAATAGGCATAGATTGAGAACATAAAGAATGAGCTTCAACAATAAATATGATTTTTTTAATTCTATGTATTTTTTAATTCTATGCACAACAAACTCTGCCAAAAGACTAAGCCTGAAGATATCCGTCTCAAATTGTGCTTCAAGACTTAAGCCACGACTTTTATTTCCTAAAGTCTTAAGCCACAAACAAAGCTTGAAGCACGTTCTTTAATGCAGTCTTTTGTTTAATGAAGTTATATTTTTCATTTAAAAAATGAAAAAAAAATCACCGCTTAATGATGCACTTACTGCAACAATAGTAGGTATTTTATAGCCACATTACTGCAACAATAGTAGGTATTTTATAGCCACATTTATATATATATTTTTTTGTCTATTAATTTTCATTTTTCAATTTCTTTGAAGCACTTCAATAGATAATGGTATTGTATTACCTAGTTTTATAATGCATTTACTTTCGCTTTCTAGGCCGCCGCCGCATTCAGACCAGTGACCGCTTCTAGTGAACGCCTTAGAGCAGTGCGGTGCGGTGCAGTACAGCGCTGTGTGGTAATTGTAATTGGCCATAACGAACTACATACTAACTATATAACGGGCTTTCGTAATAAAAAGCGTAACGTAAAACCACGGTAACAAAAGCCCGTTGCTGCTTGTTGAGTTCTGCACCTTTTTCTATTTTTTTTTTTTAAAGTGGCTCTGATTCTTTTCACTATCGTTCGTGCCTACATTTTAATTGAGCTTAAATGAAAATTTTAAATTAGCCACAGCGGGTGAACGTGTCAGACGGACGCGCTGTTGCTATGATCTCAATTATACGCAACAGCAGCAGTCGACGAGTCATGCGACCAACGGCTGTTGCTGCTGCTGACGAGGATGATGTTGCTGACGAGATGATTGATTAGCTTCTGCAGTTTTTTGTTTGGCTCGCATAAGCGACACGGCAGTTGTTGCACGTTATCTCCATTGTAGGTACCTACTTGCAGTTGAAGTTAATAAAGTAGTTGCTTTTGAAGGCACGACGAAAGCTGGCGGGGTGTCTTAAGTGGGCGAAACGAAAGCATTGTTTGGCATTTTGAAAAGCCATAAATTGTAGATTTTATGCTGATATTTTGCAAGTTTTTTATAATATTTTTCGAAATAGAAGATTTTGAAAGTTATTTTTTTAAAGCTTTATTTAAAGTAATTTGCTTTAAATATAAAAATGGTTGTCTTTCATTAAAAGCTTTTTTTTGTAAAATTTAGTATTAGAGAACAATAAAATTTGAAGACTTAAAAGGTTTTTTGTAAAGGTATTTTTTGTCAATCTTTTTGTAAAGCTTTTTTGTTAAAGCTGTGTGCAAAAGCTTTTCAAAAACTTTTGTAAAAGCTTTTAGCAAAAACTATTTTAAAATTTTTTTTTTCGCAAAAGCTTTTTGTTGAAGGTTTTTGCCAAAGATTTTGGTAAAAACTTTTTCAAAAGCTTTTTATAAATGCTTTTTGTGAAAGATTTTGCAAAAGCTTTTTGTAATAGCTTATTGTGAGAATTTTTCAAAATTTTTTTGTAAATGCTTTTTGTGATAGTTTTTGCAAAAGCCTTTTGTAATAGCTTTTTTAGTGGATTTTGCAAAAGCTTTTTGTAAAAGCTTTAATTTCTAAAAGATTTTTGTATATTTTTTTTGTTATAGTTTTTGCAAAAGCTTTTTGTAAAAGCTTTTTGTAGTAGCATTTTGTGATAGTTTTTGCAAAAGCCTTTTGTAATAGCTTTTTGTGTGGGTTTTGCAAAACCTTTTTGCAAAAGCTTTTTGTAATTTTTTTTTGATATAGTTTTTGCAAAAGCTTTTTGTAAAAGCTTTTTGTAATAGCTTTTTGTGAGGGTTTTGCAAAAGCTTTTTGTAAAAGTTTTATTTTCTAAAAGATTTTTGTAAATTTTTTTTGTTATAAAAAAAAATTGTAAAAGTTTTTTGAGATATTTTTATTGTTATTGTAAAATCTTCAAGGAATTTTTATAATTTAAATTTTATGTTTAAAAAATATGTTTTTGGAAAAGCTTTTAATATTAATAAAAGGATTTTAATTTGTATAAAATTAAATAATATAAATATTATTTAATGTTACTTTTGCTCTAATGCTGAAAAATATAAAAGCACTATAGAAACAATGAATTAAAAAATCATTTTATGTTTTAAAATAATAGTAATACGCTTATGTTAAATATTATCCAAGTTTTTTTTAGTTAAAACAGACAATATTACTTTTAAAGAAAGTGATGTTTGTTGTGAAAGACAAATATAAAAATCATGCCAAGGTCCTCGTACACAATTTCGCAACAAATAAATCTCTTACAAAACCTTCGATTATTTGTAGTTTTTATTAGTTAACAAAATATTTCAAATACTCTTTAAATAATTTTGCATTCCGTGCACATTTTCCGTCAAACACCAGCAAATGAAATGCCCGAAACAAGTGCACGTCTGCAAATATAATTATGCAATTTGGCACAAATAATCTCAGAATCACGTGCCAAAGACGACGACGACGAGCGCGCATTTCTCATGTTTTCCCATTGAACAATGCAATGCAATAAATTATCAAAAAGCTACAGCATAGCAAGTGGTCACATAAAACGACTATTGAAAAAATAAATATACAAAAAGGTATTTGAGCCATTAGTAAGCATCGCGTCTTGGCCATGTTCAATTGCATTTCCATTGACACTTTTAGCCAAATAGCTATGTCTTTTATTTTGCCAATGGCTTTTATTACGTTGTGTGGCAGTGACTTATGCTTAACAGAGCAAAAACAACAAATAAAAAAAATATATTTGCTCCACTAACGCGGCAAATTATGTAATAACAAATACTGTTAACGATTTTTTACAAATTGCGCTATTGAAATGTGGAGCAATGTGCAGAAAATGTGATTAATGGCTATGATCGCTGCTGCTGTCTCTACTGCTGCTGCTGTTGTCGCAGGTCGTTAATGTAACCGTATTTGGATTTTGTTATTGTTGTAATGCATCAGTGACTTCCGGTCGTGCTTTTTAAAAGCTTTGATAGCGTCAATAAAATGTTATGCAATTTATTGGAATTTCAAGAAAATTCTAAGTTATTTATATTTTTTATTAATTTATTGTACTGCAGATGATATGAAAAATATTTGAAATTTTAAAATTGAATTTGTAAAAAATTTTCAAAATTTTAAAATTTACAATTTTCAATAAATCTTGATAAATATTTTGGTAGACATTTAAGTAAATTTTATATGTCTATATAAACTTGAAATTTTGGTTCATGCTTTAAAGTTTTGTTAAAGTTTAAAAACTTTGTTCAAGTATAAAAGCTTTTATCAAGTTTTTGTTCAAGCTATAATGTTTTGCTAAAACTTAAAAAGCTTTGTTAAAGCTTATATATTTTTGCGTATGATAAAAGCTTTGTTAATGCTAAATAGATTTATAAGAAATAAAATTGTTTGTTTAAAAAAAAACTTTGTAAAAGTTTTTTAATACTAAAACACTGAACATGCTAAAAAGCTTTATGCAAATTAAAAGCTTTGTTATTTCTAAAGAGGTTCGTTAAAGTACATTTGTATGAAATGTTACTTAAATATTTATGATAAAAGCGTGAAAGCTTTGCAAAAGCGAAACAGCTTTTAATAAATTGAAATGTGTCAAAAATATAAAAGTTTCTATACAGCTTTGTTTAAACTGAAAAAGCGTTGATAAAGTTAAAAGCTTTGTTAAAGACAAAAACTATGTTGAAATTACAAAATTTGTTAAAGCTTTGTTAACATTTAAAAGGTTTTGCGAAAGCTTTAGCTTTATTTTTTTTTATTAATGATAAAATGTTAAAAATGAAAAATTCAAAAGCTTTGCAAGTGAAAAGCTTTCTTAAGCTGAAAATATTTGATAAATATCATTAAAAATATTATTTTCCTATACTATACAAATATTAATGGTAACAGTTTTGGAAAAAGTTTTGTGAAAGCTCTGTGAAAGAAATAAAAATATATAAAGCATTTTTTGTGCAAAAAATAAATATTAAAAAATAAACTAATAAATATTACAAAATAAACACATAAATATTAATGAATTAATTAATGAATTTATAAAAAATATTAAAATGATTTTTTACTTTTAATACAGCAGATTATTTTGAACATTAAATACATAGGAGACATTCAGGAAAATTCTAAATAAATATTCCCACAAATTATTTTTGGAAAAAAAAGCTTTGTATGTAATTTTAATACAAAGCTTTTTATCTCCCAAAAATAATTGGTGGGAATATTTATTTAGTATTAGCCTGAATATATCTAAATAGTTATAAATATAATGCATTTTTTTAAATTAAAACAATATTTTTCTTAATTTAAAAGTTTTTGTATTGAAATGTTTATGACTGAAACATTAGTTAAAATAGACGATGAGGAATTAAACGTTTTTGCTTTGGGAAAACATTTTTACGACTTTATTTATTTGGCAAGTAAACCATAACAAATGTAGTTAATCACATTAGCGCATGTGCAACAAGAGACTAATTAATATGCGAGCTTATAAACTGATAAAAAGTAAAAAATAAAATCAAAAAATCGATAAAGATGTATGACGTTGTTATGTAATAGTATCAAAAAATATATATGTAAGACTTTAAAACGTGCTTAAACAAAGATTTAATAAATAAAATACAAAAACCAAAAATACTGAAAATAATCACAATACATTGAAGCGTGTGCTGCTTTAATGCTTCAAGATTAATCAGCTGTTTTTACAGCGCACTTAAAAAGTGTCCAAAAAGAAGACATTAATGCGGACTCAATAAAGAAACGAATTGTTTAACAATTGTTTATGTGGCACGCGCAGCAACATCTTAAAACGTCTGCATGACAGTAATAAAATAAAAAAAAAACGAAATAAATTGTTATTTTTTTTGGAATTGTTAAAAAGTTGACTAATTACTAACAACATAAAGAAGACTGCATTTATAATGCAGACATAAAATATTTAAACGCACAATTTAGCTGCTTCAAATTTAAAGTTAAGGAGTTACAAGAAAGTGAAAAACTCTGCAGATTAACGCAGTAAAGAAAGAAATATAAAAGTCTGTATTATTGCTAATTTCACTAATGAGCAACAATTAGTTAATTAAATGCTTTGCGTTAAATACTTTTACTTTAGTGCAATTTTGAATAAATTGTTGTATTTTAAATTTTAACTAAAATACAAAAAATATTTTTAGATTTATCATTTGGTTTGCAATTTAATGGTTGTTCAACTCGTCTTTTTTTACAATGTTGTCTAGGCGGCTAATTAAAAGTGCTAAGCTATTCATTAGTATAATTGGTATTAGCTGAAAAATATATTATTATTATTTTTATTTATTTTATGCTTTTGATGGCAGCTTCATCTTTTTTTAATACTTTTTTTAAGCAATTTTTAGCTTAAGTCTTTTGTTTATTATTAAAAAGTTTTATTAATTGTCTTCAAACATATTATAATATTTTTTTATATTTTATGCAAATTTAAAAATTATATTTTAAAACTGATTTTCAAATAACTCAAATTTGACTGCAACTTTTTTTAATATTTAGCAAATCATTAAAATTATATTTGATAAAAAGTTAAAGTTTGATAAAAAAAGTTCAATGAAAGCTTTCAGAAATTTTTTTCAAAAATAGCTGTAATAAAAAGTTTTCAAAAATGCTTCATAAAAAGCTTTTATAGTTTATAAAAAAGCTTTTATATAAAAAAGCTTTTATATAAAAAAGCTTTTATATAAAAAAGCTTTTATATAAAAAAAGCTTTTATATAAAAAAGCTTTTATATAAAAAAAAGCTTTTATATAAAAAAGCGTTTTTATATATTTTTAATAAAAAGGCTTGTTATAAAAAAGCTCTTAAAAATGTTATAAAACATAATTTTAAAAGTTTTTGTTTTTAACATTTTTTTTTATAAAATTTTATAAAAAAGCGTTTGAATAAGATAACATAAAAAAGCTTTTGAAAAAGATTTTATAAAAAAGCTTTAGAAAAAGTTTTTATAAAAAAAACTTTTAAAAAGATTTTATCAAAAAGCTTTTGAAAAATATTTTATAACAAGGTATAATAGAAAAAGCTTTGATACATTTTTTAGGTTAAATAATAGTATTTCAAAAGATAAAAAAAAAAAGATTTTTTAATAAGAGTTAATAAAAATATGGTGGTTAAGCATATAAAACCTTTTGTTAATGCTTAAAAAAATGACTAATATTTAAAAAAATGCGTTTTAAGACGTATTTTCTTTTGTAAATGACAAAAATCATTAGAAATATTTTTATAATTTAAAATTTTATTATTTATGTTCGTTTTTTTATAGGTATCAAAAACAAATAAAAAATTTCCGCAGACTTTGTGGTATTCTTTTTGTTCAAATGCAAATAAAAATGCATTAATTAATAAGGTGAATATATAAAAAAAAGCACAGTAGTTGCCACTCGTTTAAACAAACAATAAATTAACACATCTTATGTTGATTATTTTTAGTATATTCAAATGCTTAAAACAATTTGAATAATAATCATATATTTGTCTAAGCAAACAAAATGCTTTATGTAAATTTAAATATTTAGATAACTATGCAGATAAATATTTAATAAACTTGTTATAGTACATACTATTTTAAAAATTAAGATGCGATATAACCCAACTCACATTTTCATGGTCTATAAAAAAAATTACGTTGATGTGTTTGACAGCGCTACTATTTTGTTGATATTGTTGTCTTTGACATGAAGGTTAAAACTGCTTGGCTGCTACTCAAATATTTAGCCCATCTTTATTATGACTCTGTACTGTTTGTTTTTATGCCCTATATTAATATGCAGTGCTGAATTAAGTGTGACTATTTTTTTTTATATGCGTTCACACGAATAAAACGAAACAGTTGTAATAAATAATTTTACTTCAAACTAATTCGGTTGCCATAGCGAAGAATATCATGGACACAAACCAAATAGTTTTATTTATTAGTAAATAGTCAAAACTAGAACCCGTTAGTTTTGTGTACAGGAAACATGTTTCATATTTACGCGAATTTATTGCGACGGCAGAATCATTGATGTTTTTTCATTTTTTATAGGTTTATATATTTTTTATTCATTTCAATCAAATGTCAAGTTGATGTGCTTGGGACCAGGCTTTTGTTTGTTTGTAAAATGAACAGTGTTAAGTACGATTTTTCCGTATTGTCTCTTATTAATGTTCATGGGCACCTTGAGTAACTTACTTGACATTAATTTGCAATGAACTTGAATATGACTGATATAATTTGACGTTTATAGATTTTTTATAGCATGCGATTCAAGTGTAACATTTTAGTTTTTGTTTAGGACAGCATTCAAAGGTTGGGTATGACAAATTGCGGAATTTTTGCTTTATAAGTTTTTCTTTTTTTATATGTTTTTTTTTATATTTTTGTTTTATTATATTATAATATTTTTCTAGTTTTATGTTTTTTTAATTTTTAAATATTTTTATATATTTTTTTTTTTTTTTATATTTTTATATTTTTATTTTTTTATATTTTTATATTTTTATATTTTTATATTTTTATATTTTTATATTTTTATATTTTTATATTTTTATATTTTTATATTTTTATATTTTTATATTTTTATATTTTTATATTTTTATATTTTTATATTTTTATATTTTTATATTTTTATATTTTTATATTTTTATATTTTTATATTTTTATATTTTTATATTTTTATATTTTTATATTTTTATATTTTTATATTTTTATATTTTTATATTTTTATATTTTTATATTTTTATATTTTTATATTTTTATATTTTTATATTTTTATATTTTTATATTTTTATATTTTTATATTTTTATATTTTTATATTTTTATATTTTTATATTTTTATATTTTTATATTTTTATATTTTTATATTTTTATATTTTTATATTTTTATATTTTTATATTTTTATATTTTTATACTTTTATATTTTTATATTTTTATATTTTCATATTTTTATATTTTTATATTTTTATATTTTTATATTTTTATATTTTTATATTTTTATATTTTTATATTTTTATATTTTTATATTTTTATATTTTTATATTTTTATATTTTTATATTTTTATATTTTTATATTTTTATATTTTTATATTTTTATATTTTTATATTTTTATATTTTTATATTTTTATATTTTTATATTTTTATATTTTTATATTTTTATATTTTTATATTTTTATATTTTTATATTTTTATATTTTTATATTTTTATATTTTTATATTTTTATATTTTTATATTTTTATATTTTTATATTTTTATATTTTTATATTTTTATATTTTTATATTTTTATATTTTTATATTTTTATATTTTTATATTTTTATACTTTTATATTTTTATATTTTTATATTTTCATATTTTTATATTTTTATATTTTTATATTTTTATATTTTTATATTTTTATATTTTTATATTTTTATATATTTATATATTTATATATTTATATATTTATATTTTTATATTTTTATATTTTTATATTTTTATATTTTTATATTTTTATATTTTTATATTTTTATACTTTTATATTTTTATATTTTTATATTTTCATATTTTTATATTTTTATATTTTTATATTTTTATATTTTTATATTTTTATATTTTTATATTTTTATATATTTATATATTTATATATTTATATTTTTATATTTTTATATTTTTATATTTTTATATTTTTATATTTTTATATTTTTATATTTTTATATTTTTATATTTTTAATTTTTTTTGTATTTTTATATTTTTATATTTTTATATTTTTATATTTTTATATTTTTATATTTTTATATTTTTATATTTTTATATGTTTATATGTTTATATTTTTATATTTTTATATTTTTATATTTTTATATTTTTATATTTTTATATTTTTATATTTTTATAATTTTATATTTTTATATTTTTATATTTTTAATTTTTTTATATTTTTATATTTTTATAATTTTATATTTTTATATTTTTATTTTTTTATTTTTTTATTTTTTTTATATTTTTAATTTTTTTTAATTTTTATATTTTTAAATCTTAATATTTTTATATTATTTGTATTGCATTTTGTTTGCATTTTTCATAGATTCTACAATTTTTAAATAAGGCTGCCAGTTCCGTAAAAAATATGTATTTGAAGTTGATTTATATTCGTGCAATTAAAAACCAATCCATTAAATTGTCGCCATTAGTGAGCAATATATTGCTGCAAGCGGCCATAGCTTTTGGGCATTTCGCAGACGACAACATGCAGCAAATTTGATTTGCGGCAAATTCAAAAAGAGAAAAAATAAAAAAAATTAAAGTTCAAAAAAAATTCTAAAACAAGAAACGGCGGCATTCGGTGGGTGCTGCTGCACGTCTACAAACGACGTAGTTGACATGACCAACAATTGACGGCCTTGCTGATCAACTCGATTAATTTATTGAACTTATGCAATTCTGTCAGCTGTCAAACGAACGTTGCATTGGAAACGTAATCGTATCGATCGATTGAACCGTTAATTACTTCCTCAAAAGGCGGCAAATTGTTTCGAATTGCAATTCGACCAATGACTTAATGATGTCGTGTTTGGCGACGTTTTTGATTTTGTAATCATATGGTTGTTGTGAACAATTGAGAGCGTGAAATATTACCTGCAAGTAGAAAAAGAGAAAATTGTTAAATTTGAAATTATGAAAAAATACTATACTATAATAAAATATTAAATTTAAAAAAAAGTTAATAAAGAAATATTTGAGTTTTATATTGGTTCAAACAAGTTATAGTTATAAAACTTATTATAATTATGTAAATCTTCGTTTATTTTCACTAAAGTATAAATTTAGTTATTTTAAATATTTCTTAGTTTATGAAACTTTTATGAATTATATGATTAAAAAGTTTATTTTTTATATTATATTAGGTAATCGTATAATAATCACAACATAATATAAAAATTAAAATATTCCTTACTAATATCTACTTTAGATTTATGTTATGATTATATTATGATTATGTTTTGAATATGCTATGAATATTACTACGATTATGTTATATATTTTTTACTGTTAATTTATAATTATGTTATGATTATATTACGAATACGTTATGAATATGTTATGATTATATTATGAATATGTTATGATTATGTTATGATTATATTATGAATATGTTTTGATTATGTTATGATTATATTATGATTATGTTATGATTATATTATGATTATATTATGAGTATGTTATGATTATGTTATGATTATATTATGATTATGTTTTGATGATATTATAAATATGTTATGATTATGTTATGATTATATTATGAATATGTTATGATTATATTATGATTATATTGTGATTATGTTTTGATGATATTATAAATATGTTATGATTATGTTATGATTATATTATGAATATGTTATGATTATGTTAAGATTGTGCAATGATTATATTATGGTTATGTTATGATTATATTATGAATATTTTATGATTATGCTATGATTATATTATGATTATTTTATGAATATGTTATGAATATGTTATGATTGTATTATGATTATGTTATGATTATATTATGATTATGTTATGATTATGTTATGATTATATTATGATTATATTATGAATACGATATGATTAAGTTATGATTATTTTATGATTATGTTATGATTATATTACGATTATATTATGAATATGTTATGATTATGTTATGATTATGTTCTGAATATGCTATGAGTATTAATATGATTATGTTATGATTATGTTATTATTAATTTATAATTATTTTATGATTAAGCTATGATTATGTTATGTTTATATTATGATTATGTTATAATTATGTTATGATAATGTTATGCAATTTTTGAAATTCTGTAACTTCTTTTTTTTTAAATTAATCATTAAAATTAGAACAATCATTATTTTGTTTAAAATAAAATCTACCACAATGATATAAAATACACAATATAAAATAGTAAATTATCTGTAATTTTCACAAATAAAATAAAAAACAGCAACACACCCAAAATCAAATACATTTACAACTTAAACCCGCGATTGGCAGCTTTGCCTACTAAACCCTGCTCAACTTTGTCCTAATTTGAAATTTTGAAGGCGGCTACATTTTGTATTATACAAAAATAAGAAAAAAAATTAATATTAAAAACTAAAACAATAAGAAAAAAATATTACAACAACCGAAAACATGCCGCCTGCCCTTTTGCAAGAGTACGATATTAATCAGTAGACAATGGCAACACCAAAGCAACAACATAAAGTGTTGCCATTACAACACAAAAAAAAAAAAAGGAATTTTATTTGTAATTCGTGTAGTGAACAAAATGCCCTACTGCTGATTTTGCTATTTTGGTAGGCAATTTATTATGATAAACTTTTAATACAACAAGTTATTTATTTTAAATGTATTTATTACACATTTTGTATATGTCTGCATTAAAATAAATTATGTTTTTTTTTAGATTTTATTTTAATTTTTTATTGTAATTTTTTATTTTTTATTTTTGGTTTTTAGTTCCACATTTTTATTGCACATTTAAAAAAATATTTGACAAACACTGCGCATTTGGCTATTTTTCAGTTTTAATTGCGCACCTTTTTGTTTAATGAACTCAGTTGGTTTAAAGCGTACAACATTAATATTTAATGTTTTAGTGGCAATTTAAAAAGGTTGCAGGCAACGATCCTGCAAAAATTAGTCACTCAGGCGTGAAGTTGATTAGCAGCTGGTCTAAGACAAAAACACAGTTTATCAGCGATAATAATTTGTAATGTGAACGTGACTTCTTTTTAACGCTGTATTTTTTTTTTGAAGAGATAACAAAATTTTTGCTTGATTTCGTGGGAAATAGTGAAAAATATTTGTAATGTTGTTGAAAACTAGGAGGCAAAGACATAAATTATATAAAGTTCAAAAATATTTAAAGATAAATATTATTACAACAGCGTTTAAAATAAGACTAATACTTTAGTCAAGTTAATCTTAAATTAATATAAATTATATATTGTACCTTATTTAGAAGTTTATCCTATTGGGGGACAGGACAGAGTATCATGACCACATAAAGACAATGTATAAATTAGATGATTATTACTCGATCATGACCCTAGACCAATTTATACTAAGGTAACATCATATCGTTCCATATAAAGTTTAGTTTAATGTTTAAGTTATAATCAAGCCTATTTGAAGCCAATATCAAACCAAACTCAAATTGAGAAAATCTCAAATCACACATCTTTAAATTTTGTGAACGATTTTCTTTAGATAAAATTGTGATGCACATCTGAATTCTGAAATCTGAATTCACACATCTTTAAATTTTGTGACCGATTTTCTTAGTTAAATTGTGATTAAATATAGATTAAATTGTGTGTATTAAATGCCAAGAATTGTTTGAGTTATAAAATGCCATAATTCAATATTAGTTGGATTTAGTATCCAACTTAATAGTTGAATTACAATGAATTTAGAAAATCTTAAATTCATAGAATGAAAGTGAATAAACGTAAATATCAATTTAAATTAAGACTAAACTATGTTTGTAAAAAAATATAGTCTCAAGTGTATCTCAAGCGTATCTCAAGCGTAAAACCACTATTAAAACATTAATTTTATTCAAATCAGCCAGACTTTTAATAAAAGACATAAAAAATAAAAAAGCATAAAAAAGCATCGATAGAAATAATTAAAATATAGTTTTAAATCTAATGTAATACTTAACTCAAGTTTATGAAATTGATATTACTTCTCTCATAATTATATAAAATGTAAAACATTTCTAACAGTCAATATTTACTCAAGTCCATATTAATACTATCAAAAAGAAAGATAACTATAAAAACATAAATGGATCTATCGAGCAAACAGATAACTAACATCGTATTAATCTTACGTTTGTCTATTTTTTGACTTTATCTATTTCTATTCAAAACTTTCAACATAATTTTAGTTTGATCTAAAGTGTCTTTTTTATAAATTTATAAATATATTTCATTTAACACAATGACAAAAATGATATTTCTATATTTAATCAAATATTATAAAAGATTATGATTTTCATTTATTCTCTTTATTTTAAATCTCGGCTGAGAAATTCAAATTATTTTTTTAACTTAGAAAAGTTAAGTCTAGTCAGCCACTGATTATTTTTAGCTTTTCTTAAGTTTATCTCAAGTGCATTGGAAGTGTTTCTCAAGTATATCGTTTGTTGAAAATTCTTTTTCGAATTATTTTTTTTTCCAAAGTAACAATAAATATTAATAAATAAATAAGAATTAAAAAAAATGTTTTTGTCTCTTTGTACAATTCACTTTTGCTGCTTTTAAAACATATTTTTCCAAGCTTATCTTAACTGTACTGCAAGTGATTCTGAAGTAGGTATATTTTTTGTTGAAATAATTTTGCATCAAAACTAACAAGATATTATAAGAAATGACATAGTTTAAAAGCAAATATTTAAAAACATATTTTAAACAGAGTAATGTAGTTGAGAAAAACTTGAAGTAAACTTGAGGTACGTTTGAGAAAATCTATAAATGAAGCAGAGCGTAATTTAGATGGAAAAAAAGTAATTTAAAACTAAATTTTATAATTATTTGCATAATCTAAAAATAAATTACTATATTAATATTTAAATTTTGTAATTATATATACTTTTTTTTTCAATTTGTAGATAATTTAAAAAAATTTAGATTAAAGAAAACTTAATTTTTAAGGCAAAATTTTGTAATTATTCGCATTGATTAAAAATTAATTATAATAATAATTTTTAAATTTTGTATAAATATGTTTAAATATTCTTTCGTACAGATAATGAAAAAAAAATTAAATCAATTTTACAGAAATTTAAGCATAAAATATTAAAATTAATAGACAATAAAAATGTTAACAGCTATGCATTGCAATAATTATTAAAACTGAAACAACAATTAAAATGCAGCACATTACGTATGAGCAACATGTTTCCGCTTTATCGCAATGACACGCTGCACTTTAAAATTAGAAAATTACTTAAATACATAAAACAAAAAAACTAAACAAAAAAAAAATGCTCTACATACATAATGAATTAATTTGCTATTAATTAATTAACAAAGTGTTAAAACAGCAATAAAAATCAATCAAAATTAATGCGCGAAAATACAAAAAAAAGAGCAGCAGCAGGTGGATGAATGGATGAATGGATGGATGTTGCGATTGGCGTTCAAATTGTTAACAATTTAAACATCACAGATATGAGCGCTCTGGCAAAAGACCAGGCCAAAAAACAGACAGAGTCAGAGCAAAAAAAAAAAAAATCCAGACAGCAGCTGCGCAAATAGATCTGCCGTTTGTACAGCCGCTGCCTGCAAAGATTTCCTACTATTTCGCTTTAGCTACGCATTTAAGTGGCCTCAAAAGTGGGCACAAAACTAATGACTCAAATGTACTGCCAACATTTGTTGCATTTAAATAGTAAAAAACTAGTTGCAGTTCAATTTATTGCAATTAAAACTAAATCATTTTTAATGTTGTTGTGGTTGCTATTAATTTGTCGCTGGCAATCGATTAATCGATTATTTAAATTCTGAAGAAATGCAAAATTGGCGAAATGTTGTGTAGCGCAGTTAAAAGCAAATTTAAATAAGGAAGCAAATTATATAAAATAAAATAATAAAAATATATTTTAACACTTACAAAAAGCAATAAAATGAAAATTTAAATTACAAAAATTTTAAAAAAACTTGAAGTAATTTTTAACCAACCCAAAATAAAACTTGTCTTATTTATTTAAAAATCTTTGCTCTAAATAATTTTTAAATTAAGATAAAAATTTGCTCCACTTTGTGATATGATCAAAAACAGTTACATGCACATGTCCGCAATATCGTTTTAATCAACATGCCATCATCAAAAGTGATGCAAATTATATAAAAAAAAATTATTTAAAAAAAAAAACATTTAAAAATCCATCTCAAAAGTCGGAAAAGAAATATAAATCAGCGCACCCGTGTATCACTCAATCTTTAAACGTATTTCTTGTGCTCTGCAAAGACTCAAGATATACGAAAATAAAAGCGGAAATAAGTTTTTAAATTGCATCCATTAGATACAGTCAGATATCTCTTCAATCACTGGCATCGCATGTCGCAGTTTAAAGAAATTTGACAACAACAGGCAATTCAAAGTAAGCGAGAGATGCTTATCACAGAGCAGCGCTCACTTGTGGCAGCATTCCATCCAAAATGACATGAACGATATCGTATGTATATCGTAGCATAGTATCTCTGGGTATCTGGAAGATACATGACGTGCATTCATAGACATTTATCGCAATAGGTATCTGCATCTGTGCGATTACGAAGTAACTGAGTGGTATTTTGATTTTGAGATTTTCATTTAGTTGGTTGTACTTTGTAATTTATATTTTATTTTTCGGTTTTTTAATTTAGTATTTTGTACTATGTATTTTATATTTTGTATTTAGTATTTAGTATTTTGTATTTAGTATTTAATATTTAGTATTTAGTATTTAGTATTTAGTATTTAGTATTTAGTATTTAGTATTTAGTATTTTGTATTTAGTATTTAATATTTAGTATTTAGCATTTAGTATTTAGTATTTAGTATTTTATATTTAGTATTTAGTATTTAGTATTTAGTATTTAGTATTTAGTATTTAGTATTTAGTATTTAGTATTTAGTATTTAGTATTTAGTATTTAGTATTTAGTATTTAGTATTTAGTATTTAGTATTTAGTATTTAGTATTTAGTATTTAGTATTTAGTATTTAGTATTTAGTATTTAGTATTTTGTATTTTGTATTCTACATTTAGTATTTAATATTTAATATTTAGTATTTAGTATTTTGTATTTTGTATTTAGTATTTAGTATTTAGTATTTTGTATTTTTTATTTTGTATTTTGTATTTTGTATTTTGTATTTGGTATTTGGTATTTAGTATTTAGTATTTAGTATTTAGTATTTAGTATTTAGTATTTAGTATTTAGTATTTAGTATTTAGTATTTAGTATTTAGTATTTAGTATTTAGTATTTAGTATTTAGTATTTAGTATTTAGTATTTAGTATTTAGTATTTAGTATTTAGTATTTAGTATTTAGTATTTAGTATTTAGTATTTAGTATTTAGTATTTAGTATTTAGTATTTAGTATTTAGTATTTAGTATTTAGTATTTAGTATTTTGTATTTTGTATTTAGTATTTAGTATTTTGTATTTTGTATTTTTGATTTTGTATTTTTTATTTTTTATTTTGTACTTTGTATTTTGTATTTTGTATTTTATATTTTTAATTTTGTGTTTTGTATTTTTAATTTTGTATTTTGAATTTTTTATTTGGTATTTGGTATTTTATATTTTTTTCTTTTGATTTTGTATTTATTATTTTGTATTTTTAATTTTTTATTTTGTACTTTGTATTTTTTTATTTTGTATTTTGTATTTAGTATTTTGTATTTTGCATTTTGCATTTTTCATTTAGTATTTAGTATTTTGCATTTTGTATTTTGTATATTGTATTTTGAATTTTGTATTTTTTATTTTGTATTTTGTATTTTGAATTTTGTATTTTGTATTTTATATATTATATTAATTATTTTGTATTTTGTATTTTATATATTGTATTTTGTATTTAGTATTTTATATTTTTTATTTCGTATTTTAAATTTTGTATTTTGAATTTTTTATTTGGTATTTGGTATTTTATATTTTTTCTATTGATTTTGTATTTTGTATTTATTATTTTGTATTTTTAATTTTTTATTTTGTACTTTGTATTTTTTTATTTTGTATTTCGTATTTTGTATTTTGTATTTTGCATTTTGCATTTTGTATTTAGTATTTAGTATTTTGCATTTTGTATTTTGTATTTTGTATTTTGTATTTTGTATTTTGTATTTCGTATTTTGTATTTTGTGTTTTGTATTTTGTATATTGTATTTTGTATTTGGAATATTTATTATTTTGTATTTTATATATTGTATTTTGTATTTAGTATTTTATATTTTGTATTTGGTATTTTGGATTTCGTATATTGTATTTTGTATTTAGTATTTAGTATTTTGTATTTTGTACTTTGTATTTTATATTTTTTGTTTTGTATTTTTATTTTGTATTTGGTATTTTGTATTTCGTATTTCGTACTTTATATTTTGTATTAAGTATTTAGTATATAGTATTTGGTATTTTGTATTTTGCACTTTGTATTTAGTATTTTGAATTTTTCACTTTGTATTTAGTATTTTTTATTAAGTATTTTGTAATTTATAATTTGTATTTTTAATTTTTTATATGGTATTTGGTATTTTGTATTTGGTATTTTCTATTTTGTGTTTTTTTTGTATTTTGCATTTTATATTTTGTATTTTCTATTTTGTGTGTGTGTATTTTGTGTTTTGTATTTTTTATTTTGTATTTAGTATTTAATATTTTGTATTTTAAAGTTTGTATTTTATATATTGTGTTTTGTATTTTGTAATTTGTATTTGGTATTTTGTATTTTCTTTTTTGTGTTTTGTATTTTTTATTTTGTAAATTATATTTTGTATTTTGTATTCTGTATTAAGTATTTTGTAATTAGTATTTGGTATTCTGTATTAAGTATTTAGTATTTTGTAATTTATATTTTGTATTTTGCATTATGTATTTTTTATTTTGTACTTTGTATTTTGAATTTTGTACTTCTTTGTATTTTGTGTTTTGTACTTTATATTTTGTATTTAGTATTTTGTATTTTGTAAATTGTATTTTGTATCTATGAATGACATTTATAGTTTATATATTTTATGTAATTTTAGTTTTTTGAATTCGCACACTCTTTAAAAACTCAATATTTGCATGTATATTTTTTTTTGTATTTGTATCTGCGTTTCGTGCCGTTGCCATGTCAACCACCACAGCAGTTGCCGTAATTTTTTCGAAATTAGTTCATTGGAAACATGACTTTGTACAACTGCCGCATTTGTTATGCCAAACACAATGACATTGTTTTTGTTGTTGTTTTTGTAATTGTGTCTTACACTTTGTATCGCTTAGATACTTTATCTATCTACCTTAATAACGGCACTTTAAAACATGTGTTAAATGTGCTCATGGCATTTATTACATGCAAATCCTTCCTACCACTGAAAATGATCGTGATTCGATCAGCCGTAAATTTATGCATAAAATATAGCAAATACAAGAAGAAGAAGCAGAAAAAATGACAGTTGAATTATTATTTGTTATAATTAAACACACGACGATGACGACGACGACGTAACAGTCGGACGATGATGCAATAAATAATCGGAAAAAATGGCAGCCATTTGTATCGCGTGAACACAACGGATGCCGCCATTTAACAACTGATCACGAAAAGGATATCATGTCAAACACATAAACTTTTTATAAATGTGCGTATATTAAAAACAAATGATGTAATATAGCAATAAAAATCGCTAAAATTAATTTTATTTTAATACAAAAATTAGTTTTATAATTTCTATTATTGCCTCCATTCGCCAATTCATAGCCTTTGCCCTGTAAACGCCTTTTATTGTTATATCTCATTGTTGGCATCTACATCTTCGGCCTGTCTGCGCCTTCACATTTCAATTAAATGCCTTCACGCAGACTCCAACCGCTCCATTTTGTATCGCGCGAAAGCGAAAGGCTGTTTTTAAGTTCACCCAATATTAAAAAGAAAACCCTCAATAAAAAATATTTTAAAGACCTCGCAGTCAGGAAGCCGCAGCAAAACAAGAGCAGGAAGTTAGGAAAACCAAAGTAAAATTTAGTGGTCTTTATTTTTTCTTTAATTTTTCTATTATTGTTTGGCACTAGTTGCTGTTTAGAAAGGAAACTACGTGGTCAGCTGCATTTACCACAAATGAAAAATAAAAAAATAGAGCATCGTGCAACATGCAAAAATCATAAAAAAAAAACTTTAAAAAAGTAGGTTTCAGTTATTAGACATATAGCCGACAATTATACAGGGTGTTGCACAGAGTTAAACATTTGATTGCAGTGCTTAAGCAGCCGCTCATTTGCAGCAGAAGCTGGATTAAATGGTGCGGCACGAAGGCACAAAACGTACATGATTTATAGTTCCGCAAACGGACACACCCGAGATTTGTTATGTTGCACACAAAGCAATAAAAAAGGATTTAAGTAAAAAAAATCAAGAAAACAAAAATGAAATACAGTAATTATTTTTTTTTTAAATATATAAAACGATTTGTAGTTTTTAGTGTAAACATATTGTTTACTTTTTTTTATTGAATTGGTTCGTAAAATAAAAAGATTTGTAATAAAATCTAAAATTGTCGATATTTCCATACCCCATATCCTAGTAGGTTTGGTGTGATTCTGACCGTTCGAATTTCAAGACTGATATAATATTCCTCGTTTAATATATAAAATTTGAATAAGGCCAATTAAGGAAACCGATCATTGAATTTATTTTTTCTTCTCATAACCTCACTCAGAAAAACTCACTTATAATCCCACTAAAAAAAATCAATAGTTTTTTTTGCTTTTAAAATTAGTAAATAGGATAAATTATTATTTTAATCGGTAAATACTATTAAATACTACAAAGTGCTATTAAATACAATTAAATTGTTTTTGTGTTTATATGAAAATATTTGTTTTGTGTATACTATTGAATCAATAACTGTCCTATTGACCAATTTTAAAAGGATTTTTATCTGAGTGCCGACCACTAACATGACAAAGATATCTGGACATAATCATGTCTATACTCAGAAAAAACATACCATAAAATTAATAGTTTTTACTATTAAAATTAGTCAATAGGATATTTGTCCGATAAACTATAAATCCTATTAAATACTACAAAATACTATAAAATTTATTTGAGTTTGTATGAAAATATTTATTTTTTGTATACTATTTAATCAATTACGATCCTATTGACAAATTTTAATGGGATTTTTATGAAATTTTTTTCTGAGTGTACATTAAAAAATCAGTAATGCTGAGTTAAATACACAAAATCAAGCAAAGAGTAAGTTTTTGTTTTTTTAGTGAAAGTTTAAACCAAGGATTTAAACCTAAACGAATACCCTAGTAGAAAATTGCCCGATGCGCCATCGGGAAATGATCGGGGTTTCGTTGGGTAAGCCCTATTAGAGAAAATATGATTATTTCCTTTCCATGTCCTTATCATGCTTACCATACCAGGGTTTACATTATCTAAATAGTAAATGTTCTCGATCATAGCTACATTATTTGTTCTTCATAACGAAATTAGCATCAAACAATGATCGAGATTTATTGAGAGAAACCTTATTATGCTCGGGCTCTGACAAGCCAATTGTCGGGTAAATAATAAAATGGGGAATTGATCGATCATGATCATGGCCTGAGGTCAGTACATGATCAGGACACTGCGTTACAAGGACATTATGGGCCTCGTCATATTCCGATCATCTCAAATAATGACATGATCACTTCATGATCTTGGCCCTACCAAAATTTCTACTAGGGTAACGGTTTTGATTTCGGTTTTGGATTTCTTCATCGTTTCGGTTACGGTTTTAAATTTTATAACGAAACAATTTCGGCATATCGGTTCCAAGTTAGATTTAGGTTTTGAATTCGATTTTTGTATTAAGGTTACTGACCATATTTTAATTGTCTTGAACAAAAAAGAATATATTTTATTAATAATAGAACATATAGATATATTATGTTCTTTTATTAGTAAAATATATTTTTGCAGACGAGAAAAACCAAAATCTCGGTAGTTCTTTTCTCTAAAATTTAAAAAATAGATAACCCTTCAGTTGAGACGAGATACTAGAACGAAATCTTATACTGACTATGATAATGAAAATCATGAATTAATGAACTTTTAGTTTTGAAAATCACAGAACAAAAAAATATCGTAAAAGCGTCTAGTGAAGTATATAACAAAAATAAATGCATATTTCAAATACATTTGATACATCGCATTAAACAGACAGGCGCATGACACACACAATATACGTGTGCAACAAAACTTATTGTACAACAATACCACACCTACTTGAATAAATTCAATATATTTGGACAGCAAGGTTAATACCTTGCATTTGCGTACACAGCTGTTTCTATTTTGTCATTGGAGTTTCGTGTACTTTTGTTGTTTTACCGATACACAAGTGATCGAAGAAAACAATAACAAAACACATGCATAGTCAGTCGGACGACGAACGACACTAGCGTAGCGAAGAAAGAAACAGCTTTGTCTACTGGAGTTGCGGTTTTTATACCCTACACTAAGAGTGAAAGGGTATATTCAGTTTGGTACGCCGTTTGTAACACCCAGAAGGAAGCATCTCCGGTATGGAAAAGTATATATATTCTTGATCAGCATGACCTCCTGAGTCGATTTAGCGATGTCAGTCTGTCCGTCTGTCTGTCCGTCTGTCTGTAAAAAATGGTCAGACATAATAGAATTCTATGTGAAAAAGACTGCTCTGCAGTGTTCTCATTCTATTCCGTTCGGAGTAGATCTACTCCATTTCAATTGTATTTTTAAAATCTACTCCTCTACTCCGGTAGTAGCATTTTCTACTCTTTTCTCATAATTTTCTACTCCCTTATACTGAAATCTACTCCATTTGCAAAAATTGCTTAAATTTATTTAATTTGATATGACCAATTTCTTGCGCTCGAAATAAATTGTCAATATTATAATTTTCCTAATAACTATGATCAATTATCTGTAAAATTTCATTGGGTTTCCAGATATACCCATAAATATAAATATTAATTTGTTTGAAATCTAATACATTTATGGATATTACTACTCTCTTTTCATCAAATTTACTCCTATATTTAATTTTCTACTGCTTTTACATCAAATGTACTCGATATTTTCATTTCTACTCCTTTTTACTCATTTCTACTCCCCAAATTTTCCAAATCTACTCCATTTGCATTGGAGTAAAGTGTGAACACAGCAGTGCTCTGTGAAGGTTTATTGAAATTTGTGTTTTGTTCTAGGGCAGATAACAGTCAGCGTTTGATACAAACTCTGCCTTTGTCTGCCGGAAACCTGCCGAAAATTTGGAATGAAAAAATAACATCTCGAGACAAAATTATTGGCATTTTTCTGAAATATTTCGGGCATATTTCCGGCAAATGCACAGATAAAGAGAATATTTCTGGAGAAAACAAATTCTTATGATCGTCATTAAAATTATTAGGAAATTTTTCGGGCATATTTCTGTGCAAATGCACAGATAAAGAGAATATTTCTGGAGAAAACAAATTCTTATGATCGTCATTAAAATTATTGGGACATTTTTCTGGTAGACTCGATATTTTTTTTATTGGTCATTTTAGAGAGGTTTATATTTATGGAAAATTAAAATAACACAGCCGTTTCTCACCCGATTTCACATTCAAAATGTACCATCATTCTTTACCTTATAAAATTTTACAACCTTTATAATTAATATTCTGAAAATTTTAAACAATTGATTTACTTTCTCTGTCTCCTGTTGCCAAACTATTTGTGTAAATAAAATTTAAATTAATTATGCCCAGCTGTTCTTGTAACTTAAAACAAACATAATCTGTTTAAAGCCTTAGTCGGCACCATTATACAATCAATATGAATTTTAATTCATTTTTCTTTGCTTAAGAAATCTGTGCAAAATGCGAAAAATCTATTAAATTTTGCGTGTCAAAAAGCAGTTACTTCATTTTTAATAATGCAACGCATAAACTAACAACTGCTTAAAAAATAAATTGAAATAAATTAAAAAATAAAATAAAAAAAAGTAAAATAAAATACTAAAACTAAAAAGCAAGTTAAGCGGGTCTCTGCCTTTTAATTACAAACTGGAGCACGATGCCATGGCAAATCGCTGACTGTCTGCCATAGAGATATAGACAGAAAGACAGACAGACTGCTACTTTCAGCAACATATAATATTTTTATTTGTGGCCATTTTTGCCGCATGTGCGCCCAGCAACATGTTGCGCTCAAATGAGCACACACAACATCATTCGAGGGGCCAACGCGCAGAACAGACACTGGAAATGTTTTAATTAAAGCATAATCGAAATTATTTAATTTTATTATAAAATCAATGAAACTTTTGGGTGAAACTTTGGCAGTACTATTTTTAATTTATATAAGTCTCTCAAGAGTTAACTTTCGACAAACACGCCAATAATACCATTTTGATGTTGCTGTAATTGGAATTTGGCATAGGAATTGTATTTATTTTTTCTAAATAGTCGGCCTCAACTCCAGACCAAAGTGAAAGGACTGCACATGCAAGGAGGAGCGGTCATGCAGAAATCTAACATTTCGACATACGACCCAAAGTTATGACAATTTTAACGATTTGACTAATGTTTTACAACAGTCGAAATAACGAGTTGACTTTGCTGATACTGCAAAATAAATACAAGTCACACATGCATTTTTGTTAAAAAAAAACATGTAGTCATTAAAGGAAACATGGTTTCATTTGAATATTGTAATGAATTACAATATTTCTGTAGTTGAATTTACTATAAATGATGAATTGTATAGAAATTTCAAATTTTTTGAACATAAAACTGGTTAGAATTTAAAAATTCAGTAATAATTTAACGTAAGAATGCGTTATTCATAAAAAATGAACTTTTTTGAATTCCGAACTCATTTTAATACAGAATCGCATTAAAACATCGATTTCAGACTTTATAAAATCACATAATCTTCAGATTAAATTTAGAAGGACACATTGATTTTTTGACTTTAATATCAGATTTAATATCAGAATATTTAGTATAAACATATTAGTAAACATAGAGTGGGACACATTGAATTTAAAGTAATTGTATCGATTTCAGAAATGGCTTAAATTAGAAAAGTAAATATTTATTTAGAATAGTAAAACTAAAATCAGAAAAGTACAAATATTAAATTAAATAGTAAAACTAAAATCAGAAAAGCATAAATTAATTTCAGAATAATTGAAAGCGAAATAAAAAATTAAATCTATATACACCCAGAAAAAAATCCCTCAAATCCCATTAAAATGGTGAAAAGAACAATTATTAATGTAATAGTATACAAAAAAGAATTCTTTTCATATAAACTCAATGGCAATGTATGGTATTTTTGAGTATTTAATGGTATTTTCCGATTAAAATAATAATTTATCCTCTTTTTAATAGTAAAAACTATTATTTATATAATTTTTTTTTTTGTTGGTGTAGAAACTTCATAGACTTCATAGACCTGCAGAGTTTTTCCATAAATATTAATTTATATTTACGAATGAGCCAAACATATTTATACATACAATTCTTTTCCGAACCAATCTTCGCCTTTCAATTTTACCTCATAAAATAAATAAAGTAAAATATAAATACTTTTTTTAGTGATAAGAATTATCTCGGTAAAAAACTGCCGGGGGTAGAATTGTTTTCAATTGTTTCGTTGAAATATTTACTAAAGAAGAATTGTCCATAACCCATATTTTCTTGGTGAAGAATTGTCAAAGAAAATATTGTCTCGGGGAGTATTTTATATAATAGAATTGCATTGTCTCGATGATAAATTATCCGGAGAAGACTTGTCCTTGAATGAATTGTATCAGGGAAGTATTTTTTAACCCGAATTGGCTTGGAGGAGAATTGTCCGGGGAAGAATTATCAGCGAAATAAATGCATAAGAAGAATTATTTGAGAACTATCCGAAAGAATTGTCCATGGGAGAATTGTATTTTCTATGGAAGTGCTGTCTGTAACCCGAATTGAATCGGAGAAGAATTGTCCGGGGAAGAATTATCAGCGAAATAAATGCATAGAAGAATTATACGAGAATTGTCCGAAAGAAATCTCCATGGAAGAATTTTCTATGGAAAAATTGTTTATGGAAAAATTGTTTATGGAAAAATTGTTCATGGAAAAATTGTCTATGGAAGAATTCTACGTAACGCATATTGTCTCGATGAAGAATTGTCCAGGGAAAATTGTTCATAATCTGTAGAATTATTCGTAATCTGTAACCCCTAGCATTTCCGTAAAGAATTATCCAGGGTAGAACTGTCCGAGAACAAATTAACCCCGTTAGAATTGTCTCAGGAAGTTTTATCCATGGACAACTTTACCCAAAAACTTTTTTCGCGACGACGAATTTTTCGGGAAAGTATTGTCCATGAAATAACTGTATCGGGGAATTATTTTCCATGGAATAATTGTCCGAAACTCTTATTGTCTCAGTGAAGAATTAATCAGGGAATTATAATGAATGGAAAAATTGTATCGGGGAAGTTGTAACGGGAAGTCTTCCATGGAAGACCTGTCCGTAAACCGTATTGTCTCGGTGAACAATAGTACGGATATGAATTTTCTATGGCCGAATTGTCCATAACCGTATTGTCTCGGAGAAGAATTGTCCAAGAACTATGTCGGGGAAGTAAGTTTCATGGCAGAATAGTCCGAAGTCCATATTGTATCACTAGAATTTACCAGGAAACTATTTTTCATAGAAGTATTGTCTCAGTGAAGTATTTTTCATGAAGAAAAATTGACCGGGAAAGTATTGTTAGTTGAAGAATTTGAAACAGAAGAATTGTCCATGGGAGAATCGGACGTAATGCGTATTCTCGATGAAGAAGTGCGCAGAGAAGGCTTGTCTGTAAAAGAATTGTCTTGGAAACTCTTTTCCATGAAAGAATTGTCCGTAATATGTAACCCATAGTATTTCTTTGGAGAAGTGTCCTTAGAAGAATTGTCAGAGAAAGAATTTAATGGTCTCAGTATTTTTGGTATTTTCCATGGACGAATTGTCCCTAATACTTTTTTTTTCAACGAAGTATTTTCGTGGAAGTATTGTACATGAAATAATTGTTATGGGGGAAGTATTTTTCATGGAAGAATTGACCGAAACACTTATTGTCTCAATGAAGAATTGATTTTCCATGGGTGTATTGTATCGGGGAAGTATTTTCCATGGAAGACATGTCAGTAAATCGAATTGTCCCGGTGAACAATTGTACGGGAAGGTATTTTCCGAAACACTTATTGTCTCAGTGAAGAATTGATTGGGGAAGTATTTTCCATGGAAGTATTGTATCAGGGAAGTATTTTTCTTGGAAGTATTGTATCGGGGAAGTATTTTCCATGGAAGATATGCCCGTAAATCGTATTTTCCCGGTGAACTATTGTTCGGGGAGGTATTTTCCATGGCAGAATTGTTGTTCGAAGCAGTAGACCGGAAGAGTATTTTCTATGGCTGGGAAGTATTTTCCATGAAAGCATTGTTCGAAGCAAATGATAAATTGACCGGGAGAGTATTTTCTATGGCAAAATTTTCTCAGGTAAATATTTTCCATGGGCAAGATGTGAAAAAACCCATATTGTCTCGGTGAACAATTGTCCGGTGATGAATTGTCTTGGGGAAGTATTTTCCATGGCACTGTTAACATTGAAATATGTACTTGATAAGAATAGGGATCTCTTTTTTTGCTGAACCTATATTAATTTTTCAATTTATTCTTTTTCTAAACATAATTTTACTAAAATAAATTTCAAAATTCATAATTCAATTTATAATTTTAAAATTCTATTGTTATTTCAATTAGCAAAGTCTGAATTAAATATGAAGATGTCTGAATTATTTTGAAGCATTTCTGAAATTAATTTAGCAAATCATTCAATTTCGGCTGTTTCTTGTTTAAAAATGACTATTTTGGTTTATATCTAAACTTTAAAATTTAATGGTGTTTGGTACATATAAAATTTTTAATATAAATATATATTCGCAAATTTTGAGAAGGTATTGCAATTTAGAAATATATTATATATAAAATCCTAGATAAACATTTAAAACTCTAACTCTATTACAAATTCATATCTCCTTTCGATTGCGCATTCATTACAATTATAACAAGCACCTAATTTAAAATAATCGCCTGATTGTTACCGACTATGTAACCCCGATTGTAATCAGCAAAAATCACCAAAAGACAATCAGTTGAATTGATTTGCATTTTGTGTTGTCTTAAATGCTGAAATGATTTATGACACATTTTAATGTCTGCTGACTGTGTGGAACACGGTGCCCCACAACTGTGGTCATAAAATGGCTAAGACAAAAGCGAACATTAGCCAATTGACGACTAAAAATGGAGCGCATTTTCCGCCACTCACATTAAGCATAACGAGCCAAAGAAAGAGCAAAAAAAAAAAAACCAAAATATCAGAAAAGGGGATTGAAATTGATAAAAGTGCAAACATTGTATTGGCATAAACCGCGAACAGGAAATATGCGGTGCAGTATTTTTTATATTTTTTGATTTTTTCATTTAAATGTAAAATTTTTCACAGGCCACAACGTTTGTCGATTGCATAAGCGTGTTGTATGTGTTGTTCCATGTGGCTAAAAGAATGCTCCAATTTTTTTCGAGTGGACATAGAAAAATGGCAACAGCTGAACTTACTTTCTTTAGGCCATATAGGATATAGCAAAAAAAAAATAAAAAAGCGAAAAAACTATGGAGTCAGTGAAAATGCGCTTGCGGACAACAATGTAATAGGTGAAATGTGGTAGTAGTGCGATTAATGGTCAAAAATATTTACGTCATCATTGTGGATTATATTATGGACAATATTAGGCACATTACACTGATTATTTTAATTTAATTTATAGAAATAAAGAATGTAATAAAACCTTTTTTATTTTCTGTAATTTATTTTTCCTTTCTATAAGTTCCATTTAATAAGTGCTCTGTATAAGATTCGTTTTCGATATTGCAACGAAAATGTTGCGAGATGTTCTATCAAAACGGTCGGTAGATATCGAACGGACTAATCGATGTTAATCGATCGATTTCTCGTTTCTTGTATCTTTAGACTTAAATTCAGTATCGAAATTATTTAAAAATTAAAATCGATATAAGAATGAAATGAATTTTTGCCGCGGAACCGCACGAATTAACTAAATCCGAAAAATCTTTAAAATTTAGATTAGTTGTAAGAATGAGATCGATTAGTATACCGTTGCTACGAATTCTTGATCTATCCCTTTATGATATTTTCTATACTGTACAGCATGGCTTTCCTTTTCTTTTTTATAATACACTGAGCTATCCTTATCTATTATTGTCTATACTTTAGTATCCTTTCATATCTCCTGTATTTTCCTATTCATTCCTTTTCTGTTTTTTTGCTTTCCTTTCCTGTGATTTTCTGTTGCTGTCCTTTTCTGTTCATTTAATATTTCCTGTGTTTATTGATCTTTGAAATATTTTTCTGGTTCATGTTTTTCCATTATCTGCCTTAAAATATCAATTTCCTGTTTGCATTCCTGTTCTGCTCTTTTTTGGTTTTACTTTCCATTACTGTCCTTTCTTTTTTGTTACTCCCCTGTCTGTATTTTTTTATCCCGTTATGTTGTTTCCTTTCTTTTATGTTTCTTCCTGTTCTTTCCTGTATCTTTTTTTGCTTTCCTATTCTTCTATTTTATTTCTTCTTATTATGTTTTCTCTCCTTTTCTGTTATTTTCTCTCCTTTCCTGTATTTTCCTATATAGTTTTGTTCTTGCATTCCATTCCTGTCCTGATTCTTCCTGTTTTATTCCTGTTCTTTCTTTTCTCTCCAGTATATCTTATTCTTTCCTGCTTTTCCTTTTCATTTCATTTCTTTTATTCTTTTATTTTATTTTCTATTCTATTCTTTTTTTTTTCTTTTCTATTATTTTCGATTCTAGTCTATTTTATTCTATTTTATTCTATTCAATTCTATCTAATTCTATTCTATTCAATTCTATTTAATTTTATTCAATTCTATTCAATTCTATTCAATTCTATTCAATTCTATTCAATTCTATTCAATTCTATTCAATTCTATTCAATTCTATTCAATTCTATTCAATTCTATTCAATTCTATTCAATTCTATTCAATTCTATTCAATTCTATTCAATTCTATTCAATTCTATTCAATTCTATTCAATTCTATTCAATTCTATTCAATTCTATTCAATTCTATTCAATTCTATTCAATTCTATTCAATTCTATTCAATTCTATTCAATTCTATTCAATTCAATTCTATTCTCTTCTATTCAATTCAATTCAATTAAATTCAATTCAATTCAATTCAATTCAATTCAATTCTATTCAATTCTATTCAATTCTATTCAATTCTATTCAATTCTATTCAAATCTATTCAATTCTATTCAATTCTATTCAATTCTATTCAATTTTATTCAATTCTATTCAATTCTATTCAATTCTATTCAATTTTATTCAATTCTATTCAATTCTATTCAATTCTATTCAATTCTATTCAATTCTATTAAATTCTATTCAATTCTATTTAATTCTATTCAATTCTATTCAATTCTGTTCAATTCTATTCAATTCTATTCTATTCAATTCAATTCAATTCTATTCAATTCTATTCAATTCTATTCAATTCAATTCTATTCAATTCTATTCAATTCTATTCAATTCTATTCAATTCTATTCAAGTCCATTCAATTCTATTCAATTCTATTCAATTCTATTCAATTCTATTCAATTCTATTCAATTCTATGCAATTCTATTCAATTCTATTCAATTCTATTCAATTCTATTCAATTCTATTCAATTCTATTCCATTCTATTCAATTCTATTCAATTCTATTCAATTCTATTCAATTCTATTCAATTCTATTCAATTCTATTCAATTCTATTCAATTCTATTCAATTCTATTCAATTCTATCAATCCTTCTATTCTATTATATTATATTTTATTCTTTTCTATTATTTTCTTTTCTATTTTTTTATATTCTTTTCTATTCTTTTCTTTACTTTACTTTACTTTACCTTTCTTTTTTTTTATTTTCTTTATTTTCTTTTCTATTCTTTCCTATCTTTTTTTTCCTTTCTTTTTCATCCTTTCCTTTCATTTCCCTCCTTTCCATGCAATTTATTCCGGTTCTTTTAATCTTCCCTCATTTTTACTGTTTTCATTTATACATTCTTGTTTTTCTAAATATGCCAAACATTTATGACCTGATGTGATTTTTCTTTATCGTTCTGGTCGTTTCCGATCAGTCCTTATATTTCATGTCAGGTTAGTTTAAATCCTAAAATTCCTGTTCTTTTTCTATCTTTTCATGACCATAGGTCATTTTTTTTCTATTTTGTTGTCTTGTCCTGTTAATTCTGTTATTTGTTTTCTTTTCCCATTTCCGTATTTTCCTTTTAGTTCAAAGTTAAATTCTTTAAATAACGATCACTGTACAAATTGAGAAATACAGATGTTCAATAGTGCAATATTTTATATTCTCCCAATCAGCCCTATTATGAAAAAAATTTCCCCATTTCTCCCGAGCAAACACTTTTTATGAAGAAAGCAGAAAATTAAAATTTCATTTTAAAGAGGACCTTATAATATCATAAAATTTATTTGATCAGAAAATCCTACTAAGTTTGGATCTTTAAAATAAAAAAAAATCAACACATATTATCAATAAAATCAATCATTATTAAGTTTTTGTTATAAAAAATATAACTTCAATCTTTACTCATAAAATCAGCACCAATAACATTATAATCATGATCGTTAAAGTATTCATCATCATCATTATATAGCTCATCATATGATAATCCACTAAGGTACAATGTCCAGTGAACATGTACGAACGAACCACAAGTAATGATCGAAATCGTTCGACAGGTTTTTACATTTTTATGTTTTATTATCAAATTTCCAAAGTTGATCGACTAAAGTCGTTCAACGCTTTATCACTTTTTCATATTTTTTGTACTTTTATTTTTTAGTTTTTATTTGCCTTTTCTTATTGCAGATTTTCTCGACTGCCTTTTAAGTAGTTCAGTTAGTCTGTGTGTCAGTGAACGATGAGGCAGACAGATGGACGGACGGACGGACAGATTAACCACAAAGTGCTGGGGGGTAAGACTGTGGTTTAGACTACATCGAGACTGTGTGGTAGCCAGATGCTTCGAAGCTTCGGAAGAAAGTGAGAGTGCGAAAGTGCCTCTTAAGCAGTAGTGGGATGGATGGGGGATTTCAAATAGACGCACTACATGCTTGGAGCAAACGCTGTCTTAAAGATATATGCGATTTTCTGCAAGTTGCGTTTATGGCAACATGTTGCAGGGAAATGTATACAAAAGAAAAACAAGATTCATTTGAGGCTAAATGTTACAGGGTATTTTTTAAATGAAAAATTTGGAAGTAATTTTATTTTATTTTTATATTTTTTTATGAAATTTAAAACTTTATTAAGATTTTAATTTTAAGTAAAAAAGGACACATTTTTATTTTTTAGTACAAATTTATATTTAGTACAAATTAAAATTTTTAGTACAAATTAAAATTTTTAGTACAAATTAAAATTTTTAGTACAAATTTAAATTTTTTGTACAAATTTGAATTTTCAGTACAAATTGGAATTTTACTATAAATTTGAATCTTTAGTACAAATTATAATTTTTAGTACAAATTTTGCATTTTTAGTAGAAATTTGAATTTATATTAAAAATTTGAATGTTTAGGACAAAATTTAAATATTTAGCACAAATTCTGAAATTTTAGTACATAAAAATTTGAATTTTTATAAAAAATAATAATTTTTATAAAAAATAATAATTTTTAGTACAAATTTTAAATTTTTGTACAAATTCGTTATTTAGTACAAATTTGAATTTTTAGTACATATTTGAATTTTTAGCATACATTTGAATATTTAGTACTAATTTGATTTTTAAGTACAAATTTCAATTTTTATTAATAATTTTTAGTACATATTTCAATATTTAGTACTAATTTGTATTTTAAGTAAAATTTTTAGTAGCAATTTGAATTTTTATTACAAATATCAATTTTTAGTACAAATTTGAATCTTAATACCAATTTGAATTTTTAGTACAAATTGGTTATTTAGTACTAATTTGAATTTTTAGTACAAATTTGAGTTTTTAGCATAAATTTTAATATTTAGTACTAATTTGAATTTTAAGTACAAATTTGAATTTTTATTAAAAATTTGAATTTTTATTAAAAATTTTAATTTTTATTAAAAATTTTAATTTTTATTAAAAATTTTAATTTTTAGTACAAATTTCAATATTTAGTACTAATTTGAATTTTAAGTAAAATTTTGAATTTTTAGTACCAATTTGAATTTTTATTACAAATATCAATTAGTACAAATTTAAAATTTTAGTATAAATTTGAATATTTAGTACAATTTGAATTTTAAGTACCAATTATTTAGTACAAATTTGAATTTTTAGTACAAATTTGAATTTTTAGCATATATTTGAATATATAGTACTAATTTGAATTTTAAGTACAAATTTGAATTTTCAGTACAAATTTTAATATTTAGTACTAATTTGAATTTTAAGTAAAATTTGTCGTTTTTAGTACCAATTTGATTTTTTATTACATGTATCAATTTTTAGTACAAATTTGAATTTTTAGTACCAATTTGAATTTTCAATACAAATTTCAATTTTTAGTATAAATTTGAATATTTTGTACAAATTTGAATTTTTACTACAAATTTCATGTTTTTGTACAAATTTGAATTTTTATTACAAATATCAATTTATAGTACAAATTTGAATTTTTAGTATAAATTTGAATATTTAGTACAAATTTGAATTTTAAGTACTAATTTGAATTTTAAGTACAAATTTCATATATTAGTATCAATTTGAATTTTTAGTGCGCATTGCAATTTTAATACAAATTGAAATTTTGAGTACAAATTGAAATTTTTAGTACAAATTGAAATTTTTAGTACAAATTAAAATTTTTAGTACTAATTGTATCAATTTTTAGTACAAATTTGAATTTTTAGTACCAATTTGAATTTTCATTACAAATTTCAATTTTTAGTATAAATTTGAATATTTTGTACAAATTTGAATTTTTACTACAAATTTCATGTTTTTGAAATTGAAAATTTTTAGTACAAATTAAAATTTTTAGTACTAATTTAAATTTTTAGTACAAATTTAAATTTTTAGTAAAAAATTAATATTTAGATTAATTTGTATTTTTAGTAAAAATTTTAATTTTTAGTACAAATATAAATGTTTAGTACACATTTGAATTTTAAGAAAAATTTTGAGTAGACATTTAAATTTTTAGCAAAATTATTAATTTTTAATTTTTAGTACAATTTTGAATTTTTAGTACAATTTTGAATTTTGATTATGAATTTAATATTTAGATAAAATTTGATTTTTAGTAAATTTTAATTTTTAATAAATATAAATTCAATTTAAAATTCTAAACAATTTTCAGTTTTTACTATTTTATTGAAAAAAAACCAAAAACCCTGTATCCCTACGTTCGAAGAGTTCGAATGAACAGCTGCTTCAGTGCACGTGTTGCATCCATACTAAAATTGGAGCATTTCGACCAAATGTTTTGGTTGTCTTCAACACACTATTAAATCCTTCCCCTCTTTACACACTTTTCTACTCCATTTTAAACTGACTATGGTTTTTTGTTGTGTTTTCTGCATTATACCAGCAACAAGTGACTGCTGCACTTTTAGAGTCTTAACAATCGAGAGTTATTTTGTGGCCTCGCGGGAGGCAATTCCCGGTAGTAGTTGGCACTACATTGTGTGAAGCGAAAATGCGCTTAATGCATTTATTCATGCCGAAATGCAAATGGTCTTTCATCAGGTGCAAAATGTAATTTTTAATGGTTTTGTTTGTAACCATTTTGAAGCGACATAAACGAGGAAAAAATTTACGAAAAATGCGTGAAAATCTAAAACTAATTTGGCAAAACACCTTGACCAATAACTAAATATAATAAAAAAATACAAATCTATCAAAAGTAGTTTTTCAAAAAACTTTAAATGCAATTTTTATCTAAATATCCCAGTAAAATTTTAGTATAAAAATAAATGCACATATTTCAAATATATTTTGGGATTTAAACTCAAAAAATGTTTTTTATTTTATTAAAATTTTCAATTTTTTTTTTAGTATGTTCGATTTTATGAGAAATGTGATTCATGGTTATCAAGAACAGTGTTGTGGCTACCATTCCGCTCCCATCCAAAACACTCACAAACTTAGTTTGTTCTATTTCCGCGAAAAACTCGACCGCGAGCGTGGATATTGTGTTGTTGTATTCGCATGTGTTCATTGTTGCGTTTGCAAAAGCCATGTGTTTGTTGTTGTGTTCAATTTACCGCTACACAAGTAAACGAAGAAACTAGGAACAAAACACATGCAAAGTACGAACAAAAGAAACGAGAGTACACATTTCTGCGAATTATTTGTTTACAAAAATTAAATTCTGATTGGTTTTTGTACAATACCTGATCTAGAGCATAGTGTCCAAAGTTACAATCAAAATAACTAACTTACTGGTATCGGTTCTACTTTTTAAACTATGCACTTTAAACCAATTCAACCGTCTGGACGACTTCCGTTTGACAACAATCTATTTCTGTGTGGAGAAATAAAATACTACAAAACGAGAAAACACTTAAATTATGGCAACATGATTGGGCAATTCTTAAATATGCAAAATAGTAACATACAAAATTTAATTTTAAGGTGTGCCTTATTTTGACTTCTGACTGTATCAATGTAAAAAAATAATAAGGAATAAAAAATATTTCTTCATGTGCCCCTTTGGTTCGTTCTGAAAATGTCAATCATTGAAATCAGCGACAAAAATTGCCCAATGCTTTTAAGAATTTGTTTTCCATTGTTGTCAATGATTTAATTGCAATGCAAATGTCAACTGACAAATCAATGGGTGACGCCCGCAAAAAATATACAACATCTATCAAGGTATTTTTATTTTTTCAGAATTATAATGACTCAATATATGCGACTCATGGCAAAAACAGCATATTATATGAAAAACTAATATTGTGGCGTTGTTGACAAAATAAATGCTTAATAATATAATTGCTTTAAAATGTACCTTTTTGATTATAAATTGAAAAAATAATTGATATATAGAGAATATTAAAAACTCACATAATTCGTAGACATAGAACGTAGATTATAGTAAGACGTACCTGTAAAGAAAAAATTTTATTTAAATATATAGCTTTTTTTATTATATCTTAATATTTAAATTAAATAATGCTTTAGTCAAAAAATTCAATTGATTACTTTAAACTAGTTATTTGCATTAATTAAAAAAAAACATTTTGGTTAATGCAAAAATATTAGATTAATTGGGTTATTTGAACATCTGTGCAAACCGTGTAGGTTGCAGTTAAACTGGTTTAAATATAATTAATGATTTTTCATGTGACTAAGATGTTGCAAATAATAAAATATATATGTAAATTGCATTTTAATTATATATTCTTGCAAATGTAATAAAATTTGTACTTCGCATGCTTTGTGAATATAATTTGAACGTCTGTCAAATTTTGAATAATAAAATAAAAATTGAATTATTTTGCATTTAGGTAGACCAATCAAATACGACAAGCATATCATTTAAAAGCATAAATAGTCGTTTTCGATAATATATTCTGTTCGATTATATATTCGATAATATATCACAATCTATAATGGTAAATGTGATTGAGTTTCGATAAAAATTCGCCAATTCTAGAATGATATCGCCCCATCAAGACTTTTTTTAGATTTAGATTAGAAGTTGGAACACTCTAAATTATATCGAATGAAAATGATGTTTTTTTGTAAAAAATTGGTACAGATTGCGATAACATAATAAGCATAAGTTGTACAGTGTATATCCAGTAGTATTTTTGTCCAGACCTTACCAGCAGAAGCCCTGCGATAACAACTTCTTATCAACTCAATACACATTGTGCATTCACAGAAGCTATTGTATTTCCAACACACCTTCTAGAAAATAAGCCTCAATTGATGTGGCGACTATTCCTAATATTTTTCAAATACATAAGTGAAACTCTGCCAGCACACCTTCCATGGAATGTTATTAGTAATGAGTCAAACTATTTCCTAAGACCTGTTGCGAACCGGTTTTTGAGATACGAATACGATAGTCCTGTAAAAAAATGCACACATTATAGAGATTTGTTGCGTTAACCAACTCTTTGTCCAACCCAATTTATACGGTTCTCTTAACCATTTAGTCGGTTCTTATAATCAAAACTAAAAGAGTTGTAATTTAGACTGCAGTCAGTTTTAGAACAATTTGGAGTATGTATTGGCTAAATTCCAAGCACCACCCTAATATGCCAGTTGCTTTAACCGAATGAAGTTGGTTGTTATAACTAACTTTAACGTTCTTTCAGCTTCATGTCAAACGAGGATTTTTCAGTGTGTATTTATGGTATATAGGTTATGGTGTCATAGGTTCTTACTCCTGAATTTTACTACATAAATAGTTCCATGGAAGTTTCTGATCCGATAAAGCTAATATCTTATGGATTTTTATTTTATGTTATAATTTTATTTTATAAAAAAAACAGGTATCCCAGCAATTTAGAACCAAAACCGTTACGGATCAGCACTGGAACAAAAAAAATATTATAATATATACGTATCGAATTGGTTCACTCCAACGCGAGCCATTAAAAATAATGTCGGATTATCTTTTTGAAAAATTACTTCCTAATTCGAAGGACAATATCTTTAAACCAAATTTATATATTTTGTTTTATGTCAAATTTTGAGATTAGGGTTCTACCTAATATAAGAATTTCATAATGAAGCCAGGAACTGGACTCAGATGGAACTGGAAGTGAACCAGGAACACAATTCTCGAGTAAATTCTCAGTTTTATTTTTTTGTTCGACTTCATAATTCGAAATAAAACTAAAACTGAAAAATATCATTCGTTGCTCAATCAAAATTTTCGTGCGACAATTGACGATTTTTTTTATAATTTCACAGAAATCGAGAATGACTAATTGCATTTCATGTGAGATTCAGGTGAGTATTTTCATAATTGACGAATGAAAATATCTCAAACGAACTCGAGAATTAAGTAGAATCAGTATCGAACTTCTTAAACTTAAAGAATCGAAATAAACTATTTTAAAATTTAGAATTGAAACTGAAATTAGAACAGGAAATACAGAAAAATAACTGAATTTGGAACTAGAACATATTAACTAATATAAAATATGAAATGTAGAAAAACATTAAAAACACAATAAAGGTTATTAAAGAAAATAATTTAAAAAATACGATTTTGAATGAATTTATTATTTCTTCAAAGCATAATTTTGAAAATGTTATAAGAACATACTAAATATATTATAGTAGAACCAATAATTATACTAATAGATTTACTCTGGTACGAGTCACAAATTGAAATAGGTCACAATAGTGCGCTTTGTCTCAATTTCGTATTTTGTCAATATTATTTTCGATGTTGATCAATAGGACAATTATTAATTTAATAGTATAAAAAAAATAAATCTTTTCGTAATATAAACTCAATGGCAATGTCTTGGTATTTTCTAGTATTTAATGGTATTTTCCGATTAAAATAATAATTTATCCTATTGACTATTTTTTAATATTAAAAAACTATTATTTATATGGTATTTTTATCTGGGTGAAAGATTCGCACTATTTTCAGTTTTCGAGTTATTTAAAAATATTTCATATATTTTTGTATATCTTCCTTATAAAAGCTATTTGCATTACTTTGAACTTGCAATTATTTCCTAAAACCACGATGTCAATGCACCAGAAAATGAAGACATTAAATATAAAAAAAAAAACTAAAAATAAAAAAAAGAAGCAAAATCATCAGCAAACATCATTTGCATGTGCCACGGTTATAAAAAATTATATGGAAATACAAAAACCATAAAATAATTGCAGTCATTTTCAATGGTGACAACAAAACACTCATGCCATGAAATGAAAGTGAAAAAATACACATAATAAATTGAAATATTGAAACTGTGGCAAACATAATAAAACCGTAAAACAATCAAAATCAAAGTGTGCAGCGTTGTCGTCACATGGGAGGGGGGGGCGAGCAACTGTTTACGGTACACAGCTTAAATTATTTAAATTACTATAATTTAGTTGAGAAGGTGTTTTGTTTATTATTATTTTTTTTAGTTGTTATAGTTGATATTGTTTATTGTTGGCAGCTGCAATACTTTTATTTTGTAATTTTTATTAGTTTTGATGTTATTATTTTTATTTTTTCAAATTTATATTGTTTTTATTATTCTTTCACAACTTTAGTATTTAATATACTTATATATTTGTCAGGGTACAAAAACAGAATACAAAAAGCTGTTTCAATTCCGGTTCCATTAAAATTAATTAAAAATCGGTTCCATTGTCAGTTCCTATTCCAGTTTCTCTTTCGACATCAGTTTCGGTTATAAAATTCAAAATTATTGTGGTAGCGGCTCTATAGAAATGAAACGGTTTCTGTTCCAGTTTTTGTTCCACCTATCTGATATCTATTATTTTGTACGACTTCCAAATACAATTCTTATTCACTAATTCTGATACGGTTCTCGTACCGGCTCCTTATAGTTTGGTGTTCAGTTTCTAATCTTAAAATTAAAGTAGTTTCGATTCCAGTTCTGAATCTTAAGCCCGAATCACACGATTGACTAAATAACATCAATTTCAGTTTGCATCAATTCAAAAATTTATATATGTTGTTGATGCTCGAGGCGTCGACAAAAATTGACTCAATTTGGTTTTGGCTTTTTCAAACTTTATGTTAATTTATTTTATTATTTTCTATGAATTTTTATTCTTTTTTTTTAATTTTTTAAAATTCAAATTATAATTTTTATTATTATTTCATGATTTTTTATTATTTGTTGATTATTTTTAATGATTTTTATTATATTTTATAATTTTTAATTATTTTTTTATTATATTTTACAATTTTTAATTATTTTATATTATTTTTTATTATTTTTATTATTTTTTATTATTTTTAATTATTTTTTTATTATTTTTAATTATTTTTTATTATTTTTATTATTTTTTATTATTTTTTTATTATATTTTACAATTTTGAATTATTTTTAATTATTTTTAATTATTTTTATTATTTTTTATTATTTTTTATTATTTTTTTGTTATTTTTTATTATTTTTTATTATTTATTATTATTTTTCATTATTTTTTATTATTTTTTATTATTTTTTATTATTTTTTATTATTTTTTATTATTTTTAATTATTTTTAATTATTTTTAATTATTTTTAACTATTTTTTATTATTTTTTATTATTTTTTATTATTTTTTATTATTTTTTATTATTTTTTATTATTTTTTATTATTTTATTATTTTTTATTATTTTTTATTATTTTTTATTATTTTTTATTATTTTCTTATTATTTTTTAATATTTATTATTATTTATTTATTATTTTTGTATTATTTTTGTATTATTATACCCTACACCTATGAGGTACAGGGTATATTAACTTTGTGCATATATTGTAACGCCCCTTAGGAGGCGTGTCCGGTATGGAAAAGTATATATATTCTTGATCAGCATCACTACCCGAGTCCGTTTAGCCATGTCCGTCTGTCTGTCTGTCCGTCTTGCTGTCCGAATACAGAATAACTTGAGAAATACTGATCAGAATGCGATGAAATTTCGTCTCAATATAAAAGTAGGAACTGAGTTTGAAAATGAGCCAAATCGGTCTACGGACACGCCCACCTCCCATACAAGTCACTTTTATATAACTCTTTCGGAACTAATAACTCGAAAAGTATTCAATGTATAGTTATAAAATTTAAAACGTATTGTTATAATTCACCTAAAAATATGTGGTCCAAAAATGGGCGTGATCCACCCACTTTTTTTTTCATTATTTCCCGGGTTTTCATAGTGGAAATTTGATCCGTAAATTATTAAAATCAAATCTATGAAATATTAGCCTTTCAAAATTTTAAATATAGGCGTGGTCAACCCAATTATATTTTTAATTTTTTTTTTTTTTTGTTTTTTATACTTTATATAAATTTTTAATTTATGGGGATATAAGACGTAAATTTCTGATATATGAATAATATTTTGAGGGTTAATATCCCCACCAAAGGTGTAGGGTATTCCATAGTCCGCCCCATGTGACCGAAGTTACCCATGTGACGTAACTTTCCCAACTCGTTTTTTCATGATTTTGTTTTACTTGTTGATTATTTTTAATTATTTTTTAATTTTTTATTATATTTTACAATTTTTAATTATTTTTTATTATTTTTATTATTTTTTTTATTATATTTTACCATTTTGAATTATTTTTAATTATTTTTATTATTTTTTATTATTTTTTATTATTTTTTTATTATTTTTTATTATTTTTTATTATTTTTTATTATTTTTTATTATTGTTTATTATTTTTTATTATTTTTTATTATTTTTTATTATTTTTTATTATTTTTTATTATTTTTTATTATTTTTTTATTATTTTTTTTATTATTTTTTTTATTTTTTATTATTTTTTTTATTTTTTATTATTTTTTATTATTTTTTTTTTATTTTGTTTATTTTTTATTATTTTTTATTATTTATTTATTATTTTTTTAATATTTTTGTATTATTTTTTATTATTTTTATTATTTTTATTTTTATTATTTTTTATTATTTTTTATTTTTTATAAGTTTTTATTAGTTTTTAATATTTTTTATTATTTTTTATTATTTTTTTTATTATTTTCTTTATTATTTTTTTATTATTTTTTTATTATGTTGTATTATTTTTTATTATACAATTATTTTTCATTATTTTATTATTCTTAATTCTTTTTAGTATTTTTTATAATATTTTATTATTTTTTTAATATTTATTAATTTTTATTATTATTTTTTATTTTTATTTTTTTATTATTTTTTAATATTTTTAGCTTTTAATTTTTTAAAATTTTTATTTTTTATAATTTTTTATAATTTTTTTTATTTTACTTATTTTTTATTATTTGTCTTTATTTTTTAGTTAATTTTAATAATAACTTTTTGATTATTTTTTTTATTTGCTATTTTTATAAGTTTTTATTATTTTTTTAATTATTTTTTTTACTTATTATTTTAATTTTTCTTGTATTATATTAAATTATATTTTGAAGTAATTTTCCATGACTTTGTGCGCGCTTCAATGTTGCCCCGTAAATTATGCAACAATTACGTGTTGACAACAAACACCAAAATTATGCCAACTAACAACAGCAATTAGCATAAAATTTGCAAATATTAAAAACAAACAAAAAATATTCCGAATCAATAAAAAAAAGAAGAAAAACACAGTTTTTATCGCTTTCCGAAAGTCGTTTATATTCTTGAGCAACATGTTGCTGCGGCCGCCTTATTGCAACATGAGCGGCGGCGTGTTACGCCAACGGGCAACTTTTGCACTGAAAGCAGCAACAGCGCCATCTGCAGGTCGGCGACTGGCGACGACTATAATGATCGCGTTGCAGTTGATCGATATTTTTTAAAGCATTTATTATTTGATGTTGCCAGGCGTGGCGTGGTCAGTCAGCAACAGTGCCACAAGAGTCCAGGCAATGCAACTGCGCGAAAACGGGCAACAGCAGCAACATGGATTATGCAACAATTGTTGTTCTCGTTTTTGTTGTCGCTCTAACCCACATTTTGTTGCACTTATTTTTCAATTTTTTGTTTTTTTTTTTACTATTTTGATTATTGGTCTCTGTGGACATTCGCCAGGCATGCAGCAGCAAGGCGGCTGCCGTAGTTTGTCATGAGGCTGTTATTGCTGCTGCTGTCGTTGTTGTTGTCAATGTGGTTGTTGTTGTTTTTTCAGCACTGTGCTTTTTTAATGCGCTTTTCTGCACCTCAGGATCTCAGTCAATGTGGACCAGTATTACTGAAATTGCTAACGAGTCCCCCACCTTACGTCAACTACCCTACATTCAAAATAGCCTGTCGCAAAATAAAAAAATAAAACCCATAAAAACGTAAATTTTTTCATAACGTTCACATATTATTAATACTGGCAGCAGCAATAATTCGACATATATTATTTTTTTTTCTTTGGCTAAGTCTACATACAATTTAAATCAATTGTGCAAGTTTTATAGATAATCACATAATTTAGTTGACTTAATGAATAATTTAAATTTTCCAACTAGGCTAAAAATACAAAAATTGCTAAATTATCAGAGATTATGTATTTTTAAAAATGCTTTAAAGTCAGATAAAAAGCAAACATTCATTTATTAAAAAAAAATGAACAATTTTAATATAATTTTTTTACCTTGCAATTTAGTATTTAGTTTATAAACTAATCGAAATAAAACAATTATACTAAAAACTGCATTTATTGCAAGTTTCTTAATTTATTCAGGGAATTTACGAGCTTTACATTGCCACTGCTTGAGATATTTACATTTTCCAGTTGTACTTCAGAACTACACTTTAAACGGTAATTTCAAAAATCGTATATTGTATTTTAGAATTGGTTATTGCACCCAGAATAAAATACTATATAAATAATAGTTTTTTTAATATTAAAAATAGTCACTGGAGAAATTATTATTTTAATCGGAAAATACCATTAAATACTAGAAAATACCATGACATTGCCATTGAGTTTATATGAAAAGATTTATTTTTTTGTATACTATTAAATCAATAATTGTCCTATTAACCAAATTTAATGGGATTTGAGCGATTTTTTTTCTGACTGTGTTATTCAGAATGATATGAACCCTAATAAAAATTCTGTTCGGATCATTGAATATTTTTCTTGTCATACCCGATGAGTAACATGACCAAAATGAGCATGTTTTCCCTAATAGGATAAATTTCAACTAAGGAACTTATATTTCAGAATTGGTTATTGTAATTCAGAATATGGCAGCCTATCACCTGACATTTATACGCATTTTTCAACATATATTGCTCCGAAAACATATGAAATCAAATACTTTTAATATTTTTTATAAATGTATCTAAAAGTACACTTTTGTGGTAAGATTTTCTATGTACATTAAATTTTTTGTATGCCTTGTTATTTAGGAGTTATGAACGTTTAAAATTGTTAAATAGAAATTGTGATATATTCATGAATATTGAATATTTTTCTTTTCATAACCAAAATGAGCTTGTTTTCCATAATTAGGTAAATTTCTACTAGGAGCTGTATTGCAGAAATACATATTCATGCACAGCAACAAATGATGAATTCCGTTCTTCAAACTATGATTCGTTGTATTGAAGATGCATTCATAATATTAATGACTACATACATCAATGTTATGAATGAGATCAAAAATATGATGAACGCTTGGTAACTGTCGAAAAAGTATTTTTGAATATGCTAAATATTTTGTGTAGGGAAATGCTGTAAACTATCTCAGTCCTGCCAAAAATATTGTCTAGGGTTGATACGTTCCACAATCTTTCATTTTTCTGTGTATTTGCCAGAATATGCCAGAAGTATTCCTGAAATAAGCTCGACATTTCCGTTTTTATTAAATTTTTACAAATTGTTGGATGGAACAGCCGCATTGTTTTAAAACTGCTTGTAGTTTTCGATATAAGAAATGAATTAAGAGTTAAGGGAACTGAATAAGTTGGATTATTCAGATGAAGAATATTTAAATTTGATGAATATTTGAATTTGATGAATATTCAACCAATGAAAAGTAGTTAATTCACAGATGAAAAAAATGTACATCATATTGATGAAGAACTATTCATAATATTAATGACTAACGCCATCAATGTTATTATACGAATTCAAATTTCGGTTGTAAATTTCCATGATGAAATGGCAAACCTTACTGAAGAGAAATGTCAAAAGAGCGGCAAGAAATATGGCGTCGTTTGCTGTCCCTGTCGCTCTACTTTTGTAGCGTCCCTGTTGAAAAACCCTTGAAAAAAAACTTTTGTAGCGCTCTTATTGAAAAACCCTTTATAGTAATAGATTTAATGTATTCAAAGTTACAAAGACAATAATTTCATTTTTTATTTCAGTTTTGGTATTTAATAATATTCATTTAGTTTGATTTACCCATATTTAATATATGTGGGATAAGAACTTAAACACGCAGAGAAAAAATACCATAAAATTAATAGTATCTTTTATTATTAAAATAGTATACATTATTATATTTAATCGAATACTACAAAATACTATACAATTATTTTGAGTTTATATGAAAAATATTTATTTTTATCACTATCACCTTAATATGGATTATTAGAAGAATGAATATGGGTTGTTCTTATTATACCAGTTCCTTCTAGCCGAACGGAAAAGGCTATATGGAGTTAGTAGAGCTAAAAGAGTTTTTAAAAAGGTTTTTAAGGCATTTTAAATATATATGTTTATACAATTTATAATTTATATAAATAGTAAATTATATAAATTATAAATAAATGCAAAAAAACAAAATTTGCTAAACCAACAAAACTTGGAGAAAAAATATACCAAAAGTTGAGTTGAAAATCTCAGCAAGAAACAAACAAACAAAAAGACAGGTCAAGGTATAAATTAATATAGAGACGTCAACTACTAAATGGCAACTCCTAAAATAAATCCACACCAGAGATGGCGCTGTGTACGTTACGTTCCACATGAGAGCTGATCACAGCGCGGTAACTTTGTAACAATCCAAACAATATTGTGATGTATAAAGTATAAGTAACGTAGCAACTAATGATGGACAAGCGTTGCTGCCGCGGGTCAGGTCAATACCGCGGTAAAAGATAGTTGTATTTTTTTTGCATTTTTAACATTTTTTTCTTTGAGTTTTTATGCAAATTTGGTTTAGTTTTTGATGAATTTATGATATGTGTTTTTTTTTTCAAGTAGTTGCTGTTATGTCTGCAAAGCAAAAATTGCTAGTTTTGATTGTAAATTTTTTCCATCACCTTTTGGTTTGCATATTTAAGGGCGTGCATTGGCCTTGTGGCGAATGAGGCCTTTTTATTTATAGGCGGTGAGTTAAAATATTCAGGGTTTTATATTACAGTTGATTAAATGTTTAATGGCAAATGTTAAATTTGATGTTTTTTTTTTTGTTAGAGATATGAGTGAGACTATAATAGCATGAAAATACTATGAAACTCTTGAAAAATTGTAATTAGTTAAGACTCAATAACGATGTTTTAAACAATTTAAAAAAATAAAGGAGTAAGGGAGTTACGACTTTTATAAAATTAAAAAGAAGAGCTTTTCATGAGCTTTAAAAGAGGTCTCAATTAAAAATAAATCATTTATATTTCGAAGCATTGCATTAAGAATTTTATAAATCGATATTGAAACCATTTTAGTCACTTTGGACAATGGTATAAATAGTTAGAATAAGAAAATATATAGAAAAAGCTCAAAATATCAAAGAAAAAGTCATATTAAGATTAGAAAAATTTTAATATCAAAATTATCTTTTTTTTGTCTTCGGTTTTGTGTAAAATGCCTACACAATTTTGAAGAAGTATATAATTTTGTAAAATTGACCCGATTTACTACATTTTGTTGGTATTTAAATACATTTGCATTTGTTTTACTTAATTTTGCTACACAATGTATTAGAAATTGTTCATTAAATAAATACAGAATACAGTTAAAGAAATGCAGATAGTAATTTATCTACGTATTTCAAAATATTGTCGTTGTAGAACGAAAAGGCACCAAATACATTTTTATGAAAAACTTAAATTTTGAGTTTGTTGATTAATATTATAAAAATTAATTGATGCATTTTTAAAGTTCAAATATCAATTGATAGATTTAAATTTTATTATCATGTGGTAAAAATTGAGATCATCGATTAAAAATTGAGAGATATATAAAGTGTTTTGTAAATGAATATTTGGCATTTAAAAAATGTATTTGGTGACTTTTCGTTCTACAACGACAATATATAAATAAATAAATAAATAAATAAATAAATAAATAAATAAATAAATACAAAATTGAATCATTTTCAGTTCAAATGTAGTAGAATTTCGTAGAGAAATGCATTCTGTAGTTATTTTCCATACAAAAATAACTACAACAGTGTAGTAAATACAAATACATTTGATTTTGGGCGTCAATCTAAATCAAATGTATTTATTTTAATTAATATTTTCCTTTTTTTAATACAAGTAAACATCTTATCATAGGAAATAACATTTAAATGTTTTATTTAATTGTTTTTTTTTTTAACATTTCCTAAACTTTTATAAAATACCATTGTATAAAGTCACCAAAAGCCACAACCAAATCTATATCTTTTACCCCATATCTTAGCAGCGACAAGTGTTGCCAACTGCGTACAAAATTGACGATTATTACATTTGTGCCGTTAATAAATTGCTATAAAATATGATATTTTTGCGCATTTGCCACGCCAGCATTGCGCCGCAATATTTATGACCACACGACGATTGTCGTCCACCGGCAAGCAGACAGACTTTAAGACTCAATGTGACGATGCGATAGATACCCCCAATGCCCCAATCAGTTCAGTGTGTACGACCACCAACCAGCAGCAGCACCATAACCACCAGCAATGGATCGGGTCGGTGCATAACGCTGCATTATTACCGCATAAATGTAATCAAATCACCAACAGCATCAACATAATAGTTTGGTGAACACAAAAAAAAATCCCCTATGATTTTTCTAATGAAACTAGTGCAGAATGCAACGTTGCAAAAAATGCTATGTTGCCAAACTTCGCAAGCGAAATTTTTAAATTGCGCGCGTGTGTAGCGTGGCCAATATGTCTGCCTGTCAGTGCGGCGGTGACTGCCTGTTGTCAATGTGCCATAAACTAAGTTAACCATTTTATATTTATATTTTACTTTTTTAGGAGTTTGCAATCTATGAATTTTGATGCTCGATCTCATGGCAATATTTCCGGCACTGTTGCGACCGCACAACAACATGTTGCCACAGATTTGTCTCATGTGCGATTTGGGGCGAGTGCGATAACTGTGTATGGCATGCGCCACATGTTGTGCGAATGTTGGGTGAATATTGCGAAAATGTTGAGCGAATGTTGCTTGAGTTGCTAGTGAGATACGCGTGAGTTGAGTGTAAATGAGTGAGTTCTACGTGAAGAGCGCGAGAGTTGTGCGTGTGTAACGCGTGAGTTGCGCGTGAGTAGCTCGTGTATTGCGCGTGAGTAGAGCGTGAGTAGCGCGTGAGTACAGCGTGAGTAGCGCGTGAGTACAGCGTGAGTAGCGCGTGAGTACAGCGTGAGTAGCGCGTGAGTACAGCGTGAGTAGCGCGTGAGTACAGCGTGAGTAGCGCGTGAGTACAGCGTGAGTAGCGCGTGAGTAGATCGTGAGTAGCGCGTGAGTTACACTTGAGTTCCACTTGAGTTTTACTTGAGTAACACTTGAGTAACACTTGAGTTCCACTTGAGTTCCACTTGAGTTCCACTTGAGTTCCACTTGAGTTCCACTTGAGTTCCACTTGAGTTCCACTTGAGTTCCACTTGAGTTCCACTTGAGTTCCACTTGAACAACACTTGAGTAACACTTGAGTAACACTTGAGTAACACGTGAGTAACACTTGAGTAACACTTGAGTAACACTTGAGTAACACTTGAGTAACACTTGAGTAACACTTGAGTAACACTTGAGTAACACTTGAGTAACACTTGAGTAACACTTGAGTAACACTTGAGTAACACTTGAGTAACACTTGAGTAACACTTGAGTAACACTTGAGTAACACTTGAGTAACACTTGAGTAACACTTGAGTAACACTTGAGTAACACTTGAGTAACACTTGAGTAACACTTGAGTAACACTTGAGTAACACTTGAGTAACACTTGAGTTACACTTCAGTTACACTTGAGTTACACTTCAGTTACACTTGAGTAACACTTGAGTAACACTTGAGTTACACTTCAGTTACACTTGAGTTACACTTGAGTTACACTTGAGTTACACTTGAGTTACACTTGAGTTACACTTGAGTTACACTTGAGTTACACTTGAGTTACACTTGAGTTACACTTGAGTTACACTTGAGTTACACTTGAGTTACACTTGAGTTACACTTGAGTTACACTTGAGTTACACTTGAGTTACACTTGAGTTACACTTGAGTTACACTTGAGTTACACTTGAGTTACACTTGAGTTACACTTCAGTTACACTTGAGTTACACTTGAGTTACACTTGAGTTACACTTGAGTTACACTTGAGTTACACTTGAGTTACACTTCAGTTACACTTGAGTTACACTTGAGTTACACTTGAGTTACACTTGAGTTACACTTGAGTTACACTTCAGTTACACTTGAGTTACACTTCAGTTACACTTGAGTTACACTTCAGTTACACTTGAGTTACACTTCAGTTACACTTGAGTTACACTTCAGTTACACTTGAGTTACACTTCAGTTACACTTGAGTTACACTTCAGTTACACTTGAGTTACACTTCAGTTGCACGTGAATTGTGCGTGAGTTGCACGTATGTTGCATACATGTTTAGCGTATGTTGCATGCAAGTTTCTACATAAATTGCTACATATTACTTAAATCTTGCACACACAATTACATTCGTTTGTTGCCAATTTTCGTCGCAACACGATATAAGTGAGCACGCGTTTATCAAATGTACGCGACGCGTCTCATATTCATTCAATAATTTATGCACTTTTCAGCGTAGACTTAGTGCAGTTGGTGGCAAATAAAAAGTGAAAGGAATTTTATAAATTTTACGGGTTTATGTATGAGTTCAACTCTCGTGAGGCGTTTGCTGCATTTACATTTGCGTTTGTACTTTTTTATACTTCTTTTTTGATATATATTTGTGTATATTTTTTTTGTTGTACTTCTTTTTTTATATTTTAGCTATAATTAAAACCACGTTTTAAAGTCGGCAATTTCGGTTATTTTTTTTTTAATGAAAATGTTTAACCATATGTCAGTCAGTGGTGTTGCCAGGATTTACTGCTGTAATTTTAACACTTTTAACATGTTATTATGAGTTTTTAAATAAAGTTAATTTGGTTTAATAATCGCCGCTGATGGCGCCAAACAAAGTGTTGGCGATAATTTAAAGATGTTGTAACATTGCTTTGTGCAGTAGTCACGTATGACACGCAATTAAAAAAGTTATTGTTTTTATATTATACAAATTTGGAAATTAATAAAAATTTATAAAAATGTTTACAGCAAGCATAATTTTTTTAATTAGGAACAAAGTTAATTACCACTAAAATATAATTATTATATTTATTTTTGATCAATAATATTTTTGTTCGAATATGTTTAATAATTAAAATAAATATGTGTTTATAATTAATAACAAGCTATGTTATTTATGCATATTAAAGATTAATTGCAGCAACTAACTAGATTGTTCGCATCAAATCATTATAATACGTTTGCTGCAATCATGTTAATGTCTACGATTTTATATCTTTTATTATAATTATTCCCAAAATTGTTTGATACAATTTATACTAAAATTTCAATAATTACAATTTATACAATATCGTCGTTGTAGAACAAAAAGTCATCAAATACAAATGCCAAATATTCATTTACAAAAATCTTTATATATCTGTCAATTTTTAATCGATGATCCCAATTTTTACCACATGATAAGAAAATATAAATCTATCAATTGATATTTCAACTTTAAAAATGCATCAATTACTTTTTTTAATATTAATCATCAAACTCGAAATTTAATTTTTTTTATAAAAATGTATTTGGTGCCTTTTCGTTCTACAATGATGATATATAAAATATTTACAATTTCAATACACAAAAAAGAAATCACTGTAAATATATTTTCTGTATACATTTTTACTGTAAACATTTTTACTGTAGACATTTTTACAGTAAACATATTTACTCAAAATATATTTACTGTAATCACATTTACTGTAAACATATTTACTGTAAACATATTTACTGTTAACATATTTACTGTGAACATATTTACTGTTAACATATTTACTGTAAACATATTTACTGTAAATATATATACTGTAAACATTTTTACTGTAAACATATTTGCTGTAAAAATATTTACTGTATTCATATTTACTGTAAACATAGTTAATGTAAACATATTTACTGTAATCATATTTACTGTAAACATATTTTCTTTATTGGCAATTTACTGCATTTCCTTTTCAAATTAAAATATCTTAAAGTAAATCTTTTGTACGTTTTATTATTTAAGATATTTGTAACAAACATATTTCTTTTTGAATAATTTATAATTTCTTTTTGAATTTTCTCATTGAAAATATTGAACTTCTCAATATTTGCCACAAAGTAAATTCTATAATTAATAATAATTATAAATTTTGAGTAGCAACTGAAACATTTAATTTTAATTTTATTATTAAAATTGAAATAGCGTCTTCGTTCGTTAAATGACTATAATATATTTTTTTCACAATTGCTATTTGAAATATAACAAAAAATTATGACAAAAAACTGCGTACATTTCGAAAAATATGACCTAATAATATTTAGTATATTTGCTGTAAACATATTTGCATAATTTCTTTTTATAATTTTCGAATATATCAATATTTGGTGCAAATATAATTTTATAATATAAGTACAGTATATTTATATTGTATATTAACAGAAACATAAAATATTTGTTGGAAACATATATATCATAATTATTTGTTCATCGCAATTGGAACATTATTATACATTTTTTTATTAAAAATTGCTATAACAAATTGTGAGAAAAATCTTAATTAAAATCATAGCTATCATATTTGTTCGCTGTTAACATATTTTTAGCTTTTCACAATAGTGATGTTAGAATATTAAAAAAAATATGTTTTACCACAATTTTTGGTGTATTTTGTTAGTTAAAAAAAAGGCAGACCACAATAAAATAATTGGCTTAAACATATTTTTATACCCTACACTAAGAGTGAAAGGGTATATTCAGTTTGGTACGCCGTTTGTAACACCCAGAAGGAAGCATCTCCGGTATGGAAAAGTATATATATTCTTGATCAGCATGACCTCCTGAGTCGATTTAGCGATGTCCGTCTGTCCGTCTGTCTGTCCGTCTGTCTGTCTGTCCGTCTGTCTGTCCGTCTGTCCGTCTGTCTGTCTGTCCGTCTGTCTGTCCGTCTGTCTGTCTGTCTGTTGAAATCCCTACTACTTTTAAAATTGAAGAGCTAGATAAATGAAACTTATAACTTTGATTACTAATATACCTACGCTGTATGTGCGAAAAAATTGGCGAGATCGGTTCATTGTGACCTATGATCCGACCACTTATGTTCAAATACCTCATATAAAATGTACATATAAAGATCAATTTTTATGTATACGTGCTTAGGTAAACTTTTTTGGTCAAATATATATTGACATCATGCTCAAGTACGTGATAATAATGTTTTCCGTCGAAAAGACCTGTGGTTCATTAAAAAAAAAATCGAAATTCGGTACACCTACCCATTTGTAAATATGGGTATCAAATGAATGGAAATTCTTCAGCGATTGAATGTTTGTAGTTATTTTCAGGATTCGTATACCCTGGTGACCTATATATCACTTTGAATGGTAACCACACATATGTGTAGGGTATTTATAGTCGGCTTAGACCGACTATAATTTTGATAATCCTAACTATCATAAATACACCTACTTTAAAATTTCCCATGTGATCTAACCTTCCCAACTGGTTTTAAATTCACAATTGATTCAACGTTTTTACATATAACGTGCATTTTTGAGAAAAATTCGGGTTAAAAAAAAATCTATTTTTATGTAAATTATATAAGCATTTTAAATTTTTATTTTATTTTTTTTACGTAATTTGGTAATTTTTTAAAAATGAGAACCGTTCAAAAAATTTATAAATTTTGATCGTTAGTTTGAACTATGCTCTGTATAACTATAAATATTTTTTTATTTATTATTAGCTCAAAATTCTTAAAAAAATCATTAAAAAATAGTCAAACATATTAATATTTTTCGAGTTTAGATTGAAACATCTTTAGAAAGTATTGAAATAATAGTATTTGTTAATATATTATAATTAGTCATGACAATTGAAAGAAAAACTGCGTTTACAGGTTTTTGAAACACTAGTTGGTTAAAAGTCTATATTTTTTTTATTATAAAAAGTGTATGGAAAGAGTCTAAAAGGTCGATAGAAAAATTCAGTATGCAGTCAAAATTAGCAAACTATATAGAATGGATGTATTGGATATTCATGGCATAAATTTTTGTCTCGTTTTGAATAAATGTTTAAATAATTTTGAAAAAATATTAATTTGATCTAACATTCACACGATTCGTTTGATTTATTTTTTATTTCTTTATCTTATAAAAAGCAATGTCTTAAGCTGCTTAAAATAATAGCTAACGCTAAGAAAAAAAAAATCTGATATATAAAATTTCTACAAATGATGTAGGTACTGCACGTTTATAATGTGAATCAAATTTCAACAAGTGTCTACACGATATTTGCTATTGATACAGATGTGTGTCTATAATCGAGGCTATTAATCAGTTTAAATCGAAAACAAAATAACGTTTATGACCCCCGCAGCGAATTTAATTGTTTTTGATAAATGCACGATTTTATTAAAGCCTTTTGTTTGGCTCATTACTTATACAATATTTAGCTATTTAATGTTAAAAACATTTATATTGCTTATAAATTGGTTTCAACAATTTAATCCGATTTATAACTGAAGTATTTTACATTCAAATTCTCAGACATTTTTAATTGCTCTCAAGTTTAGTACGAAAAATTTGGGTATCATTTGTCAAAAATAAAAATTTAGCAAAAAATATACAAAAAAAAAAATGCTAAATGACTTTTAGATATTTTTTGTAATTTTACAAAAATTAATAAATCATAATTATAATTGTCACAAATACACTAACACATGTATGTATATAAAACATGTTGCTACAACACGGCGACAGCACATGTTGCCACCGTTGGCCGGGTGAAAGTGCGCCATTAATTTTGAGAAAAACATATCGCACCGTAACGATCTCAAGTGATTTTTTTTTTAGTATTCGGTACGTATTTAATATGGTGCGTGAGGTTAACACAAACTTTGACTACGAATATCTAGTATTAAAGTAGAAGGTATGGGCTGACAACAGATACAGATGTCTAGACAACAGATGAAAATGTCTAGATACAAATGTCTTGTGTGTTGCCAAAAGGTGGCAGGTTGTTAAACGTTAATTAGCAGTAATGCATTTCAATTAAAATGTGATTAGAATTAGATTAGCGGTATAATTAGTAAGTTTTAAATAAAATATTTATAAGAAAAAATATTTGCCAAATAGCGATTACATAGTTTTCACATATTTTAATAATATTATGTAGATAAAAAGAGGTTTCATTTAGTGATAATTATATTGCGGTTAATTGTTTACAAATTTGTTATAAATTTCCTATTATAACATCGAGATGTTAATAAGAAATTATATCATTTCGCGCAGTCTTTTAGAAATTGTACTAGGAACATAATCGAAAGTGAACATTGCATTTTGACCAAGTCATACGCACGATGTATGGAAAAACGATCCGACGAAATGAATTGGCAAGCACTCGTTCCGTGAACCAATCTTAAATCAGATCGGTACAACAGTACCTGTAATACTGTGTAGTGAATTTAAAATTGTATGTGGCTGTACAACTGTGTAGTGCCTCTAAAACTGCCAGTTGGTGTAGATGCTATAGATGTATATATTTTAGCATATACACCAACCCATAAAGGATTTGATTAAAACTATTAAATAATACTTTAATTCGTCAATTATAATAACAGAATTACTTATTTTGTACCAATTGATCTCAGTTGCTTTATTTACGTTCAATATGTTTTTATTTGTAGTGTAATTAGTATGAACAAAACATAAGTGAAAACAATTTAGTAGTTGATTTAGTTCTATTAACGAAATTCAAATATATTCGAGCATTTTTCGATATTCTTTATCGATCAAAATACAAAAAGTTAACAACAAAACTCTAATTGATTACGTTTAACAGAGCTTTCAAGGATTAAATTCGATTGAAATATTGATTCAAATGTATTTAAAAATCGAATGCTCAAGAGAAAAAAAATTATCGATTGAAATTTGAATTGATTTTGATTGGTAGTTAGAGCATGCCGGATACATAAAATTTATGGTTGTGACAATTTGATAGACTCAAACATATTTCTTCATATAATTTTACATTCTACATGTGTTTAGTATTGACATAATTCAAGATTAGAGAGTAATATATTTTTATGATGGAAGGCATAATATTAATACTATAAAATATACTCTTCTCAGAACAATGTCAAATAAAAGTATTGTTTTCTTTGTGCTGCAAACATGAATTATTCTAGTAGTAGCATCACAAACACAATTTGATTTTATAACACATTACGTTTACTTAATTGTCCTGAGAATAGTATGTTTGATTGAAATAATATCATGCCTTCCGGAATCATGTCAATGTTAATCAACTTTTGTTATTTTTGTGACAATCAACTTTGACATCGATATATTTGTCATAATCATATGTTTCACTTCTTATAAATGAATTAAAGAGAGTTATTGCCAAACAAAGTATTGATCAAACTTGAAATATTTTTTATTATATACAAAAATTTGTCACTTATATATAAAACATGTTTTGTAGAGTGTTAATAACCAAAATGTTAGATTGGGGAATTCAAAAAATGTTATTTATAAAAAATGTTTGTATTTAATGCATAGCGCTTAAACACTCTCAACATGTGACTGTTGAAATGTCGCTACTCCTCTTTTAATGTTCATGACTTGAATAACAAATTGTTGGCTGGAAATAATAAATTATTGATGCAGCGCATGATTAAACAGAAATGCAACATGCTGTGTGTGAAAAAAAAGATAAATAAAAATAGAAAAAAAAAATAGAAAAAAAGAAAAGAAGTAAAAAATAAATAATAAAAAACCTTTTATAGACAAAACGCCCAGCTGTGTGCAGATTAGTAAAAACATACAACATAAAAATGAGAAATAAATAAAAAATGGTTTACAAGATATTTCGCAGAGTAAGGTAACAAGTGTTTAAAAGAGTAATTTATACTATGTATAAAATATAAACAGCTTTATTTAGCAACATGTGTAAAATAGAAAAAAAAAACCAAATTTACGAAACATGTGGCTTATGGACCACACAACATGAGACCAGCAGTAAATCTAATTAAACAACAATTGATGTTGGATTAAAGTTAATAAAAGCCTTGTATTAAATATAAATAGCTAAATTAAAAATTGGCTAAAATGTTGCAAAGATTTATGAGTTTTCGAAAGTGAAATGCAATGCAGTTTGATGCAATTTTAAAGGTTTAATAAATATTTTCAAACAACTTCCGTTCACCTGCGTTGTTTAATTTTTTTTTTGTCTAAAGGCGGTGATGACTTTTAAGTAATCTATGTGATTTTGTCAAAAATAGCGAATGACGCACATAAAAATGCCGTTGAAACCACCCACGACATAATGTTGACGACAATAGTTAACCGTTTGAAATATGCAAATTTGGCTGCGCTGAAAAGTTGAGTCAATTGTCAACATAATAAAAAATAAAAAACAAAGAAAATATAAAAATAAAAAAAATAAAAAAAAAACGCTCAAAATGCAGAAGCGTTTTAAAGACGTGCTGCCAAACGTTGCTGAAAAAGTACCAACAATTTAAAATACAACAACTTGTTGTTGATGCTACCAAAAATTCAGTACAACATGCGCGCATGCGTAGGTTGACTACTTTGAGTTTTTTTGTATATGAGGCTCCTAACAAATTTTGGCATTTGTTGTCAACTAACTGCGTACAAACTTGTGAAAAAAACTAAAATAAAACCTAAACAAAAAAGCACTAAAACTAATAAAACGAAAACATGTTCAAGTATAAAACAAATAGTTAAAATGTAGAATTAACTACGTAATTGCTTCAATTTAAAGCGAGTTATTGCCGTCATTTGTCGTAATAACGTTGCGCGGCAATGTTGTCTTCGTTGTCGTCATTTTTTATGAGTTATTTTTTTTTGAGTCGTTTACTTAAAATTCGTGTGCATTTGGCACGTTTAATGCAGTGATTTTTATTGATTGTGACTAACTGAAAATGTAACTAATATTGATGTTAATTTTTGAACTTAAAACAAGGTGATTTTAATCAAAAATTCAATTTTTAATTTTATAAATTTAATTTTTTTGATTTTCAAATATTATTATCTGAAGTCCGTTTTAATCAGTAGGGCGGATTGAAATGTAAAATGTAGATAATAAAGCTTTATAAAACGTAATAAACATATTTTTTTGAAAATACAGGTTTAATATCATTGCGTAAAATTTTTAATCTTAAAGAGACATTTCTTTTTGATATTTTGGGAAACGTAGGGTAAAGTGGGAAATTGTAATTTTTGAACATGTTTTTGCACTTAGAAAAATGAAAAAAAAAAAAACAATTGTCAAGTGCTTCTTAATATGACATTAATTTTTTTATTCATAGTTATAATCAAATTTATATCTTTTTATTGCTTTTCGAAAATAAGTGAAAAAAGGTTTTTGAAAGTTTTTTAGAGTGTACATTTTTCATTTTTAATTAATACGGTATGTTTAAAATGATCACATATTCTATATCTTTTAAAATACAAACGAGTTTTGCAAATAATTTAACATTGCTTAAATGGTGCTACGTTATGATCAAATTGCGATATTGGGGTGAAGTGGGAAACCTTTTCTGGGGTAAAATGGGAAAACCTTTTCTGGTGTATAGTAGGAAACGTAATTACCCTAGTAGAAATTTGCCCAATGCGCCATCGGGAAATGATCGGGTTTTCGTTGGGTAAGTCCTATTAGAGAAAATATGATCATTGCCTTTGCATGCCCTTATCATGCTTACCATAGCAGGGTTTACATTATCTAAACAGTCAATGTTCCCGATCATAGCTACATTATTTGTTCCTCATAACGAAATTAGCATCAGACAATGATCGAGATTAATGAGAGAAACCCTATTATGCTCGGGCTCAGACAAGGCAATTGTCGGGTAAAAATTAAAATGGGGAATTGCCCGATCAGTACATGATCATGGCCTGAGGTCAATACATGATCAGGACACTGCGTTACAAGGACATTATCCCGATCACCTCAAATAATGACATGATAACTTCATGACCATGGCCCTACCAAAATTTTTACTAGGGTAAGGCAATGTTTGTTATAATTTTCGTGATAACATTGTGTTATAAGAATTATTTAATTGGTTTAGTCATTAAAAATTTTAAAGCATGGCCACACAAACTAATAAAAAGCAATAGTTTTACTTCACCTGAGTTAAGATCTGGAATTGCTGAAGAAACCCGAAACCCTTAACAAGAGCAAAAACAATACATCAGTAAAGATTTTGCAACTTCATCAGAAAATTAAGAATTGTGTACATTTTGCTTGAATGAAATAACGCAGAATTTCAATTTTAACAATTCAATACTTGAAATTTGCAAACCGGACGACGAACAACCACACCTGTGTCCATTGCCTCTCATAATGTTTATGAATTTTGACTACTTTTGCATTTTGACTACTTGCAATACCATTCTATTTTCACTACCTTATTGTAAATGTTTTGTCGGCAATATATTTGAATTTTTTATGAAAAAAAAAAATACAAAACATGAAAAACATTTTTTTTTAAGTTTCCCACTTTAGCCCGAAACTAAGATGTTTTGAAACATCTCTCAAAAATCAATAAACATCCATATAAATCGTATTCTGTTAATGCAAAATAACATTTTGGTAAACATTTTGAAGTTTCCCACTTTACCCCAACATTTTGCAACAAGTTTCAAAATTGAGCAAATTTGAAAAATCGTTCAAAAACCAATTAATATCCATATAAATGGTATTATTTTAATAAAAAAATAACATTTTGGTAAACATTTTTAAATTGCACACTTTACCATAACAATTTTCAACAAATCTGAAATTGATATATTTTGAAAAATTGCCCAAAATTAAATTAAAAGGCATATAAATGGTATTCTGTTAATGCAAACAGTTGGATCATGAACCAATCTATGAATTAGAACTATCAAAAGAATTTAAAAATTATTTAAATGTATTTTTTTGGTGGAAAATCTAAGTGCATCCCACTTTACTCCAGGCTTCCGTACATATTGCCAAAATTAAATTAAAAGGCATATAAATGGTATACTGTTAATGCAAACAGTTGGATCATGAACCAATCTATGAATTAGAACTATCAAAAGAATTTAAAAATTATTTAAATGTATTTTTTTTGGAGGAAAATCTAAACGCATTCCACTTTACTCCAGGCTTCCGTACATAATTCCGTCTTTAAGTCAGCATTATTTGAAACAATCTTTATTTCATTTTATTTATTATTTAATAAATATTGAGCCTTAAAGGCCATACATAAAATTAAAACAATATTCAGTGCGTTAACCATTTTATAATTTGGGTTTAGTAGAAAACATTTGAAAAAAGGTAAATAAAGTAGTCTTCGTCAAAAATGTTGTCCCTAGAAAAAATTTTGATGTTTTCAAACAATATTCAGATCAACTCAATTTTCAGAAAAACGGGTTTAAACACCATATTTTTCAAAATAACACTGCAAATTGCGAGGTTCTGTTTTGAGTTCAAATTAATGAATATCGTTATTAGATCCTTAGATAAATATTCTTTTGATTTGCCATTTTCATTTACAAAAAGAAATCAACATTTTCACAATACATTAATCCGAGTTTACAGAATAAGTTCGAGTTTTCAAAATAAATTATATATTACTCCCACTCAAAATTCTTGTCGGGGTCAGGGCTGTTTAGAAACATTTTTTAGAAAGATATCCAGCAGAAGAAGGCGCAGTTATAGCTAGGGCTGCCTATTTTTTTACGGTAAAATTCGACAAAATTTTACAACCTCCCGAAACCAAATATCTGGCATTTTTCAGAAATATTTCGGTCATATTTCCGACAACACACACTTTTTGTGGAATTTTAATGGCTAGTACACGATATTTTTTGCGAACGAACAGAAAACAGACAGCATGTGATATAAACTCAGCCTTTTTAGGTTTGTAGAAAATTTTATCTAGGGTATAAAGTAAAATATATTATTATTAATTGTTAGTCTGACTCGAGGATAATTTATTTTTTATAAAAAAAATCCTTTTTGTTTTTTTTTTTTAATTGTATATTATTTTTGAATTCTAATAATCCGCTTTGGGGTGCATTGAATGCTTGATTAATTTCATGAAAAAAAATTGTTTTAGAAATAGGGCCTATCTGGAACACCCAATGATCCGCTTTGGGGTGCAAACATTTTAAGCATTGAATGCTTGATTAATTTCATGAACAAAATTGTTCTAGAAATAGGGCCTATCTGGAACACCCAATGATCCGCTTTGGGGTGCAAACATTTTAAGCATTGAATGCTTGATTAATTTCATGAACAAAATTGTTCTAGAAATAGGGCCTATCTGGAACACCCAATGATGACAGGGTGTTTTCAAAATATACTTAAGAAAAGTTAAAACAACTATATAATTAATTATAACTTCTACAATTTAAAGCCCAGAGCAAAAAGATTACATTCATTTATCAGATAATCGATCATAGTTACAAGGAAAATTTTAATATTTACTTTTTTTTTGGTACGCTAGGAGAATTTATCGAAAAGTAACAAAAAAATATATTTTTTTATAAAACTCAGTTTTTTTTATGCATATTTTTCAAATCAAAAATAACACCGTTTTCATCGAATATTCAAAAATTTAAAGAATTTTTATTTTGTTATACAACAAACTGCATTACTCTTGATTTAAAAATTATTTCCTATTTTTTTAGTTCAGTTTTAAATTTTTTTTTTATAGTTTATAAAAAATTTGATTTATTGAACAACTAGAAATCTAAAAAATGCCTCTGATTTGCGCAGATCTGATTTATATAACATATAAACGGGCCTTTAACGCCGATTTTGACAGCGTTGACAGCCGACAAAATTGACAGACAACACAAAACAAGACACAGTGCGTCGAAAAATGACAACAGATTTGTGCGAAATGGATTCCAGACAAAAGTTAAACAAAAAAAAAACAACAAGTAGACAAAAATTGTGCAACTGCATTAAAATTGAGTTTAAAATTGAAACGAATTGACGTATTACAGTGAGTTTTTGTTTGATACACGTTCGAGCTGTCAGCAATTTAAGTGCTGCCATTGGCTGTTTGCGCTGTCAGTTAAAATGTCATTATTAATGCTAATGAAAAAATGCAAACAATTAAAAATGCGACAAAATTTTTGTTAATGTTTTGCTGTAGTTTTTTGCAATTTTTTTTAACAATTTTTACTACTTTTGTTGCTGCTCTAAATTCCTCTGCATTTGACAAGTTTTTGCTATTTTTTTTTACACAAATTGTTGTTGTTGTTACTGTCAGTTTTGCTTAGCTATATAAATGACAATTTTTTGTAGTTTTTGTTTTATGTCCGTTTCTTTTTGTTTTGACTCTTGTGATTCGCAGTTTTTTTATTTTGCGCTTTAATGTTGGCGTAAATATGCACGCGGCAGCAGCAACAGTTGCTGCTACTGTTTCTTTTTTTTTTGTTGGTTGGTTGTTGGTTGTTAATGTCGTTGCTATTAATGAGCGCACAGAGGAACAATTTTGTTTTTGTCAAAATGACAAAATCATGTTGCACGTCATTTGTTACTGGGTTTGTCTGTCTGTCTGTCTATCTATCTAACCGTCTGTCGTTCTTTGTTTTCTGTCACTCGTTGAAATTAAAATTAATGTCGTTTGCATTTTTTCCATTGTGCTCCATATTTGGCGAATATCGTTTTGTTTTCATCTAATTGCATGATTGATGTGGTATTTATTTGGCCAAAATATGTAACAACTTTTTTTTATTTTACTTACGTTAAAAATTGCAATTAAAAGGTGTGCGTGTTAAGTGTTATTTACCTGCAAAAAAGAAGAAAACATATTCAATCAATTAGCTGTTAATTATGTTAAATAAATGCAAGCTTTAAAATATATTTTATTTAATCCATATTATTAATGCAAATAAACATCTTAATTTCAAGCAGAATTCGGCGAAAATCAGTTACCTTTAATATTAACTAAATTCTACTTATTAACAAGAACATAACTTCCTAATATTAAAAAAACACATTTCTGGACTACTGCGAATAAAACAACAATACCTAAGGCTAACTTTTGTGTTGTTACTTCTTAAACTCTTCTTAAATTCAAGAAGAATTCGTCGAGAATTCGAAAAAGTAATGTTTAATATCTACCATATTCTACTTATAAACAAGAACATAACTTACAAATATTAAAAAACAACACATTCTTGGACTACTGTGCAATAAACAACAGTACTTTAATGATCAAGTGAGCTTTTGGTTTTTATACTCTTTTAAACTCTTTTTAAATACAAGAATAATTCGTCGAGATTGCGAAAAAGTAACTTCAGCAGATTCTACTTATTAATAAGAACATAACTTCCCAATATTAAAAAACACATTTCTGGCCTACTGCGAAATAAACAACAATACTTTTGAGATCAAGTGAACTCTTGGTTTTTGATACTTCTTAAATTCTTGTAAAACTTCTTAATTTCAAGAAGAATTCGTCGAGAATGCGAAAAAGTAACGTGTAATATTCAGCAGATTCTACTTATTAACAAGAACATAACATCCAAATATAAAAAAAACACATTTCTGGACTACTCGTAAATAAACAACAATACTTTTGCGATCAACTTCTGCCAAACTTCTTAATTTCAAGAAGTATTTGTCAAGAATGCGAAAAAGTAACAAAATCAAGCTAATTCTACTTGTTAACAAGAACATAACTCCTAAGGTTAGTAAAACATATTTCTTGACTACCTTGAAGAAACTAACAATAGTTTAATGATCAAGTAGGTTTTTGATACTTCTTAAACTCTTCTTAAATCTCAATAGCTTCGTAATGTTAAGAAAACACATTTCTTGACTACTGCAAAGAAAACAACATCACTTTCACATCACAGTCAATAAACAAATTTCTTTATATCCAGAATAATATCTGCATTGATTAATTTGATGACAACCAAGTAGTTTAGTTTCTTAATAATTATTAGTTTTCCGTTTAGCTATTATATACGAAAAAATAAACTTCTAAAACTGAAGAAGAATTCGTCGTGTATGCAAAAAAGTAATGTTTAATATCAACCAAATTCTACTTTTAATCAATTGATTTAGCTTCTTAATATTAAGAAAATAAATTTTAACAGATTAAAGGTCATTTTCACATTCCTCGTTTAAGCACTAACTACAAGTTTAACTATTAGTTAAATGGAATTGAAACATTTAACTGAAAACGACCTTTAGTGAGTTTTTATAATTTTAATAGTCAATGAATTAATTTCTTCTTCTGAAGAATAATATCTGCATTGACGATATGACAGCCAAGATCTTTTGTTTCTTAGTAATCACACATTGTCCGTTTAGCTGTAAATATTGCACTCCGTATACTTCTTGTATAATTTTGCACTTTGTGTAAAAACATATTTTCATAAATATTTTATATAAAAAAAATTAAATTGCATTAAATGTATTTATAAAATCGGTGTTAAATTTTAAATTTTATTTTTAACATATGATTCACTTGTGTTGCTATTTTTGTGCTATACCTTAAAATGGCATAAAATTAATCCTCTTCATACTTTATTTTTTCACAAATAATAAACGTTATTGCATATAAAACCCACTGATTATTGTCAATTTGAATTATGCGCGCCTATAAAAATATTGACATTAATCAGACGTTTACACAGAGGCCCATTATTATTGTGATTACTGCTGTCAGCCTTCACAACTCTGCCCACAAAAAATTAACCAGCTAATCAGCAGTTATTGTTGGTAATAAATGTTAAGATGACTCAAAAAAACCAACAACCACAAAGAAAGAGTCAACAATCTGTCAAATTATGGTCTGAAGATGAGGGAAAATTAGCTACCAAGTATAATACAAAAAAGTATTATCGCTAATAATGACTGGAATGTCTTTTTTAACGTTGGAAATTGGTAGATGTTTAAAAATAAATAAAAAAGAAAAGAAAAATGAAATGAAAAGAACAGAACAGAAAAAAGGAAAAGATAAAAAGTAAATTAAAATAAATAAGATAATATAATGAAGAAAAGTAAAAAAACAAAAAAAGGAAAGAAAATAGAAAAGAAAAATAATAAAAATAAAAATAGAGAAAATAATTGGAAATATAAAATAAGAAGATAAAAAAGTAAAAAAAAAAATACAAAAAAAAAATTAACATAAAAGGGAAACAAAAAAAGAAATAGAAAAAGGGAAATTATAAAAAAGACAGAGGCAAAATAAAAAATGTTAAAGAAGTAAAAGAAGAAGTAGAAAAAAAGAAGAAAGAAACCAAAACAACAAAAAGATAATTAAAAACAAAACAGAAATGAAAAAAAAATATATTGGAAATGCAAAAAACAAAAATGAAAATTAAGAATAAAAAGGAAAACAAAAAGTAAAGATAATAAAAAAGATCAGGAAGGATGAAAGAAAAATATCGAAAAGAAATTGAAAAATGAAAATAAAGAATAAAAAGGAAAAAGTAAAGGAAAAATGTCAAGAATATAAAATAGAAAATGTGAAAACCAAATTAAATATGAAGAATAAAAATGAAAAAGTAAGAAAAAATCAAAAAATATAAAAGAAAAATAAAAAAATAATGATGAGAAATAGAAAAATAAAATAAAAATGAAGAATAAAAAGAAAAAAGTAAGAAAAAAATTAAAAAAAATATAAATGAAAAATAAAAAAAAAATAACGAACAGAAATAGTGAATTAAAATGAAAATAAAGAATGAAAAGGAAAAATTAATGAAAAAGGTAATATAAAAAAAATTATAATTAATAACGAAAAGAAATAGAAAAATAAAAATAAGAACAGTTAGAACTTAAAAATGGAAAATAATACAAATATGGAAAAGAAATCAGAAAGAAAAAAAATTTAAAAGATAAGGTATTAAAAAGGGAGAAAAAAAATAAAAGAAATAGAAAAGTATAATCAAAAAAATAAATACTTAATAAAGAAAAAAAATAAGAAAAAAAACAATAAGGAAAACGTAAAGAAAACGTAAACAAAAAATATCATGAAATATAAAATAGAAAATGCAAAAAACAAAACTAAAAATGAAGAATAAAAAAGAAAAAGTAAGAAAAAAATAAACAAATATAAAAGAAAAATAAAAAAAAATAACGAAAAGAAATAGAAAAATAAAATGAAAATGAAGAATAAAAAGGAAAAAATAATAAAAAATATCAGGAAATATTAAAGAATATAAATAAATAAATAAATAAATAAATAAATAAATAAAGAAAATTGATAGAAAACCAAAAATAAGAACAGGTAAAAATTAAAAATGGAAAATAATACAAATATGGAAAAGAAATAAAACAGAAACAATTAAAAAAAAAATAATTAATACCTTATTTTGGTGAAAAAATAAAAGAAATAGAAAAGGATAATCATAAAAATAAAAACTTAATAAAAAAAAAAAATAAATAAAAAAGAACAATAAGTAGAAGAAAAATAAGATGAAAGAAACAACAAAAATAGATTACTGTAAAAAAATAAAATGGCAAATAAAAAAAATGTAAAAAGAAAAAAAAAGAGAAATAAAATAAAAAACAAAAATAAAATATAAAAAAAGAAGAAAAAAAAACGAATTGTAAAACCATTTTCTAACGCCGATTAAATTTGACTTCGGTTGCCAAAAGATTGTGTGAAATGCCAATAACAAAGACAGTTGTCGACGATGAAGAAGATATGTTGTTGCTGAAGTATTTGTTGTTGTGGCATAAGGTTAACACCTAGTTGCCAACATCAATAAATAAAACAAAAACAAAAAAAAAAAATCAACGTAAGTGCAACAAGTGCCAACAATCGGATGTTGGCTGTGGATGTGGTTTCAATTATTGTCGGTTGTTTTTAAAATACTACCAATCACATTAAACAGCACCAAATGTAAATATTTTTTTAGTATTTTGTGGTATTTAATGGGATTTACCGATTAAATTAATAGTTTATCCTTTTGACTAACATATATTAATTTTATTGTATTTTTTTTTGAGTGTAGTGTTAAATGCTTTTGTTGGTGTTGTTTTTTTTGTATTGGCAATACTGGTTGCCAATTTAGCACCAACATTGAAGAAACTTTAAATACGTTGAAATGCCAGAAATGTTAATAAAAAAAGAAATGTGTAGAGCGAACATGGTAAAAAAATGAAGAAAAAATAAAATAAATCAAAACACCTCAAAAACCACAAATGAAAGAAAAAAAAAATATAAATATCGTACGCCTGGGAAAAACAGAGAAATGCGGCAAACGACCTTGGCAACTGGTCTTAAATTGGTTAAATCCACTGCGCGTTAAAGGAAGGAAATATATAAATAATAAATAAATAAATAAATAAATAAATATATAAATAAATAAATAAATAAATAAATAAAAAGGCTATAGTAATATAAAAAGTATTACGAAAATGTATTAGAAAATGTGAAAACAGTTAAAGTCAATACAAAAATGGTAAAACAAACGAATAATTAAAAAATGTTAATTAAATATTACTCTTTTTTAATTCATTTTGAATTAATATTTAAAATAATATTGAATATTACAATAATTTTTATCACTTTATGTAAATGATAGAAATATGATTGAAGCATTACACAAATGATTTAGCATAGAATTCGAAAATACAAAGAAAAAGACAAAATTTGAAATTTTGAATTTTATGGAAATTTTGTGGAACTTATTACATATATTAAAATATACATGTAGTATATTTTTATAAGTTTTTAGGACCCATATTTCCAGACTTATCAGATTCCAAAGTTATTTAATGTTACAAAATGCAATATGTTTAATTGTACACCCAGAAAAAAATACTATATAAATAATAGTTTTTTACTATTAAAAATAGTCAATAGGATAAATTATTATTTTAATCGGAAAATACCATTAAACACTAGAAAATACCATGACATTGCCTTTGAGTTTATATGAAAAGATTTATTTTTTGTATACTATTAAATCAATAATTGTCCTATTGACCAATTTTAATGGGATTTGAGTATTTTTTTTTCTGGGTGTAGGTGTCAATTGAAATTGTTAATACATTAAAATTCAATACAAAAACAAACGGAATTTTAATAAAATTGGATTATCCAGTCTGTTATGTCTCGGATACCTTCAAGCTTTCTATTACACCCAGAAAAAAATACTATATAAATAATAGTTTTTTACTATTAAAAATGGTCAATAGGATAAATTATTATTTTAATCGGAAAATACCATTAAATACTAGAAAATACCATGACATTACCATTGAGTTTATATCAAAAGATTTATTTTTTGTATACTATTAAATCAATAATTGTCCCATTGACCAATTTTAATGGTATTTGAGCGAATTTTTTTCTGGGTGTACTAATGTCGATTAGAAAGTTCCAAATCCCAGCTTTATCGCTTATAATTTGGTAAATGTCTCGTATGTTCGAATTTTATGGTAAAATACGATATTTAAATCTTTATTACATCGTTGTCGCAGTATTTTTCAAAAAATCTAGAAACTTGATTGTTCTTCCTTTCGAAATCGATTCGTATTTAAAGTTTCTTCAATGTTGATGAATAATTGGCAACCAGTATTGCCAATACTGTCGAACTCAGTGCATATTCAATACATTGCCGAAATACGCAGCGTATGAAAGCAGATCTATTGAAATTTTAAATTTGTTTCGTTTCAAGGTGCATTTCGTTTGAAGTTGGCTGCAGAATTGATGATTCTATGAGCTAAATAATAAAAAAAACAATACGCATTTTTTTTAGAGTGTAGGCTAAGACATGTTTGTAAAAGCTGTTTCAATTAATACACAAATTATAAAACATACACTAACTTTTAGTAATTTCGCGCAGTTGATTGCTTACTTGTATGACGTCTTATAATAAACATTTAATAAAGGTAATATTGAATATTGTAATACCGAATATTCCAATTCTTTTACATTTCTGTTATTTATTTTGTGTTCATCAATCAATTATGCACTTTACTAAAGTTCGTTTCTGAAGATTTTCAACACTTAAGTTACTTTCGCACATTTTCGTGCAGTTTTCGCGTAGTTATACATTTACTTTCTAGCGATTTTCTTTAGTAAAAGAAAGTATTTATTAAATTAACAAACGATGTTGTTAATCTGAAAATACTATAAGATTTTTAATAATTTGGTTAACTAAAGAGTGTAGTATTTTTTATATCTATTAAATAAAAAATAATTTTCTATTTTTGACTGTGCTGTTTTGAAAACTATTTAAATTAATTTATAGCGATATACACTAACGTATTCTTATTTCACGCATTTTCGCGCAGTTACTTATTAACTTGTATGCGTTTGTATTAAATTTAAAATATACTTTTAATAAAGGTAAAAGTCAAACCGAAGAATTATAAAATTAAAATATAAAATTAGATTGGAATAAAAAATATTACAAAATAATTTTAACAAAATATACTAAAACATAAAGTCACAACTACATAAAATCACTAACGCCTACTTAGGGCTCTTAAGAAATTTGCATTTCTATTACCTATTTATTCCGTCTTTAAAGGAACAACAAAAGTACGATCTCGTTGCTTTATCACTACAATTTTTCCGATTCGATGATTATGAATTATTCATATAACTAATAAAGTATTCATAAATCATGAATTATTTTATCAATATTATGAATTAGTAGAATTTGAATGTACCTATATTTTAGGCATATGTTAAAATCGTTTTCTGTGTAATGCAGATCTAATTATTATATTTTTATTAAATCTCATTTCATATTAATATTATATTATACATAATTAATCATATTTTTATTATATTTCCTTATTATTAATTTATTTTACGCTTTTCTATTTTCAACATTTTCGTTTAATTTCAATAACAAACAAACATATTATTGCAATTATTATTTCTTGTTTCCCATGATTAATAAAGCTCTTTCATTATGAAAAAATATTTAACACTTGCAAAAAGAAATTGTGCAATAAATAGCGCAAATGTTTAAAAGTGCACAATTCGTAATTAACGCCATTTTACGTAATACAAAAAATTATAATGCATATAAAAAAGTGTATAAAAATTTAAATTTAATATTAGTATAAAGTGTAAAACATAAAAGTAGAGTTTGGCTTTATTTATTTAAAAGTTTTATTTAAAAGTAGAAATGCACATAGTAGCGGATTTTTATTTTTTCTCTAGGAGTAATAAATATTTTTAATCTAGGAAAAAAAATGTGTATATTCACAGTATGCCAATCGATTCAACATCGCCTCGAAACTGTTTCGAAATGTCAAGGAATTCATTCTATCTCAGTTATGATTTCGTATACGCTGCAAAAAAAGGATTCTCCCAAACAGGCATTACATATTTCTTTGAAGCTTTATGCAAACAAAAGTATTATTTCATTGCCAAACATTATTATAATAACAGCCAAACATATTTTTGTTTTCGTTCAAACATATTTATGTTCAGAATGAATAATTTTCGGCGTTCTTGCAAACATATATATGTATTCGTACCAATAAACTGCCAGTTGCTATCAAAATAAAGTCAAGTCTAGTATAAATAAAATACTTAATTGCACATCAAATCCACCAATAATTTCTATTGTTCACTTTTACTTTCTCTACCCTCAGCACTACACTACTTATTATTTCTACTTCCGCACAAAGTATCCCATACATCCCATACTCGAAATCATTCACAAACATCAACGATTATCTTCCTTCCCATCCTCACTACATTATAAATGTGCCAACATTTTATAGTTGCCACTAACAATTTGTTTTCTTATCAAACAATAATTCATAAAACACTAAACATTTAACTAAACAAATTTTATAAATATTTGAACAAATAAATTTATTCGGTAGTCAAAATTTATGATGATGCACAGGCAATAATTATAAAATGTAGCTGGCAATATCGATGTTGCTTTTCATGTTGTTCATGATTATGATTATAATAGTGATGATGATGATAATAATGTTGATGATAATGTTGCCAATGTTTTGATGCTTACAAACGTGCGCGTGCAATTTATTAAATTTACAGTTGTTTCAGGTAACGTATTTAAATTTATGACGTACTTTACTACTTACTACGCTTCCACAGCGTGAGTAGTAAAAATGTAGTAAAAATTTAACTAGTGAACGGCGCAGCGCGTTGAACTGGCGGACAGCTGCCTACGCATCTAGATTATGTTTTTTTTTTTGTAGATTTTGGTCAACTTATGCCAAAAATAACAAAAACATTTAAGACAATTGCGCACGAATGTGAATGAGTTACTGCGCGAAAACTGCGCGAAAATGCGCGGAAGTCACTTAAGTTGAGTGTTTAGTGGTGAAAAATAGATCTAATCTTTAGTCACGCGCATCATTTATGTTGAAGACGAAATAAGTAGGTAATAGAAATGCAAATTTCTTAAGACCCAATAAGTAGGCGGTTATAGTGTTGCGATTTTATGTTTTAGTATATATTGTTAAAATTAATTTGTAATATTTCAATCTTTTTTTTTATATTTCAATTTTAAATTAATTACAATCGCATACAAGTCAATAAGTAACTGCGCGAAAATGCGTCAAATTCAGTATACGTTAGTGTTAATCAATATAAATTGATTTAAATAGTTTTCAAAACAGCACTATTGTAGAAAGTCACAAATGGAACAATGTTTTATACATAGTACCTAGATATAAAAAAAGACTACACTCTTTAGTTGACCAAATTATTAAAGACCTTATCGTAATTTTTGGTTTGTGCTTTTAATATAATAAATACTTTGTTTCACTAATGAAAATTGCAAGAAAGTGAATGTGCAACTACGCGAAAACTGCACGAAAATGTGCTAAAGTAATTTCAAATAAGTGTTTAGTGTTGAAAATCATCCGAAACGAAATTTAGACTTTAGTAAAGTGCATAATTGGTTGATGAACACAAACAAATAAAAGAAATGTAAAACAATTGAAAAATTAAGTAATACAATATTCAATATTACCTTTATTTATTTTTCATTTGAGACGGCAAACAAGTAAGAAATTAACTACGCGAAATCACTAAAAGTTTGTGTATTGATTTAAATAGCTTTTACAAACATGTCTTAACCTACACTCTAAAAAAATGCGTCTTGTGTTTTTTAATTATAAAGCTCATAGAATCACCAATTGTGCAGTCAACTTCAAACGAAACGCACTTTGAAAAGAAACAAATTTAAAATTTCAATAGATCTGCATTCATACGCTGCATATTTCGCTAGGTTCTATGCAACATATTGAATATGCACTGAGTTTGACAGCCAAACGACGCTAATGTATTTATTTAGAATGTAAGATTAGTTTTTAAGCAAAATATATAAGAACAACTTTAATATTTAAAGAAAGCGTAAACATCAGCAATATCAGCATTTAGTCGTTGAATAGTATCCTCTATATTGTTAATATTAATAAAATAAACATATTATATTTTCTTATAACAATTTTCGATTTTTCTTTACCTTTCTCCATACTTTATTTCATTATAGACAAGCGCCATATAGTGAATATGCAACTGCTCGAAAACTGCCCGAAAATGCGCTGCAACAATATAAACTGAGTTTAAAGCGGCGTTAATCGATTTTATCAGTAGTTATGCTCACGTTTTACTGTTTAAGTAAAAAAAGAATTTAAAAAAACTAATAATTAAATAGCTATTAAAAAAGCGTTAACAGCTTCAACTTACTGCTGTAGTCATTTTTATGAGACTTTTATTGTGATTTTTGTGAATTGCTATATTTTTTTATAATTTTTTTTGTTGTCATATTGCAAGTAATATCGGCCGATCATCAACGATCACCATCGTCGCACTGTGCTTCAATTACTATAAACCACACATGTGAATGCGGAAGACATCGGTTCGCGTTCGTTGTACGTAATCCACTTGATTGAGATGAGTTTGAATAAAACTGAATGTGCCAATATTTGAATGCGATGAAACGCATCTAAAATCAAACTGGTTCAATTGGATGATGCTTTCAATGCGATGATGCCAGTCGGCCAAACGATCGTTACAGAAAGTAGTTTAGTAGAGTGCGATAGATCGTGCGGTGTATTGTACGGGTTGAATGGCGTCTTGGGAACTAGAGTACCATTTGGACTCGTCGTATGTAGTTGAATCGAGTAGTGTGTAGTGCGTAAACGATATAAGCATGCGAACTATTTTTACTTTCAACGACATTATTGTTTATGTGAGAGAGAGATTAAAGAAATACTTTTTACTATGCTATGTATATAAAAAAAATATATATGAAAGACAATATTAAAGAGATATGAATTTTGAAGAAAGTATTTTGTTTATTAATATAACAAAATGTGAATAGATAAAGGTCTAAATATATATATTATTTTTTTAATTTATTTACCCGAAAAGTCATCCCTAAGATAATTCCTTGTCGAAACAATTATCCCGCAACTTAACAGAAATATTATATATTAAAATTATTATTAACGCTTTGTGAACAATTTATTTGCATAGGAAATCTCTTGAGAACAATTTTCATTAAAAACAAGCGCCAGACAGTGAATATGTAACTGCGCGAAAACTGCGCGAAAACTGCGCGAAATTGCGCTGCAACAACTTAAATGGAGTTTAAAATGCAATTAATCGAAATATTATATATTAACAGAAATATTATATATTAAAATTATAATTAACGCTTTGTGAACAATTTATTTGCATAGGAATTCTATTGAGAACAATTTTCATTAAAAACAAGCGTCAGACAGTGAATATGTAACTGCGCGAAAACTGCGTGAAATTGCGCTGCAACAACTTAAATGGAGTTTAAAATGTAGTTAATCGATTTTATCTCTCATATTTTATTTTTTAAGTGAAAAAAATAATTCTAATACAACCCGAAAACTGCGCGAAAATTTACTGAATCTACTTAAACTGAGTTTAAATAAAAATCAGAAATTTAAAAAATTAAAAAATTTTGAATTAAACATTATGTTGTACAACTTTCATATGGCATGTCGACAAATCGTTACAACAACGCCTGATATTGCCAAAAAATATTGCCAAATATTTTCAGTTAATAAAATATGTTGATTTTGATTGCCAATCATTATATGGCAAAAAACGAACTGAAGTGCAGAGCATAAAATTAGAGGCATTCCATGGGATTTCAAGTCATTCCATGGCAATTACAATTTCACATGTAATCGAACAAACAACACAGCAACAAGACATGTACGAGGCGTTTCAATTTCATGACAACTGCAGCAACAAAAAGCAAAGAATTTGAATTTTAAATTTATTTCATTTACGTTCACGTTTTCATTTTTTTGATGTTGCTACAATGGCGAGTGAGTTTAATTAAGTCAGAGTTCGTTAGTGTGACAGTTAGATAGATAGAGGGACAGACAGACAGACGATTAAAGAGGCAGACAGACAGACAGTTAAAGAAACAGACAGTCGAATACACAGACAGACTTTTAGACACAGCGACAGAATATAAAACAATTGCAAGGTAATATTTGCAGCAACAACATCATTCACATACGTATTGTATATTGCTATTGTATGTTGTTGTCGTCGTTGTCACAGAAAAATGAAAAAAGAGACCAACAACATGAAAAGCTTTTCCAACGAAATCAAGTCAAAAACACTTTGCGACAACATGTCAGTCAGTAGCGGCAATAGCAATAGCAATAGCAACAGCAACAGCAACAAAAACACAAAATTGCAACAGCAACAACAATGGCAAATAATGTGAAACTGGAGCTGCTGTTACTGTTGCTGACTGCGCCACCAGCAACAGTCACAACAACAGCAACATCTGCACAATATTGCTGTGTTACTGTTGCTGTACATGCGCGCCAGCTACAGCAACTATAAAAGTGTTGCAACATTTTATAATAACAACAACAACAACTATAGCACAATAGTAAAAACAATGAGAAAGAGTGAAAAATTTTAAGAAAAAAAAATGTTTGAATTGAGTTGAAAAAGAAAAATGACTGCAGCGCATGCGCAAAAACAAAATCCAGATAATTGCAACACTGTGATTACAACAAAACAACATGTTGTTGCTGTTGCACTTGCTGTAATTTTCATTATTTTGTTTTATTTTAATAATTACAAAATTTTCCAACAATATTTTTATAATGTATTCAAAATTTTTATTTTTATTTCAGTTTTAATTTTAATTTAAATTTACAAACTTTTAGGTACTTTCAATATGAAAATAGAAAATGTTGCAGCCAGAACATAAAATTTTGATTACCGATCAAGTAATCTATAATATATTGTAAAATATATGTAGAAACAGTGATTATAAAAATACTACATTTGCATTTATTTTTAATACATTTTGTATATGTTGAACGTCACACTAATTATGTACAGTACGTGCGCCTTGTGCACGTATAAACTAATAATAATCAGAAAATTGCGAAAACATGCTATAGTTTCTCAAATATTTAACAAATTAATCTCTAATACATTGTGTAGTAAAATGAAGTCAAATAAATACAAATGTATTTAAAAAATTAAATAATTTAGTGTAACTACATATATTCAAAACAAATACATAAAAGTATTAAATTTGACTACATACATTTTCTCGAAGTATACTTTAGATTACATTTTGAGTAATTGTATTGATTTGTTTGGAAAATATATCTTTAAATCATATCATATCGTCATTGTAGAAGTAAAAATCACCAACTACATTTTCAAAATGCCAATTATTCATTTACAAAAATCTTTTCTGTCAATTTCTGATCGATGATCTCAATATTAGTACCAAATGAAAAGAAAATGTGAATCTATCAATTAGTATTTCATTTTAAAAAATGCATTAATTACTTTTTATAATATTAACCAACAAACATGAAATTTTAATTTTTCTTAAAAATGTATTTAGTGACTTTTTTAAGAAAAATTACATGGCAAAGGGACGAATGTGTACTTCTTGACATTTGCGTTTTTTTTTTACATTTTTTAAAGTAGTTTTTCCTCGAGCATACTGTGCCATAATCGTGTGTGATTTTATTGAATATTTCTAGCTACAAAAGACAAAACCAAAAGGACGAATTCAAAAAATTGAAAATCTTGTCATGCCAAAAGGGCGAATCTTTTCTTTTCTTTGCCATAACTTTTTATTGGTATAAGAGAAAATAGTGATATTAAGACAATAATTGTTTGTTTTGAAAGCACCTTTCGATTGGCGTCATTATTTAAAATATTTTTTTGAATTTTTATCTTTTGCAAGAAAAATGTTTGGTAAATTATTTATAAATAATGATACCAATCGATGGGTGTTTTGAAAACAAACAATTAATTCCTTTACATCATTATTTTATAATGCACCAATAAAGAGTTATCGCAAAAGAACGAAAAGATTCGCCCTTTTGGCATGACAATATTTTCAATTATTCGAATTTTTTCGTTATTTTTCTATAAATCTTTATTGATGCAAGATAAAATATTGATGTAATGCATTTATTGTTTGTTTTTAAAGCACCTATCGATTGGCATCATTATTTTAAAAATTATTTTGTCATACATTTTTCTTGCAAATAACAAATGGCAAATTAATGTTTGGCTGATTATTTTTAAATAATGATACCAATCAATAGGTGCTTTAAAAACAATCAATTAATGCCTAACATCGCTTTTTTATCTTACGCAAATAAAGAGTTATGGCAAAAAAAAAAATACAAAAATATTTGCGTTGTGGTCAGGATACAGTCACACAAAATCCGTATTTATAAAACAGTTAGTTGTCTAAATCCCAAGATATTTTATATACGTTATAATAATTGTTGAATAAACCAAAATAACGAAATAATGACCAAAAAAAAAATAATTACTAATTTTTAAAGCACTTCAAACTTTAAAATTTGATTTCCCAATATTTTTAAAATGGCACATTCGACCCCTTGTCTTAATAGTGACGATATGTCATACTAATTTTTACATGCAGTAAATATTTCATTATTGCATAGAACATATTATTAATACAATAATCATATTATGATTGTTAAATTTTTATTATTAAAAATGTTTCTACCATTCAACAATGATTCCTCAAAGCATTTTTTAAAATTATTAATACAATAATCAAGTTATGATAAAAATGTTTCTACCATTCAATAATGATTTCTAAAAATATTTTATTATTGTTATAATTTAATGTATGAATACCAAATGATTGTGTTCAAAAAAAATAAATCCAATAGCGGAAGATTGCTCTAACAGTTTAGTAGAATAAAATAATTGTAATAATTTCATGATTGCTGCAATCACGCAATTGTAAACTTAAACATGTCAATAATCCAAAAACCATAGAGTATTCTAGCTTGGAATTTGGTTGACACCATCATATTCATCTTACGTTATGTTTGCTTCAATCAGGTTGTTCGTTTGCATGGATAAAATGTAGTAAAAATGAAACATAAGTGGTGCAGTAATATGATGACATAATCACGATTATGATATAGAAGCTGTTGTGTATACAAAATTACGGTTCTTGTACACGGATAGAAAAGATTTGTTTGAATGTAATTAAAAAATAATACGAAATTACCATACATGTATTAGGAATGAAGTGTAATTAAATTATAATCGAAATTGAATTTATTTTTGTTCACGTGTAAAAATTATTATATTGTCCAGCAGAATCTGTCAAATTTACCATAAATATGTTACAATACCAACATAAAATTTTAATTGCATTTGAATAAACAATTTATTGGCAATTTACTTGGTTAAAACTATGTTTCGAAACACAGAAAATGCTAATCAAATATAAATACAACGTATGTTCGCAACGCTCGTCTTAATTCGATAATTTATCGACTGACAAAGTCGACGACGACTACGCCATCTTTTGCCATCGTTTGAACATATTGTTGTTTAAAAACAAAAAAAAAAGAAATTGGATTTAAATAAGTGTATTCTTGCAACATTCTTCTTGTATACAAAGTTGGCACTCCTTGAGCAGACTTTTCTTCTCTTCTCGTCTCTTTTGTCGTCGTTTGAAGTATGTATAGGATCATTTTAAACATACTGATGTTTGAAAACAAACAAAACAATGAATTCAAATGTAAATAAAGGTATTTTTGCAGCTCTCTTCTTGTATAAAAAGTTGACACTCGGTGATCGGTATTTTTTGCGTACGTGTCTTTTGTGGTTCGTTGAGAAAACGTGTTCGCGTCGGTAATAATTTTGTTATTTGTAAATTAAATAAATATATAAATTGTGTTACAAAAAGTACAAATAGTAACAGAGTACAATATAGTGCAGTATATAATTTCAGAAACTAATGTGAAAAAACCACAAATAAAAATCAGTGTTTCGATTTTCAAACAGAATTTGGCATGTTTTTTTTACAAAAGCCTCCGTGAATTCCTTGCCTACGCTATGTGCTGTACTGAGACAACTGAACTGTACCAAATATAAAGCGCGCCTGGCTTAGCGTCTGCTGGTGCAACGGTGCATTCATTGATGCTGTCACTTATACTTTCAGTTTTAATTCAATTATTTATTTATGCATTTAAAAATTTGTATATGAATTCAATTATTATAAATTCCCACTGTGCATGTTTAAAGATTTTTAATAAAAAACAACAACATTTTATTTTTATTTTATTTTCAGGATTTTTTTCCAAAATATTTAATGCCAACATACTACTTTTTGTACTGAAACAACTGATATGTTTCACTGGAAACATATTTATATTCAGGTCCTTCAAAATCATGTTTTAATTTAAACATATTTATGTTTCGGCTATGTTTCCATTAGAATATACAACAGGCAACATGAAAAAGTTTCCGTGATATTATAATGTAAGTAAGAGCTCATTACAACACTGTTCAAGCCTCAATACAACCCTGTTAACAAATGATTTATCAGTCAATTATATATTATGTTTACATAAAATTGCAAACATACATGTTAATGCCTGCAAAATTATGTTTGGGAGAGCCCTTTTTTTTGCAGCGTGTAAACATATATTACATACAATTATAACAATATATTTCACACGAAACATAAATTTGTTGCGCTCTCAAATGATAAGTCGGTTTTTGTAAGCATCGATTTTTCAGAAAATATATTACAAAATAAAGTTTAAATATTATTTCTATTTGAGTAACTGAAAATGTTATTTATAATTCCCAGAAAACATGTTTAAGTAGTTTTTATTAATATTGTCACATAAAAAATATGTTCGCACACAGTCAGTCCGTTCTGTGATTTATTATGAAAAAATTATGTACTTTAGGAACAAAATGTAAATATACCAATAAAGTACATTATGTCAGTGACTTTTGATTTGTGAATACAAAAATATAATTATTTAACATTGATATACAATAAATTAAACATTTTATTTGTTTAATGTTTCTTGTGTTAAACCATTTAAATTATGCATAAAAAAGATGGAAAATTTTCCAACAGTTGACAAAAGTGAACAAAAACATTATTCAATAAAAATAAATAAAATTGAAATTACCATGTAAACAATAAATGATATAAACAGCTGTATTTTTTAAACAACAAAATTTCTTTTCAACGTATTCTTTAAAACGTGAACAAAGAATATCAGAACTGCATATTCTGTAATTTTGATATCTTCTATAAAAGCACTAAGAAATGAAGTATTATCAGCATTACCAACGAAGAACTCTTTTGTAAAGCGTATTTTAAAAACACCTTAAATTTTATCAAGTTTTATTTTAAATATATAAAATGTTTTACAATATAAAATTGCGCCTTCTGTTGCTGTCATTCTGTTTAGTCGCGCATTTCGAATTTGCGAATAGCCAGTATAATATGCCCAATGCTCGATTTGTCAGACGTTCGCGAGGATTCGATGTATGGATACCGGCTCAACGCGGTGTAACACTTTTTGCCTTTCATGGAAATCTTAATCGACGCATGAACGGGCTAGAGGCTGGACAATTTTCACAGGACATAACACGTGCACAGAATGGACGTTTCACATATCGTAATACGAATACTGTGCTAAAACGTGGCGATCGTATTTATTTTTGGACCTATGCGTTGCATAACGGTCGTGGTTATCGTCAGGATAATGGTGTTTTTCACGTTTAGATTTTGAATTTTTTTTATTGAAATATATTAAAGTTTAATTTTAATAATCAACCACATTATGCATTATTTTTTCAACTCTATTTAAACGTTAGAAAAAGAAAATGTTGTTTGAAAAATAATTTTATTTCAGTATAATTTATTTTTTTCAAGGGAATAATGTCATGTGAGGGCTGAATAATTAAAATATAAGGAATTGTATATTCATATTTTAAGTTTTTTGATGCATATTTTAAGTTTTATGATCCATATTTTAAGTTTTATGATCCATATTTGTCTAGTTTTTTTAGTCCATACATATTTTCGTTGTTTTTCGTCCATATAATTGTTAGCCGTGGTTATGACCATTGATTTTATGGTTCATGCATTGTTCTTTTTTTTATAATAATTCAAAAGTTTTCTAATGAAGTTGTTACTATTTAAAAAATTCAATACCTATAATTTAATAATTTCAATATTATTGAATATGAAGGTATAAATACTATTGTTTCAATGTTTTTTCTCCTATAATACTAAACTTCTTACTATGTGGTACATAAAAATTTAAACTCGAATAGTAATCTAATAGAAATATTTCATAGTCGGGTCCGACCGACTTTAAGTCTCACCCAAGAGATCTAACCTTCCCCACTAGTTCACTCAGAAATAAATTTCATAAATTCGCATTAAAATTGGTCAATTGGATATTTTTGATTTAATAGTATATAAGAAATAAATATATTCATATAAAATCAATGTAAATTTCATGGTATTTTATAGTATTTAATGGTATTTTTAGCGATTAAAATAATAATGCATCCTATTGACTAATTATAATAGTAAAAAAAACTATAAATTATAAAGTATTTTTCCCGAGTGTTTGAATATTACTTTATTGACACAAAAATATGTTTATTTATTATTTAAATACAATAAAAAAAAACGTTTTATTCGCTTTATTTGTTTAATATTTTTTGTGTTAAACTATTTAAATTATGCACAAAAAAAATTGGCACATTTTCCAACAGTTGACAAAAACATTATTAAATAAAGCTAAATAAAATGTTTATCACACAAATGAAATTAACAGCTGTATTTTTTAAACAATACAATTTGTATTTAACATATTTTTAAAACTCGGTCAAAACATTTTAGACCTGCAATTCTACAATTCTGATATTTACTATAAAAGCAATTAAAAAATGCAGTATTATCAGCGAACAACTCTTTTGCAAAACGTAGTTTGTGTTTAATAAAGATACCTTAAATTTTATCAAGTTTTTCTAAACAAATTTATAAAATGTTGTACAATATAAAATTGTGCCTACTGTTGCTGTCATTCTGTTTATTGGCTCAGTTTGAATTTGTGTATAGCCAGCAAGGATCCGATTCAGACAGCCAGGAGGCTGGACTGGACAAGCCAGAGCATGGACATACTACCCCAAAACCTCATGGAACTGCTCGTAACAGAACTGGTGGTTATCGGTGGATTTAGATTTTGAATTTTTTTTATTGAGTTTTTGTTTGAGTGTAATAAATAAATGTTACGACTGCTGATTTTATGATACATTTATTCAACTTTTTTCATATTAATTCAAAAGTTTTCTAATTATTTTAATAGTATTCGAAAAATTCAATACCACTAATTTCATAATTTCAATATTATTGCATATAAAATTATAAATACTATTGTTTTAATGTGTTTTCTGCTATAATAATAAACTACTCACTATGTGGCATATAAAAACTGAAACACGAATAGAAACAAAAATGTGCAAAATGTGTGATTTTTTATAAAACTTTAATGGTAGCAACAAACTATATTAATATTTGGTTTGAGTATTATTGTAATAATGGTATGCATCCTATTGAAAAATTTTTAATAGTAAAAAAAACTTATTTTACTTTTAAAATACCCTGCTTTTATACTCCAGAACTATGGGGTACAGGGTATATTAAGAACTGGTAGAAACAAACTAGTTTATTAATGGTTTGAGTATTATTGTACTAATGGTATGCATCCTATTGAAAAATTTTTGCTAGTAAAAATAATTGTTTTACTTTTAAAATACCGTGCTTTCATACCCTAGAACTATGAGGTACAGGGTATGTTAAGAACTGGTAGAAACAAACAAGTTCATTAATGGTTTGAATACTATTGTACTATGGTATGCATCCTATTGACAAATATTTAATAGTAAGTATAATTGTTTTACATTTAAAATACCCTGCTTTTATACCATAGAACTATGAGATACAGATAATACTATTGTTTTAATGTGTTTTCTCCTATAATAATATACTATTCACTAAGTGGCATATAAAAACTTAAACACGAATAGAAACAAAAATGTGCAAAATGTGTGATTTTTTATAAAACTTTAATGGTAGCGAAAAACTAGTTTAATAATGATTTGAGTATTATTGTAATAATGGTATGCATCCTATTGAAAAATTTTTAATAGTAAAAAAAACTTATTTTACTTTTAAAATACCCTGCTTTTATACACCAGAACTATGGGGTACAGGGTATATTAAGAACTGGTAGAAACAAACTAGTTTATTAATGGTTTGAGTATTATTGTACTTATGGTATGCATCCTATTGAAAAATTTTTAATAGTAAAAATAATTGTTTTGCTTTTAAAATAGACTACTTTTATACTTTAGGTACGCGGTATATTGGACATTTATGATATATTTTAGTTTATATTATAACCTAAATGCTGTGAATTTGAATGTTAATTTTTATAATTGTCTTACTTATGCGTGCAATATATAGAAATACCACTTTAGTACTACATTCCGACAAGCTGGTCAAGTCTAGACTGAAACAAGTTACACCAATTAGAGCCTTATTTAATAATTTCAAATCAAACGACAAGCTGTGGCAGTCACAGCGACAAATTGACAAAAACATTTGTGATTTTGGGATAAAAAAAGTGAACAAAAGCTACTATAAGAAAATAATACAAACAAAAAATACACCACCCAAAAGTTAAAAATTGTCAATTCTTTTTGACGTCCAAACCGCCGGGTGCCATAAAAGGCATAAAAACGAATGCAAGCGTAGCATAAGACATTTTCTGATTGAATAGAAAACAGTTTTTGATTGGACACTATTACAAATAAAAACTACTTTAACACGGAATAAAACGTACTGTTTACTGACCATTTGCGGAGGCATCAAAATTGAGTTGCTCAGAATGCGCATATTTTTCAGATATCTGGAGCAAAATTTTTTCTTACGAAATATATTTGGCAAAAAATGGTTTTGCAGCAGTTATGATAGCCAATACGAAAAATTGATTGGCAAACCTTTGGACAAATATAGATAATTGATGTAGTTTAATTTGTGCGCCTTGTGGCGCCATGTTTTTGGGATAAGAAATGAATAAATATTTTTTTAAAATAAAGCAATGTTTAAAATAAATTAATAAAAATAGAAATACATATTTTAAGTATGGGAAACATATGTTTTTTAGGCGTTTACTATGCGTATAGTCGAAAAAAACTCACACTGGCAATTACATAGAAAAATTAATCGACGTAAATATAGCAACTGATATTAATTGCATGTATTAATCAGTCCAATTCAGCAATGAAATTCAGTATTTTAATTAAAATAGTTGCTATTCGTTGTTAAATCAGCAATTACGTTTGCTAATATGAATATTTGTACGTCAATGAAGCAAATTATTTAGTAGGCGCAGTTTTAGAAAATACAATTGCTACAAAATATGCAATATAAGCCAAACAAATTGCTGTTTTAACGACGAATAGCAAATGTTTTTTTTTAATTGCTTAATTTCATTTCTGAACTGATTAATGCATGCAATTAATATCGGTTGCTATATTTACGTCGATTCTTTTTTTACCTCCACAACACCAACGACAGCAGTGACAACAGCACCTTCATGAGTTGTACTGTATTTCGAAAACCATTCGAGATAATCGCCAAATCATAGGCACTCTCGACGTGCCGCTACTAAGACAGCCACTAAAAGACAGATTAAGTTTTTGGTATATAATTCGGTGCGCTTAGTTTTGATTAGGTTCTTGTTTGTTTTTTTTTTTAATTTATTTATTTTAGTTTAACTCAAGCCAATGACTAATGACAGGAATTCAACCCATTTACGTCGACTTCAACTAACAACGAAAATCACAAGCATAAATGACGCAACTAACTGGGTTAAACATTTGGCTAGATTTGTTGGCAAGACTTGTTCTCAAACGGGCTTAATTTGGTTATTCACTCGCATTTATCTAAGTTTAAATTAAAGTATCGCGCCAGCACGTTAGTCAAGCAGGCGTTAAATGGTTTTGTGGTTTAGTTTTTTTTTTGAAAAAAAAAGACCTTGGTTTTTGGTTGCTGCAATTGTTGACACTTTGCGCTGGCTGGCGGTGATTTTTTTTTGGGCACGGTTCATAAAAAATAAGGCATTATTAAATGCATTATACAAAAATGACTATAAAATTAAATTATTTTTTTTATAAAATAAACCTAAATAAATTGAGAAATTATGCAATAAAATTTGTAATATAATAATGAATTCAAATCATTCTATACCATTTTCAACTGAAGTTGAGAAAACTCAATAGATAACTCTAGATTCTACATTTGAAATTGAGAAAATTCAAAATGAAATGGAGATTTTCCTTTTGACTTGAAAAAGTTCGAAATGAAATTTACCATTTCATATTTAGAAAATTCTACATACACCGAAAAAGTTATCAATAATATAAATTTTTTAATTATTTCATCGCCGATACGACATTTAATTGTATTGATTAAATATTTAATTATATTAATTAATAAAGTATTTAAACAAAAATTAAATGAAAAACTATGTTTTTTTATTAATTTTTTTGTTTATTTTTTTTTTTTATATATTAAAATTTATATTTATATTTTATTTATTTATTCATATTTTATTTATTTTTTTATTTATATTTTATTTATTTATTTATTTATTTATATATTTATGTATTTATTTATTTATTTATTTATTTATTTATTTATTTATATATTTATTTATTTATATATTTTTTTTATATATTTATTTACTTATATATATTTTATTTACTTATAATTTTTATATAATATTTTTTATACTCTGTAGTGAATTTAAAACTGTGTAGCTGTAAAACTGTGTAGTTCCTCTAAAACTGTCCGTTGGTGTATATGCTATATAAGTGTACATTTTAGCATATATACCAACCCATAAAGGATTTGATTTATATTATTAAATCATTCGTATAATCCAATTAATTATATTAATAAAATTAATTATTTGTAAAGACCTTAGTATTTAAACGACTAAACTGTGGAGAGAACCCAAAAAGTTGGTTAGGCAAAGAGTTGGTTGGGGCAACAAATCTCTATTCTGTGTGCAGAAATAGAAAAACGTCAAAAATGTTCACAAGTCGAAAACAATAGAAAATACATTAATTAAGTAATTTTGCGAAATAAATACATACAAATAATAAATTAATTCAATAAAAATTGGTCTCTAGGTAGTAAGATATAAAATAAATAAAAAATATGTGACCAGATGTGTTAATGAAAATAGTTTTTGTTTTGTTATGATGAAATAAAATAATAAATGTATCTTTTTATAATGTTTTTTATTTTAATGGAGCAAGGAATTAATAGATATACTTTATGAAATTATGTGGACTACTATTTTCGCATCTATAATATATATATAAAAAACTTTACATACATAAATTTTATATACACACGAAAATAACTTTGTTAAAATAAACTTTCAATTTGAGGTTTAGAAAACCTCATGCTCACCGACTTAGAGGTTGCGACAACCTCATGTTAACCGATTTGGAAATTGTCGCAAGCTCATGATCACCGAATTGAAGGTTGCCACAACCTCATGGAAATATTAGATACACTTTATGAAATTATGTGGACGACTATATTCGCATTTATAATATATATACATATAAAAGAATTTACATACATAAGTTTGATATACATACCAAAATAACTTCGTTAAAATCAAATTAAAATTTGAGGTTTAGAAAATCTTATGCTCACCGACTAAGAGGTTGCGACAACCTAATGCTAACCGATTTGGAAATTTTCGCAACCTCATGATCACCGAATTGTAGGTTGCCACAACCTCCAATTCGGTGATCATGTTCACCGGTTTGGAACCAACTTGGATGTTACTACTAACTTGGATGCAACTACTTTATTAGTTGTTGCAACTAATTTATCAGTTGTTGCAACTAATTTATCAGTTGTTGCAACTAATTTATCAGTTGTTGCAACTAATTTATCAGTTGTTGCAACTAATTTATCAGTTGTTGCAACTAATTTATCAGTTGTTGCAACTACGTTATCAGTTGTTGCAACTACTATATCAGTTGTTGTAACTACTTTATCAGTTGAAACAACTACTAAAAGCTGACATGTATATATTTCTCCCATTAACTACCAATTCAATAGTGCATTTTGCACCATAATCAAACAATTACCTACCCTATACACTGTTTCGCTGATCATTCCATACTTGTAATTGCAATAATTCAATTAAAAAACAACATTCATTCAAATTGAACACCGAAAACGTGTGCAGCCCAATGACGCCTAATTCAACTTTACACCCACTAGCAATAAAACCACCATAAGATATATCTATCTAAAGGAGCCACTTAAATCAAATTCAATGTGACTGCAGCCAAAAACAGAACTTTTTCAATAAATAAGCAGTACAACGAAATAACAAATCCGACTGTCAGCCATTATTAAGCCAAATCTTAAATGCTAGCCTAACCAAAAGTAACATATCTAGAGTTGGCTTAAATGCTGTCACTGCCACATAAAACAAAAACAGAAAAACTTTACTTTGCGTTAAATGTTTTAGCTATAATCACTGCACTGTAGTTGGGTCTATAATTTGAAAGCTTCCAAGTGCTGTTGGCCCACTTGCATTTCGGCTATGAGTGGTAAGTAAAATAGGTGTGTCACAGAGCCAACAAAAAAAAAAAAAAACTAAAAATAATACAGCACTTTCAATATGTGTGGCTAATATAAGGTTTTTACGTTATAAATAATCAATAGACAGTTAATATAAAATGCACTTAGAATTTTAAATTATTATTTAAATATTTGAGGAATTTAAAACTTTCATTTAAAAATCGACACATTTACATATAAAGTTTTTCATTTAAAAGATTTATATTCAGACCACCCAGAAAAAAATCAAATCCCATTAAAATTGGTCAATAGGACAATTATTGATTTAATAGTATACAAAAAATAAATCTTATCATATAAACTCAATGATATTTTCTAGTATTTAATGGTATTTTCGGATTAAAAAAATAAAATGTCCTATTGACTATTTTTAATAGTAAAAAACTATTATTTATATAGTATTTTTTCTGGGTGTAGTTCGTAGTAGCTAATTTGATTACTTAAAGCCATAGAAAATATGGACAAACCGAATTAAAAACCGAAACCCTAACTCGGAATCGCCAAACAGTGAGACAATCCAAATCGTTATTCGTCAAGGTTTTAATCAGATGATGTTGTTGTGGTCTTTCCATAAAACGTTTCTTCCCAGTATGCGATTCGTTTCGAGAACGAAACGAGATCAATTCGAGAATAAAGAAATACGATATCGAACACTTTCTCATAGAGATATCGAGCGTCAAATTGAACCTAAACAGAAACAAAAAATCGACGTAAATATAGCAACCAATATTAATTGCATTCATTATTCAATCCAGCAATTAAATTAACTAATTTAAAGCAAACATTTGCTCTTCTTTGTTATATAAGCAATTGCGTTCGTAAATATAGCAACCGATATTAATTGCATTCCAGCAATGAAATTCACAAATTTAATGATAACATTTGCTACTCTTCGTTAAATCAGCAATTCCGTTTGCTAATTTGATTATTTGTACGTCAATGCAGCAAATAATTTAGTCGACGCAGTTTTAGCAAATATAATTGCTGCAAATATAAACTGCGCAGACTAATTAATTTGCTGAACTTACGTACAAATGTTCAAATTAGCAAACGGATTTGCTGATTTAACGAAGAGTAGCATATGTTTTCATAAAATTTGTGAATTTCATTGCTGGATTGATTAATTTGTGCAATTAATCGGATATTTACGTCGATTATTTTGTTTTGTGTAGATCGTATGTCCATAGCTTCGAGGCCTCAGCGGTCTCCGAAACATGGCAGACTGGGTTTATATATTAAAAATAAATAAATTATAACAAATTACACAAAATATTGATTTCTCCACGAAATTTTATTTCGATTTGAGTAATATTTGCCTCCAATTACACACTATATACGCGCACATAATCAATTTTGAGATCACCATTCGCCAACCAGTTCCGCTGTATATCCTTGGTATGACGCCAGAATAACGGCATGGCACGTGGGTCTGTGTTCGTCCATGGCTTCGCTTGTCGCCACAAATTTGCGCCATCCGCAAAGTCCTTATGTCCACCGATGCCATAACCAAGTGTGATGTAAAACTCCTGATCGAATGGTGCTATCTTCGAACTAGACGATGACAACTGTTCTCGATTCGGAAGATCGGGTAAATTACGCAAAGCTTGCGAATCACTGTTCGGTTCAATGCGACAGTATTCAACATCGTCCACAGCAACGGCAATAGAATTTTCGGTCCAGATCAATTTGTAAACATGAAAATCATTGTCCCATTCGATTTGCGTTGAAGCAGCATTATTTTCACACATTTTAGCCATGCGTATAGATGGTGCCGCATTGAGCATAACACCGCCAAACAGATGTACACGTTCACCATCCGAACGACTATGGGCGATGCGCATCTGTCCCGAACTATAGTCTTTGGCGCCATACAGTGGATTAACCGGTTCCAGCCACAGTTGCGGAAACACCCACGCGGCGCCGGGCAATTTGGCGCGTATCTCGACGAGTCCGTAACGGAAGGAGAAACGACCCTTCGAAGTCATTTGTCCCGACAAATATGGTGGTATGCTAAGACGATCCTTGCGCGCACAATCTCCCGAATCCAGCGCACCGGTACATGTAGCGCCCAAATCAAGACCACGTCTATAGGGCGAATTGTATTTGTCGACGGTAGCCTTCGGACGTATACGTAGCATACTATTCTGTACACTTAATACCTCCGGATCATCATCTACATAAATGGCGAATTCATGGTCTGGATCACTGCCAAAACGACGTGCTACTTGCCATTTGCTCGCATCGACGGTATGTCCTTTGAAGTCCTCCTCGAATATGATTTGTCCGGCACAACGTGTCGGTACGCCCCCATTCATTTGAGTCTGACTTTGGGCAAAACAATTAGCGTTGTCCATGTTACTACCACCAGATGTGCCAACGGGTGTCGTTGGTCTAACGGTAACGCCAGCACCACCCGCAGTACTATTAGCATATTCGCGTACAACATAGATACCATTATCCTCACGATAGCCCAGCCCATTATATATGACATAGGTCCAATAGTACAGCGTATCGCCGAATTTGAGACTTGCTAGACGATCGCGAAATGTCCAGCGTCCATTTTTGGCCGAGACGATGTCACGTGACCAGGTACCTCCCTCCAGACCTTCCATTTCTTCGTTAAGTTTGCCATGAAAGGCAAACAGCGTTATGCCCTCCTCATCTGGTATCGAGACCTCAAAGCCTTTTGGGTGGAAAACATCTATTTTGGCCGTAGGCACCTCGTATGTCAACACATTTGCACTAAGTACCAAAAGAATTTCAATTAGAAGTAGCGATTTTGCTGGCGAAAACATTGCTCATTAAATGCTTATCACGCAATTGTTACGCGTTACGTCCGACCTCACAGATGAAACAACAAACACTGAGAATCGCCACTCAAATCACAGCACATATATGGGCGTCCGCTTCTGAAGATCTTCAGCCTCAGAGATATAAATAAGTGCACGAAAAACCGGTAACTGACACAACATTCTCATAATCAATAAACGAATAATCATTTTTTTATGCCTTGGTGTTATCAAATAAAAATCACAAGTTGATGCTTACTGTTGATCTTATGCGACTTTGAAATATGTATTTTTTATGATTTTTAATTATTCTACAGAACTGTTATAGTTAAGCAATAAAAGTCATTAGAAGCGATCAGTAAATAACTGCGATTCAGTTTAACTTACACACCCATATTTGGAATTTACACAATTATGGTAAACAGCATAATTTCAGTTATGTAAATAGTAGGATTATGACCCGGAAAAATCCCAGTTCCTGCATATAGACTTCTTGAACATGAACTTTTTGGTTCAAGTTTCAGCTGAGTTCATTTGAATAGTATAACGTTTATAGTACCAAAATTTGTCTAAATTTGAAAATGTTTTAATAAGAAATGAAATTCAGACGCCCAGTTCAACATGTACTTAAATCAGACCAGTACCCTAGTGGAAATTAAGCCTTATAGGGAAGACTTGATCCTACCCATGTCATAGATAATGCAACTAGATTGTTAATGATCAGGAACATAGTAAATGCTTTGATTCCGACAAGTTCTACTTTGATTTTACATAATCTACAATAATCTGGTAATAATCATGACCACAAAACCCATTATGCAATGTTGAAATCGCACTGAAATTGGAAACATAAAGAATACCTATTTTATAAGCTCAAAAAACCCATATAAAATATACGCATAAAAGAATAATATTTATGAATTATTAAAATTGTTTCTGATCACTTTACTGCCAAAAAATCAACCCAACTCAATTGATGTAGGAGTCTTAAAGTTTCAGAAATATGGGGGTTTTTGTGCTCAGAAAATGGTACTATCTACCCAGCTTAAAATATGACGAGACTCCATTGTTTTCAAATGTTTTTTTTGTAATTTTATTATATACACAGAAAAAAAATAATCCACGTAAATACAGCAATCATAAATAATTGTGTAACATTAACTGGTCTAGCAACGAGTTTTAATTTATTTAGCAAACACGTTCGCTAAAAATGTGATTTGCTTCCAAAAATTTACCAATTAAGAACTTTGCATAAATAGCAAATTATTTAATTGGTATGGTCGACGATTTAAAAGTATTTTTATTATCTTCAAAGTCTTTATAATTCTCATACAGTTAATTAAAAAAGATTGTTATAAATTCTTGTGAAAGTACATAACATAATTTTTCTGATGGTGAAGTTGGAAGCATAATTAAATATGTGCTCAGTAACGGCGATTGTTAATACAATTAAATTAATAGTCGTTTCAGCAAATTATTTAATTGTATTGAAGTAAAAAAGCCGGCCTCAGCAGTCCAGAGGTAGCGCGCTGGACTTGCATTCTAAAGGTCTCGGGTTCGAAGCCCGGCTTGGGCATGGGCGCTCGTTGTGATATTAACCACAAAATTGTAGGGAATAGATTTCACAGTACAATGGATATAGTCTGTCTGAGTTCAGAGGATCTTAGTAGATATTCAAAAAAAAAAAAAAATGTAACTCTTTGTTTTTTTCTGTTAATCAATAAATTAATTAATATGATTAAATATTTAATCAATTCAATTAAAGGTCATATCGGCGATGAATAAATTAAAAATTAATCGTAGTGATTAAACTTTTTGCTATATTTACACATATATTTTTTCTGTGTACAAGCGAATCAAATGATTATTTAATTAAGCATTGAAAAACAATCATATACAAGTTTTGGTCATTTCTGCAACATTACGATATATTTGAATACAAATACCAAACCTCGAACACAACTAAACTAATTAAACCAAAAATTTCAACTTATTCGTTTAAACATACATTTTCGATTTGAATATCCGACAAAACAAATATATACTTGAATAAATTAATGTATAATGTTTAACAAATAATTATAAATTTCACTCTATACAAACAAGTTGTTTCAGTACTTCGACTCAGACACTTTGGCGATAACCTTTTAATGGAAACAGTACATCGATCCTACACTCAGAAAAAAGTATCATAAAAATAATAATTTTGTTACTATTAAAATAAGTTAATAGCATAAATTATTATTTTAATAGGTAAATACCATTAAATACTACAAAATACTATAAAATAATATGAAAATATTTATGTTTTGTATACTATTAAATCAATATTTTAATGAGATTTTATGAATTTTTTCTCAGTGTGTATAATATAAATAATCTCAGAGTTTGTTTATTTTTATTTGATTCATAAACAGTTTATTCATAATTATAAATTATGCATGCATAGCACAATAAAAAGAGATATATTACAGCAATCTGTATTGACTCAGATTATAATGTGAATCTGAAAACATCTCAAAGCAAAGATATAGCAAATTATAGTGAAATTACTTTTTACAATTGCTCAGAATTCTATAATCTATATGTGGGAAGATAGTAGACAATGAAATGAGTGACTAATATAATTTGTAGTGTAATTAAATTATTATAAAAATAGAAATATAAATGGAAATCCCACTGCTCATTGAGTAGTGCAATCAGTTCATGTGGGTCAGAGAGGTTATATTAAAATATTTTTATTATATTTTTAATTGTTATCAGTTTATTATAAAAATATTTTTTGAATGTAATTTTATATACACCGAGACAAATAACATATTAGCGAAATATTAAACTCAGCTACAAATTACGTTATAATTAACTCTAGTATTTTTAAAGTTATCGTGTAAACGAACAGACTAAAACTACTCAGTAGGTGATGATCAAGAACATACATATTTACATAAATGTTATAATTATATTCATCAATATGACGATTCACATTCATTGTATTGAATATATCGTTCTTCATGTTCAAAATATTCAATACAATGATAGTATGAATAAGTTCACATATATAATGAATGCATTCATCAAACTGTCATTTAATGAACAGTGGATGTGTTATCAATATGATGAATCTGGTAGTTGGTAGAAAAATTCATAATATGTATGAATAAATTCATCATATTGATGAATTTTTTCTGTGTATAGCACTCATGAGGATGTGAAATAAAAGTTGTATAAAAGTAAACCAAAATGTGAAAAGCATTTCTTTAAATTTTAATAAAATATAATTTGAAAATGACAATTTGAATTTCATAATTTCAATTTCACTATTAATTGTAATAAAAGTTCATAAAACTTTTGTAAGCGAACATCAGATTGTCTGGTGTTTGATGCCATATTTCAAGTCATTGATATTTAAAGTAATGCTTAACCATTTCTATATTCCTTAAATATTCCTCAAATTTGTCGCTATGAATTATATACCAGTAACATGAATGTAAACATTTGAAATTTAACTGTGATTAATTTCAAATTGTTGTATTAAACATTAAAGAGCAACACTTTAATATCGTCATCAGTTAGTCACACATCTATTTCGTCGATTTGTTTCAACAATTGTTTACAAGTGACAAGTTACATTTCATATTCGTGAAGTTCGGAACATAATTGAATTTTTTAATATGTTGATAGTGCCAAGATGTTGGAGTAAATTTCCATTAGATATAGTTTAAAATTAGTTAAAAGTAAACCGCTAAATCGTGAAGTTTAATAACATAGTTATACACACAGAAAAATCTTCTTTTGGCATGAGGTTGGAAGAACGAAAAAGTTAGTTGTAACAACCAACTTGATGCCGCTAAAATGAATTTTGTACAAATTTATTGGCGAATATGACAGTTCATATTCGGTTGGCTTTTAAAATATACACTTCAAATTGTTCTAGAACTGTTCGAAATTGGTTGTAGTCCGAAGTAGAATCTTTTAGCTATGACAATAACCAACGACTAAGCGGTTGAGAGAACCGCATAAATTGGTGGTTAGTTGAGACAACAAATCTCTATTCTGTTTTTATCGTTCGTATTTTTTATTATAAAGAATAAAGCTTGGACGATAAGCAGAAACAAGCTACCGGGTAAGCCTTTGACATTTCAATACAATATATAAATTTGATAGACTAAGTTTCTTAATGTTAAATTTACCCATTTGTTTCGAAATCGTTACGAGATCAATGCGAGAAAAAGGAGAAATCACACGATTTCTCGTACCGATATCGAGCGTCAATTTGGACCTACATGGTAGGTAGATATCTAAGGGTTTGTCGGAATTTTCTCGGTACGAGAAATTTTTTGAAATCGGAACGATATCGATGAAAAAATTATCAAATTTCGATATTGCTTCGAAAAATATTACGATATCTATGCGACAAATGTTTATATATCGTATCTTCTCGATGAATTTGAATGTACGAGAAATTATAAAAATTAGAATCGATAAAGCAACGAGATAGAATTTTTTTCTCGAAGTTATTCGTTAAAAATTCGAGGTATCGGAGGTCTCCGAGATATGGCAGATTGGGTAGTTATTTAGCAGTTTAGCAGTTGTTTATATTAATATTAGTTTGGTACTACTGCTAAGAAGATTGAGCTAGGTCGAGCTAGCTCAATCTCCATTTGAGTTATCTAGGGTGCCTTTTTTTAGTAAATTTTTACCGCGATCATTTGCCATTGTTTTTTATCATTATTTTTAGATTTTGAAAGTACGCAAACAAGATTTGTAGCTGGGCTACAGTAACTTTCGGAACGAAACTTAAAAAATATAAACCCTATCTCCACATTAAAAAGTTTCATAAGCAATAATATCCAAAATGGTTAAGCATTGTTTTATTTTTTTGGATGCTGTTTAATTTTTTTCTGTTGGGATGTTATTTCATAACATAGGCAATGAAGTAATACCCAATGAAAAATAGTTATTTCAATTTAATTTTATATTGGTGTGTTATTTCATTTGTTTTAGGTTTTATTTCATATACATAACATTCTTTTATTATATTTGAAGATTGTTTCATAATATTTAGGGATTATTTCATATTATTTGTGGGTTATTTCATTTAAAGGGTTTTTCAATAAGAGCGCTACACAAGTTTTTTTCAAGGTTTGCCATTTCATGATGGAAAGATATACGAGCCAACAACGAGTCGAAATTATTAAAATTTACTACCGAAATTCGAATTTTTCTTCAGTAAGGTTTGAAATGGCAAACCCTACTGAAGAGAAATGTCAAAAGAGCGGCAAGAAATATGGCGTCGTTTGCTGTCCCTGTCGCTCTACTTTTGTAGCGTCCCTGTTGAAAAACCCTTTACTTTAACTCATGTACAATCGGAGCAATGTTGGACCACACCTGCGCCTGTTGTACTGAACTATGGGCCAAGTATAAAATCCGAATTATCAAAATATTGATAATTCAATAGCGTAACGGTGAGAACTCGGATCTTATATGCCGGAAATTCTGGTCTAATAGCCCGAAAACGCGGGTTCGAATCCCAAGAGTTATTTGTTTTTTGGTTATTAATTTTTTGGTAGCTTAAGAGCCAATAAACCTAGTCTTGGAACATCGAGGTTTGTCGAGTCTTGGGCGAGTCTTGGGGCCACGGCTAATAAATCAAGTCTTGGTAACTAAGGTTTGGTAGAGCTTTTAGCGAAGACTGGTGCACAGAATTCATTAAGGATGGGCCATGTTGTCAAGCCTGACAGTTCAACAATTTAATAGTATTTTGTAGTTTTTAATGGTATTTACATGGGTAAATACTAGTTTATTCTATTGACTGATTTTAATAACAAAAAAACTATTGAACATGATGAGGTTTGGGAACAATTAATAATTGTGTACATTCAAAAGGTGGAAAGGGTAAATACTAGTTTATTCTATTGACTGATTTTAATAACAAAAAAACTATTGAATTTATAGTGTAGTATTTTGCAATTGAACCTAATGGGGTTTGGGAAACAATTAATAATTGTGTACATTCAAAAGGTGTACATTCAAATTGCATTATTTTTGTAAAATATGTGTCTTTTACAAATGAAACGTTCAGAACAATTTATTATAATAATATCAAAATAATATAAATAATATCAAAATAAAATAAATAATACAAAATAAAAATAGTAATATCAGGGTATTCATTTTTAGAACTGCATAATAAACACATTTTCGTGCATTTTTAGTTTGTGAAAAATTTCTCTTATTTTTAATACAAAAAAAGAAAACAATTAAAAAAAAAACAAATAATAAAAATGTGTTTTTATAGTAGACTCAAAATACTTGCACGCACTTGAAATTGAAAATAGGTTCAAATTGATACGCGTTACTGACACAAAACGCTTTAAGCTGTAATATTTCAACCTATTCGACCAAGTGTAACCGTTAACACTTTCTTAAGTATTGCAAGTGACTTAATCGTTTTTGTTTTCGTTTGTTTAATTTGTTATTGTTATGACTGCTGGTAAAAATAATGAACAATTTGTTAGGTTTTTATGTAAATTGTGAAAAAAAATCGAAAAGAGCACCAAATGTGATGTTTATAAATAATAGAAAAAAAAACTTACTAAATATTTTCCTAAAAACAGATGCGTTGGTACTGTCAAAACATACCTGAAAATAAAAAAAAGAGAAAGAAATGTTAAAAATTTAAAAATCAATTGTGTAAATAAAGTAGTAAACTTTATGAGATAAATATAATTATACGTTGTTTATTATATATTCAAATGATATACAATTATTTTAATTTTTAGCACAAATAATATTTTTCAAATATATATGCAATTATTTTGTGTAAATATTTATAAAATAGTTGAACTAAAAACATTTTAAAATAGTTATAAAATTTTAAAATAGAAAAAAATACTGTATAAATAATAGTTTTTTTACTATTAAAAATAAGTATAAATTATTATTTTAATCGGAAAATACCATTAATTACTACAAAATACCATGAAATTTCCATTGAGTTTATATGATAAGATTTATTTTTTGTATACTATTAAATCAATAATTGTCCCATTGTCAAATTTTAATGAGATTTGAAGGAATTTTTTTCTGGGTGTACTTACGATTATAAAATTTTTATTAATATTTAGTTACTATTTTATATATTTATTTTCATTGCAAATATTTAGTTTTTATCATATTTATTTCGAACCAAGGAACGTACAAAATTTTGAATAATTTGTATTGTATTGTATTGACTCATCCCTTTTAGTTCAGACATGATCAAAGCCAGTTCATGTTATGTTATAATTATGACAAAGTGAAAATATAATAATCGGTTTCCAATCGCGATCCCGTTACAAATTCTCTTTACCGTTCCAGAAAACACAATATTATTTGTAAACACAGACAAAATAAATAGTATTTTAAAAGTAAAACAATTATGTTTACTATTAAAATTTGTCAATAGGATGCATACCATTAGTACAATAATATTCAAACCATTAATAATATTATTTGTTTCTCCCATTCATTTTATAGTGCGCACTGTTAACTGTAATAGGAAGACTCATATAAATTGATGCGCATTTCTATTTATTTAATCGTTTTTTTTTTCAATATTTTTCAGATCATAAATTAAAACGAATATAATATCAATTACTTTAATGCATAATATATTTTATGAAATTATCAAAATTGAAATAATCAGTTTTCAATCGTGATCCCGATACAAATTCCCTTTACCGTTCCAGAAAACACAATATTATTTGTAAACCCAGACAAAATGAATGGTATTTTAAAATTAAAACAATTATTTTTATTATTAAAATTTATCAATACGATACATACCATTAGTACAATAATATTCAAACGATTAATAAAATAGTTTGTTTCTCCAATTCATTTTATAATGCGCACTGTTAACTGTAATAGGAAGACCCTATAAGATATAAATTGATGCGCATTTCTATTTATTTCATAGTTTTTTTTCAGGTCATAAATTAAAACGAATATCAGTTACTTTAATGCATAATGTACATTTAAATTTTATTAAATTACAAAAATTACAAAATACATATATAGAAAATCACACATTTTGCACACCTCCTAACAAAAGATTATATCACATATTCTTCATCCAGTTTCCCATAATTTAGCATGTCTGTATTTATTCTTGAGTTCGTTGCCATAAGCGGGCTTTGATTTATAATTTATTTTCTTTAATAAATCCGAAAGATTAAATTCCTTACTTATGACGACTTTAATAATGTAGATGTAATGTAATGTAGAAACTCGCAGAATGACCAGCAAAACGAACATTTTTCTATTCCTGTTTAAGTTTTTATATACCACATAGGTAGAAATTTATTATTATAGATGAAAACACATTAAAACAATAGTATATATACCATTATATTGAATAATATTGAAATTATTAGATAAATGGTATCGAATACTTCAAATTCTATCAAATTTCGTAGACAAATTTTGAATTAATATGAAAAAATTGAGAAGTTTATTATTATAGGTGAAAACACATTAAAACAATAGTATATATACCTTTGTATACAATAATATTGAAATTATTAAATTAATGGTATTGAATTTTTGCAAAACAATCAAATTAACTAGAAAACTTTTGAATTAATATGAAAAAAGATTAATAAATGCTTAATGGGATATTTGCTTCTGCGTCTATTGAAATATTTGTCTTTTATTTTATTATTTATTAAAATCAAACATTTATATATTTCAATAAAAAAAAAAAAGTCAAAATCTAAATCCACGCATAACCACCAGGTTTGTTATTAGCAGTGCCAGGTTTTAGCGTAGTATGATGTCCATGCTGTGCATGTGGTTTGGCCTGTCCATGTTCCAGCCTGTTCGAATAAAGCAAGGGCTGGCTATTCGCAAATTCGAAATGAGCGACTAAACAGAATGACAGCAACAGTAGGCAAAATTTTATTTTAAAAAACATTTTATAAATTTATTTAGAAAACTTATTAAAATTTAGGGTAGAGTTATTATACACAAACTACGTTTTGCAAAAGAGATGTTCGCCGATGATGCTGATAATACTGTAATTTTTAGTGCTTTTATAGAATTGCAGGTCTAAAATTTGTTGACCGCGTTTTAAAGAATATGTTGAAAACAAATTGTGTTGTTTAAAAAATTCAGCTGTTTATTTCATTTATTTAATATAGATTTTATTTCATTTTATTGAATAATGTTTTTGTTAATTGTTGAAAAATGTTCCAATTTAAAATTCCCATATACACTAAACATTTAAATGTTCACAAAAAAATCAAATGATCACTATAAATTTAAATGTTCACTAAAAATTAAAGAATACTAATATACACTTAGAATTTAAATGTTCACAAAAAAATCAAATGATCACTAAAAATTTAAATGTTCACTAAAAATTAAAATTTTAATTAAAAAATTCTAATTTACACTTAAAATTTGAATGTTCACTAAAAATTCAAATGTTCATTAAAAATTCAAATGTTCACTAAAAATTCAAATGTTCACTAAACATTGAAGTGTTCAATTAAAATTTTTACTAAAAAGTCAATTATTTATTAAAAATTAAAATCTTTACTAAAAATTTAAGTTTTCATTAAAAACTCAAATGTTTACTAAAAATTCAAAGGTTAACTAAAATTCAATTTTTCACTAAATAACAAATGTTCACTAAAAATTTAAATATTCACTAAAAATTAAAATTTTCACTAATAATTAAAATGTTCACTAAAAATTCAAAATTTCACTTTAAAACAAATGTTTACTAAATATACAAATATTCACTAAATACTCAAATTAGTGTATTAGTGAATATTTGTATATTTAGTAAATATTTGCTTTAAAGTGAAATTTTGAATTTTTAGTGAACATTTGAATTTTTAGTGAAAATTTTAATTTTTAGTGCATATTTAAATTTTTAGTGTTCAATAAAAATTCAACTGTTCATTAAAAAAATTCAAATGTTCACTAAAAACTCAAATTATCACTATAAATTTAAATTTACACTAAAAATTAAAATATTCACTTAAAATTGAAAGGTTCACTAAAATTGAAATGTTGACTCAAAATTCAAAAGTTCACTAAAAAAAATTCAAATTTTCACTAAAAAATCAAATATTTACTTTAAATTAAAATATTTGGTAAAAATTTAAGTGTTTACTAAAAATTGTAATTTTCACTAAAAAAAATTTTAAATATTCACTAAACATTTAAATTTTCACTAAAAAGTTGAATTTCCATTGAAAACTCAAATGTTCACTAAAAATTCAAAGGTTAACTAAAAAAAATGTTTGCTAAAAATTCTATTGTTCACTAAAAATTCAAATGTACACTAAAAATCCAAATGTTTATTTAAAATCAAATGTTTACTAAAATACAAATGTTCACTAAACATTCAAATTTTCACTAAAAATTTAAATGTTCACTAAAAATTTAAATTTTTACTAAAAATTCAAATGTTCACTAATTTACGTAAAAGTTCAAATTTTACTTAAAATTCAATTATTGACTAAAAGGTAATTGTTCTCTAAAAATTAAATGTTCAGTAAAAATACAAATTATTACTAAAATTTTAAATGTTCACTAAAAATTCAAACACATTAAAATGATCACTATAAATATTGATATAAATTTCATTAACAATTCAAATTTTCACTAAAACTTTAATTGTTCAATTAATATTGAAATGTTTACTATTGAAATGTTCACTAAAAAATTCAAATATTCACTAAAAAGTAAAATGTTCACTAAAAATTCAAATTTTCACTAAAATTCAAATAATCACTAAAAATTCAAATGTTCACTAAATATTAAAATGTTCACTAAAAATTAAAATGTTCACTAAAATTTTAAATGTTCACTATATTTCCAAAAATTAAAAAATAAAATGTTCAATAAATTCATATTCACCGGAATTCATAATGATTAAAATTGACTAAAAATAAATGTTGAGCGAAAATGTACAAATTCACTAAAAATTCATTATAATTTTCAATTTTTTATTATTTTTTTTTTTAATTTTTTTGTATTTTTTTTTTTGTAATATTAAAATGTTCGCACAGAAAAGAAATTTAATAAATATATAAACAATATAACCAACTACAAAAACCAGTGTTTTACTAAAATTGGGACAGCAACTAAGTATTGTATCAGACAACTGTGTTGTTCTATTTATTAAAACCGTTGCTACATTTATTATGTTATTCTTATAATGTTCTTTCATCTTTTCTTTGTTGTTTTATTTAATATAACCTGCAAACCGCAAGAAAACCGCTTTAATTTAAAAATGCTGTTGGCATTTTTACATCATCGTCAGGTATTAAGCATTGAAAAAAAAAGTGAAACTTTTTGTTCTCGCTACGAATGAATGTAACTTAAATGTACAACAAATTCTCAGTTTAATTAAAACAAACAAAGCGCTTTAATAAAATTCTAAAACATACAACTTAAAATACGTAGTTTGCACGACTTTGTGCTAAAATTGTTGCTGGTCTCTCGTATATTATAAGTGTTAAAGTTTGTGTTGCTGTTGCTACCACCGCAGCCTTGGTTTAGTTATTACACCGCACGAGTGCAACACTTTAAAATTGTTGTTGCTGCTATTGTTGGCTGTTTTAGGCGCTGAAAATCATGTAGAGCGCAAGCGTACATTTTTGCATTTTCGAATTTTGAGGCCGACAAACGAAACGCCTCGCTGCAAACGAGTGTTATTACACTGTGAGAATTATTTATAAATTTTCTTTTGTATAAGTTGAAATTTTAAATATTTGTTTAATTATATTTTTAATATTTTTAATTTATATTTCATAGTTTTTATTTTATTAAAAAAATATTAAAATTTTTATATTACCCAAAAAAAAAAAATTGATATAAAAAAAACCCAAACCGGCGACGCTGCACCCAGCTTTGACATTCAACGGCTGGTGTCAAACTTGTGTGCGGCTGTTGGCGGTTGCCCAGACATCAAAACAAGCCTCGAATGTGCGGCACTAATGCGCATTGACTTGGCCAAAATATGACAGCAGCAGCAACACACAAAAAAAACACATACAATGCACCATTTCATAAACTTGTTAACCCCGCGCGCACTTTGACAGCCGCAAAATAAAATGCAAATCAAGCAGTCAACAGCAACACAAACCGCAACAACAACAACAACAACAGCAAGTGGGTCACTGGTAAATTTTGCAGCGATTTTCTTTCAGCAACATTTTTGCAATTTTCATTTTCCCGCAAAATGTGCAACTGACAAAGTGCATTGCAGACAAGTTGTTTTTATTGTTGTTGCTGCTGCTGTAGATGAAAGAAAAGCTGGTCATCCTCACAGCAACAACAAGAGCAGCAACTTCAACCAGCCATGACTAACGCGCTGCGTTGGCGGCTACAGCAGCAACATGTGCAAATGTGAGCGAACTTGAACCATTGGCGACAGACAACAACAACTTGAGTCGCAGCAGCAATAACAGCAACTGTTGCAAGTCAACACTGCAATAGCTGGAAATCCATGCAATATTATTCGAAGCAAATTAAAACAAGTAACAAGCTACAACAGCAATTTTTTCATTTGCAGCAAGCGTTGCAACAATTGCGTCGGCAAAAGCAACACACGAAGGCGCTTGGGCATAAAGACTACATTGACTTTGCCGCCGCAGCAACATCATCATGATCATCCTTTGGTACAGCAGCAGCAACGACAACAGCAACAACAACTCGAACAACTGCAATGACGTTGCTTTCTTTAATGCCGCAGAGTTTGCTGCACTCTACTCAGTTGGCTTCGTGTGTATGTTTAGCAATGTTATTGACCAGCTATTGTATTTGTTGTTGCTGTTAGTTGTTGTTGCATTATTAGATGTTGGTGCCGTTGCTGCACATGCAGCGTGAAAAGTGAAAAGCAATGGAAAATGCGAAAACATTTGAAATTTTATTTTAAATTATTTATATTACAAAGATATATTATTTGTATTCAATTAATTTAATTTTTTATATATTTGTTTTTATTAAATTTTATTTTATTTTGTTTTTTTTTTCGTTTTATTTATTTTATTTTTCTGTTTTATACTATTTGTTTTTATTTTATGATATTTTTTTGTTTGTTTTATATTTTTTTTATTTTTTGATTTGTTCTGTTTTGTATATATTTTAATTTATTCTATTTTATTTTGTTTTACTTTGTGTTATTTCGTTTTATTTTGCTTTATTTTATTTTAATATATTTAATTTAATAATTTTATATTCTGTTGTTTTTTAAGGTTTACTTTATTGTCTTTTTTATTACATTATTTATTATCATACATTATTTATTTCCTTTTATTTTATTTCAGTTTTTTTTTTTAATTTTTTATTTTTTTTTATTTCATTTAAATAATTTTATTTTATTTTATATAGTTATATTTCATTTTATTTTAATTTGCTATATTTTTATTTTATTTTTTGTTTGGTTTTGTTTATTTTTATGTTTTTATTTTTATTTTATTTTGTTTAATTTTTTTAATTTTTTTTATTTATTTTTATTTTAATTCATTTTATCTCATTTCATTTTATTTCATTTTATTTTATTTCATTTTATTTTATTTCATTTTATTTCATTTTATTTCATTTTATTTCATTTTATTTCATTTTATTTCATTTTATTTCATTTTATTTCATTTTATAATGTTTAATTTTGTTTTATTTTTGGTTTGGTTTGTTTTATTTAATTTAATTTTGTATTTGTTTTATTTCATTTTATTATATTTTATTTCATTGAATTTAATTTTATTTTATGTCATTTTTATTCATTTTATTTGATTTCATTTTATCTCATTTTATTTAATTTTTTTCATTTTACTTTATATTGTTTAATTTTGTTTTATTTTTTAGTTTGTTTTATTTTATTTAATTTTGTATTTGTTTTATTTGTTTTATTTATTTTGTTATTTATTTTTTGTTTTATTGCATCTTATTATATTTCCTTTTTTTAATTTTATTTTATTTCATTTTATTTTATATTGTTTTATTTTGTTTTGTTTTATTTTATTTTATTTTAATCTTGTTTTATTTTAATTTATTTTAGTTTGTTATATTTTTATATTATTTTTTTTGTTAGGTTTCATTTCATTTTGTTTTTTTTTTTTTTTTTTTTGTTTTTTTTTTAAATTTGTTTTTTTTTTTATTTTGTTTGATTTTGTTTTGTTTTATATTGTTATATTTTATTTTATTTCATATCATTTTATATCATTTTTTCTATTTTTAATTTTATATTTATTTTTTTATATTTAATTTTATTTTTTTATTTATTATTTTCTCTATTTTAATTTTCTGTCTCAAATTTAAAAATAGAAATTAAAAAACAAGAATTTAAATTAATTTTATCATTCACCAAATATGCGGATATATTTAATTTTAGTACAACCAAAAATATGTTTCTAAAATCTGCAACATAAAAGAGGAATTAAATATAATAAATAAATAAAAAAAACGAGTTCTAATTAGCGTTTCAACCGAAGCGTCTTAAGCAACTATTTAAAAATCAAAAAACGTGTTTTTTTTTCTTTAATTATTTATTTTAATATTAGTCAATTTATCATAAATTCATTTGGGTAGAATTTCCGTTTCGTAAGTATTGTGTCGACAATTATGTTGTTAATTGCAGTAAATCCTTATATTGAAACAAAAATCATTCTATAAATAAAAATACTTCTGAAAACCACAATCAGTATAAAACATTGCACTAGACCTCTGAAAACAATAACCATAAATTTCTACGTCAATCTGAAGCCCTTTTTGATGTTGATTTTGCAGCTTCCAAAGCATACCATACAAAAATCACATTGATTGCTGCAGAACACTTTATTACCAAGTACAAGGTACCCTTATAATATTGTTTTAATTTTTAGTTAGACATAGTGCAAATGTCTACTAAGTGCCCTGCAGTTCTGCATTGGTCTTGTCTATTTTTTTTCATGTTGTCACTTTTAAATAAAACCCTCGTAAAAATAACAAACATGACAACAAAACACCAGAATTCCATTGAATTTATTTATGAAGTTGTTCAAGTTTTATTTTATTCTACATTAAAATGCTTTAAAGATTCATTGAAATCTTATCGAATTGATTTATTTATGTTTTCTATGATGGGGGCTTTTGTTTGTGGTAAAAGGATTTGAGTGAAAATTATTCTGTAATGTGTTTTTTCTTCTTTATGAGATTTACTTGTGGATTTATTGTGTTGCAATTTGTAATGGACCACAAATATGTGGGTATTGTAATCAATTGTGGAATGTTAATATTTAAAATAAATACAAATTTAAATTAAAGTTAAAATAAAGGTGATTTTCGGTATGAAAAATTAGAAAATTTAGATTTTCAATTTTTCTAATTTTGCTTTTTCAAGCGATAACTTTATTTGGTACAAGATAAAATAGTAGAGTAAAGGCATTAATTGTATGTTTTTAATGCACCTATCGATTGGCATCATTATTTAAATATTGAAAATATAGACAAATATTTAAATCGAAATAGAAACATGGAATCGGCATACCGAAAACGTTTCGATTTAAAAATTAAAATCAAAACCCTGTTTAAAACACAAAAACGTACGTATGCTGTATCAGGAAAAATACTATATAAAAGAACTGGATCTATCATCTCACCGGAACACTGTATCAAAAGTACTTCAAAAGTTCAAGGCGGACCTTAGCTATGATAGGAAGCCAGGAACAGGCAAAAATAAAGGTTCTGGTGACCGAAACAAAGCGAAGACGGTGGTTACCGTGCTGAAGAAAAACCTGAATCTCTCAGGACGAAATGTAGCTCTCAAAGTTGGATGCTCTGAGTCTTTTGTACGGAGAGCGAAACTCGAAGCTGGTCTGAAATATAAAGTTCAAAAAGTCCCAGATCGGAATGCAGCAAAAAATGTTGAGGCAAAAAAGCGTGCTAAAAAGCTTAAGAACAATTTTGTGAAAAAGTACGAATGTTGCATTATGGATGACGAAACATACGTTCTTTCCGACTTTTCTCAGCTTCCTGGCCAAGAATTTTATGTTGCCGATGCTAGAGGAAATGTTCCGGATAAATTTAAGACCCAAAGAAGAGCAAAGTTTCCAAGAAAATTTCTCGTGTGGCAAGCAATTTGTAGTTGTGGCAAACGAAGCAAAATTTTCGTGATCACTGGGACAATTAACACGGAAATATATTTGAAGGAGTGCTTACAGAAGAGACTTCTACCATTTTTAAGACAACATGAAGTGTCTACCTTTTTTTGGCCTGATCTAGCTTCGTGTCACTACAGTAAAGCTGTCCTGGATTGGTACCAGAAAAATAATATAGTGTTTGTCCCTAGAGAAGCGAACCCACCGAATTGCCCAGAGCTCCGGCCAATCGAGAGATATTGGGCTCTGGTAAAAAGGGAATTGAAGACCACCAAACGGGTATCTAAGGACGTTGTAAATTTTCGGCGTCAATGGTGTGCTGCAAGCCAAAGGATCGAGGAAGAGACTGTGAGGCCCTAATGATAGGAGTTGCAGAAAAAGTTAATAATTTTATCATTGATTAATTATTTTTTTGTATTTTTTTTTTATAATTACTATGAATAAAATTTACTTTAATAAAATGTTAACTTTTTGAAAATTGACAAAGTGGTTACTGAGATATTTTTATTTTTCGATGCACACATTTCTAATGACGCACTCCTTAATAAGTTTTTTTCATATGATTGAAAATATTATGATTGATAATATTCGATACTTAAAATTTTGAACCTCTGAAAATATTTGAAAAGTGTGATTTTTTGCATTGACATTTTTCACTTTGAGTTCTAATATCTGCGTGATATTTAAAGATATTGCGCTCAGGTTACATTTTTTTAAATACTGGATATATTCTCTGTATTTTTTCGAAAAATAGATTGTTTCACTTCTTTAATTTGTATGCTATGGATGGTATATAACAAGTTTTATACTTTTCATACTTTTTATGATTTTTATGCTTTTTATACTTTTTATTCTTTTTATACTTTTTATACTTTTTATACTTTTTATACTTTTTATACTTTTTATACTTTTTATACTTTTTATACTTTTTATACTTTTTATACTTTTTACACTTCTTATACTTTTTATACTTTTTATACTTTTTATACTTTTTATACTTTTTATACTTTTTATACTTTTTATACTTTTTATACTTTTTAAACTTTTTATACTTTTTATACTTTTTATACTTTTTAAACTTTTAATACTTTTTATACTTTTTATACTTTTTATACTTTTTATACTTTTTATACTTTTTATAATTTTTATACTTTTTGTACTTTTTATACTTTTTAGACTTTTTATACATTTTATACTTTTTATACTTTTTATACTTTTTATACTTTTTATACTTTTTATACTTTTTATACTTTTTATACTTTTTATACTTTTTATACTTTTTATACTTTTTATACTTTTTATACTTTTTATACTTTTTATACTTTTTATACTTTTTATACTTTTTATACTTTTTATACTTTTTATACTTTTTATACTTTTTATACTTTTTATACTTTTAATACTTTTTATACTTTTTACACTGAGCTCTTTTTTTCTTAATTTCATTTTGAACGTTCAATATATAAATGATATTAAGCTGGAATTGATTTTAACATATAGCGGAATATATAACCTTTCACCACATAATCACTTTTACTGACTTTGTTTTTAGCATTGCGAAATAGTGTTAATCAAAGTTATTTTCTTTAAGTAGTGGGGGTACATGAAAAAAAAGGAAGAATTGAATATTTTATTCCACATGTTTATACCTGATGAACTCTTTCACTTTTGGTCTATATTTCTAAACAGAAAGAAATAATCGACGTAAATATAGCAACCGACATTAATTGCATTCAATAATCAATCCAGCAATGAAATTCACTAATTTAATGAAAACATTTGCTATTCTTAGTTATGTAAGCAATTGTGTTCGCTAATATGAATATTTATACGTCAATGCAACAAACAATTTAGTCGGCGCAGTTTTAGCAAATAAAATTGCTGAAATAATTATATTAGCAAACGGAATTACTGAATTAATGAAAAATAGCAAATGCTTTCATTAAATTAGTGAATTTCATTGCTGGATTGATTAATTAATGCAATTAATGTCGGTTGCTATATTTACGTCTATTATTATTTTTTCTGTGTGGTAGAAATTCTGTGTCGGGAACTATATTTTCAAATTCACATAACCCGAAGAGTTACATGAATAACATGATCTGGGGATAATCATGTCATTCCTAATAGGACAAATTTGTAATACGGATGGATAGGACATATCAAATTTATATGGTTTTCGTATGATTTTTTGAGGTTTGATTATTTTGGCAGTTATTTTAAAGGAATATCATTCATAATGAATGTGGTTATTAAAAAATAAAGGTTAAACTGATAAATAATAATTTTATTTTTGATTACAAACCTTGCGAAGTTGATTAATTTTTATTTTTAATAGTTTATTATGTAATAAATTTAATTAAAACATATTTATTTATTTGTATTATTTAATTCAACCAATTATATTTTAAATGTTTTTTTATAATTTTGTACAAACATAATTCGCATTTGACCTAAGCGGTTCAATATGTATTTTGTCTTTAGACAAGTACAAATCATTCAATTAGTAGTGCACAAAATATTGTATTATGAGATTGTTGGCTAACATATTTCCCACGTTCAGCCACACCCATTAATTCTGTTCTATGCATCCACCACAAACTATTAGAATCACAAATCATGCAGCCTCCACATTCTCGAAAATGGCAACTGCATTTCTGCATAGAAGTAGTAATTGATAGGTACTACAATATATCGTTTAACAAATTATAAAATAAAAAATATATTTTTTCTCTATATTAAACATTATTTGAAGCGCTCAGTTGTCATGACAATCCAACGATGTTGCTCCAAATAAATAACACGTTTTATTGAACATGCGCTAAAGCCCAACTAATTGCAATAATCATATAATAATACTAATAAATTGCATGAAGAAACAATATAATAAACGAGTTAAAATACATATGCAGCTGAAAAAAGACGTGAAAACGTTAAACAAGGTTGGTGGTGTGAGACTCTACTTGGCCATGAAAAATCATTGACAACAATTACAAAAAACTAAAAAAAGAAAAACGACGACTCTACCACATGAGTAGTAGTAGTGGGTAATATAACTGGTAATGAAGGCGTCAGACGTTTGTCACAAATAAATTGTGTTTCAATTACAGATTTATAAACATGATTTAAGAAAAGAAAAAAAGCAAAAGATTTACAAAAAAATATTGTTTATTAATTTTTATAAAATATAATGTGACTGTTCAGAACATTTTGAATTGTATGGTGGGTGGTTAAAGTTCTATCGCCAGCTGTTTTCATAGAACATGTGGGGGTCCGTCGTCTTTGCAGTTTATTAATGCTTTGACTTATAAAGTATAATGAATATTCAAATGTTTTCTAATAATTGCAGTGCATCTATGTTTTAATTATTTTTAATTTATACAAAGTCTTTTATTAAAGCAGCAGCAGAAGCAAAAGTTGCTCGAAAAAAAAAATACCATATGATGGAAAATATGTTACTGCATTTGTTTTAATTTTTATTATTTAGCTGACACAAATGCACTAATATAAATCTAAAGTTGAGTTAGTTTTACTATTTTTATATCCATATTATATCTTTTTATTTTTTATACTTTATTTTTATTGTTTGCTGCATATTGCAAAAGTCATGCATATGCAATGTGCTTGAAATAAGTTGTTTTATAGTTTTGAAATCAACATAAAAATGTTCCCATGTTAAAGAAATATAAGAACAACACAATGCAATAGCATTTTAAATTAAAGAAATCCATTTAAATCAACAAGTATCATGTATTGTGTAATGCGTTACAATTACCGAGGAATGCGAACTTTACGAGTTATATTAGACGTTGTAGAACGTTATGCAGATAATTATATGGAATAAGTTGTACTATGGAAAATTTTATAGAAGAATTAAATAGAATTTAGTATGGATAATTTGATATTGTATTCCTGGAAGAAATTTACCATATTAAGGTAGTTATAACAAGGTAAAAATACAATAATCAGTTTCTGATTATGGTCCTATTACCATTTAAAGTAGGTATAGGCATAGTATGGTATGAACCCCAGTAGAAATTAGGATAGAATCATAATCAGACACTGATCATTGGATACTTTCCATGTCATAACTCGATCAGTTGCAAGATCAAAATGATCATGTCTTCTCTAACAGGTTATATTACCTAATATCATGATCATGTCCTCTCTTATAGAATATATTTCCTTATAAGATATACATGATAATGGTCAGATCATGATTGTTATACAAAAGTTCGGGTTATAACTTGGTTAAAATGCAATGATCAGTTCACGATTATGGGCCTAGTAGAATTTCTACTATGACAAAAAAAATATCCAATGATCAGTGTCCGATCATGATCCTATACTACGTAGCCGTAACGGATGCTATGAACCCAAGTAGAAATTTGTATAGGACCATGATCGGACACTGATCATTGGATATTTTCTTTGTCATAACTCGATCAGTTGCAAGACCAACATGATCATGTCTTCTCTAACAGGGTATATTCCCTAATATCATGATCATGTCTTCTCATATAGGATATATTTCCTAATAAGATATACATGATAATGGTTGATTGTTATACAACTGTTCGGGTTATAACAATGTTAAAATACAATGATCAGTTCACGATCATGGGCCTAGCAAGATTTCTACTAGGGGTAGCCGTAGCGGATGGTATGAACCCTAGTAGATATTAGTATAGGATCATGATCGGACACTGTTCATTGGTTATTTTCCTTGTCATAATCCGATCAATTGCAAGACCAGAATGATCATTTCTTTTCTAATAGGGTATATTCCCTAATATCATGATCATGTCTTCTCTTATAGAATATATTTCCTAATATAATCCTAATATTTGTACATAACCCTAATATTTGTATTATAATATATAATAGAACAAAGGTAATATAAAACACAAAATGACAATATATTCTAACAAATTAAGAATCAGTATATAATAGTAGAAATTATGCTATAGGGAACTGATCATGATTATTTTCTCATCATAACTCGACCAATTAATAGTGCAACATATTTAATTCATGATTACTTCTACCCTAATAGACTAAATTTCAATTGGGGTTACATCTCACAGGCTACACACAAGATAACAAAATCCCAAAACTCAAGAATAAATCGACGTGAATGCAAGTAGTCCAATTTCATTAATATTCAATAATTTAAATACTTATTTTATTTTTGGCTTTCAACAAATTATCACGTGCAATTGTTCTTGATTAGAAGAAGTTATTTTGTGATTGTCAATAATAGAATAGAATACATCGTATACACAGCAAAAATAATCAACGTAAATATAGCAACCGATATTAATTGCATTCATTAATCAATCCAGCAATGAAATTCACGAATTTATTGAAAACATTTGCTATTCTTCGTTAAATCAGCAATTCCGTTTGCTAATATGAATATTTGTTCGTCAATGCAGCAAATTATTTCGTCGGCACAGTTTCACCAATTATATTTGCTAAAATTGTGCCGACTAAATTATTTTCTGCATTGACGTACAAATATTCATATTAGCAAACGCAATAGCTTTTATAAGGAAGTATAGCAAATGTTTTCATTAAATTAGTGAATTTAATTGCTGGATTGATTAATGAATGCAATTAATATGGATTGCTATATTTACGTCGATTATTTTTTTCTGTGTATATGTTATCGGTGATATGAAAAAGTAGGTACATTAGAAAATAGAGCAGCTTAATACAGGCTGACATCAAATGTGTGTGTTCTGCTAATATTTTCAAAGCCACGAAGTTAACTTCTTCGACTCAAGAAGTATATTCAAAATAGTTTTTGATGACCACGAAATTTTTTGTTTGGGTTTTAGTGATAAAACAAAGAGGCTTCCATAAATTGAAGTATTATTTGAGGTCTACAAATAAATTCTAACTTTGATTACCAACAAATTTAGAGAGTGCAAATCTTCTTGGTTCAAAGAAACAATTTCGCGACTGTCAATAATAGAATAATACGTCGAGGAGGATCATAGTTCGATCAATCACGCCAATTTTTAATCTCAAACACCATAGGTCTTCAAGTAATCTAAATGCTGAGTTTCAGTGATTTAGCTCATTTCGTTTTTCTAAATTCGTGATTTCAACATACACGGACACGATAAATTGACTCGTCGCTAAAAAATGCAGCTCTCTACTAAAAAATGTAAATTGTAAAATACGAGACTTGACAAATCTTATACAAAATGCAACTCAAATAAATCACAGACTTAAAAAAAAAACAAATAAAACTAAAAATAATGTAAAATATAGATATTTGTACGCATGTTTGTAATAAAAATGTCAACATAAAGATACCAATAAAAGGCTGCTGTTGTTCTTGGTATTCGTGTTGTTCTTTATATTGTTCTTTGTATTGCTGTATACTTTTTGTTATTCTCTGGTCACAATGTTGAGATTACGCTGCATTGACCTTACCTACAATATGCGCAAATTGCAAGCAAGATGTTTTGAATACAAATCATGATAATTGTGACACATTGCGAGGTACATTATATATATCATTGCTGCAAGTATCAGTTCATGGAATGTTAGCTTGATAGTTGTCTATAATATAGAGGGCTCAAAATTGGGTACAGAACAATTCTAAATGGAAAGAATTGTCAGGGATGGAATTAACTGGGAAATGAATTCCCTAGGGGTAGAAATGTCTAGGATAATAATTGTCGAGGGGGAGAATTGTGTCACGGAATAATTGTCCTGGCATTAATTTTTAAGGGTAAGAATTTTTGAGGGAAAGTTTTATATCGGGTAAAAATTTGTCAGAGAAAGAATTGTTACGGGTATTACTCATTACGGGGTAGAATAAACGGGAAATTTTTGCCTTGGGTAATTTTTCTCTGGATAGAATTGATTCGGGGAAATTAGTTTCGCTGAACAGTTGTTTTATGGAATAATGGTTTTGTGCAAGAAATATTGAGAGGAAATGTTATATTAGGGAAGAAAAGTCGGGAAGAATTGTAAGGGAATGAACAAAAATTTTCGGGTGAAAAATTAACTGAAATAAGAAAATTCCAGGGTTAGAATCAGGGACCTCAAAATACCGGAAACGGTTTGGAACCGTTTCGATTTTTAGAACCGGAACAGGAATCGGAACCCAAATATTTTGTTGGAGCAAAAGTTATCTTTGGAAAGAAAAGTCGACGGAAGAGTTAGCTCGGGGAAGAATTGTCAGGAAATGAATGTTTTCGGGTGAAAAATTGTTAGGGAAGATATTAACTGTGAAAATAATATTCCAGGGTTAGAATCAGAGACCCCCAAAGAACCGGAAACGGATTCGGAACCGTTTCGATTTTACGAACCGAAACAGGAATCGGAACGCACATATTTTTTTTAGTTGGACCGCCATTTTAAACATCTTAGAACCAGAATCAGATCCCATATAAGAGAAATTTTACTAAGAACGTGATCGTGAACTGATCATTGTATTTTAACCTTTAAAGTTATACAACAATCATGATATGACCATAAACATGTATATCTTATTAGAAAATATATCCTATAAGAGAAGACATGATCATGTTGGTCTTGCAACTGATCGGGTTATGACAAGGAAAATACCCAATGATCAGTGTCCGATCATGGTATTATACTAATTTCTACTAGGGCGCTTTTTTTAAATCTTAGAATCAAAACCGGACCGATATTCCAAAAAGGTTTTAGTACCTAGTTCTAATTGTCTCTGGTAAGAATCGAGGAGAAGAATTGAGTTATGAAAGAATTGTACTGGAAATAATGGTCTAGCTAAAGAATTGTCTCGGTTAATACTCATCTCAGGGTAGAACTACCAGGAAATGCTTTGTTTCGCGGAAGAATTGTTTATGGTAGAATTATTTCGTAAATATTTGTATCGAGATTGAGTTATCTGAGGAAAGAATTGGTGGGGGACGAATTATCAGGGAATAAATAGTCAGGGGAAAATTATTAGGGAATATCAGTGGACGATTTCTTTGAGAAGTAATGTTCAGAGAATATTTATCTCAGGGGAGAATAAAAGGTGAAGGGAAAAAATGTCAAGGTGAAGAATTTCCAGTGTAGTAGAATTGTCGGGAAGAAATGTTTTTCGAAAAGAATGATCAGAGGATGAATTGTCTGGGAATGAATAGTCTCGAAGGACAATTATCTCGGTAGAATTATACTGGAAAGAATTGTCCGTGTAAGAAAATTCCGGAAACGTATTATTCGGATATTTCACAATATACTTGGTTTAAAATTTGTCTGCTATTTGCAGTTGGATGTCATTGCAACACATGAGAGAGCAAATGCAATAAGTGTATCGAAAACAGCATCGACAACAACATAGACATGAAATGCGACATCAACAACAACATTGTCGTTGTCAACTACAGCATCAACAATACCAGCAACAATAGCTTTAACAACAGCTTTAACAACTGCAACAACAACAACAATATCATTGACTACAACAGCAGCAATAAAGTGTAATGTTGTTGCTGTCGCTGTTGTTCAACAAAAATATTGTTGCTCGTAATCAGTGCTAAAGAATCTCATAAAAGTGTTAAACCTACGCATATTCTGTCAGTTTGTGGAACGTATTGTTGCTGATACTGTCGTTGTTGTTGCTATAGTTGATTATGCTGTTGTTGTTGTACAAGTAATGACTGTTTTTGTTGTGCTTTTAACGCCCTCTATGCGTGAGAATTTATAGCATATTTTAGCACAATTGCTGCAAATTGAGCAACGAAATTAAGTCAGAGCAACATGGTTAATGTTTTTTGCGTTGACATTTGATAAAAACATTTGATAATAAAATATGAAATTTCAAAAAAAGTTATAAAAAAAAACTGTACAAAATTTGGATAATATTTTAATTTACATTTATTTTAAATTAAATTTCTGTTGCTAATTTTAAAAAAATAATTTTTGCAAATATAAAATAAATGTTAAACTATTAATTAACATTTGCATAAAAGAGGTGTGTCTTGTTTAGCGATGTCATAAATAAAACTTTAATTTTACCGAAAAAAGAAAGTATAACATTTATATAATTTCATAAAAAAAATGAATGCAAAATTTCATATTTAAAAAATTGCATCATATTTGATAATTTAACGTGAACTTGAGATTAACATCAATGGTTTTGTTAAATATCTTATTATAAAATTTTAAATAAAACTTAAAATTCATATTTTCAGAGATGTTATCTTTAAAAACGAAAATAAAACAAACTTTTGCAGCCATTTTAAATACATAAATTTAAATTTTATTCAGTTAATTTCAATTTTTGTTAGTCATAATATAAATAATAGCTTTATATACAACCTCAATCTTTAAGAAATTTACATAAAAAGACGCATATAAACATAGCACGCTCTATTGCAAAAATGTAATTATTTTTATTAACATTTAAATACCTTGCCCCATATTATTAACGCAAAAAAAAAAACGAAAATCTCGATCGCGAACTACAATGGTGTGTTGTTGGGTACGCATGTTGTCATTTCCTTCGGTTGCGCACTGGACATTCGTACGTTTAAAACATTAATATCTCGAAGGAAAATTTATTAATTTACGTGATTTTTTTGCATAAGTAGTATTTAAGTTTAACTAAACATCTGTAAATTATTTAAAAAAACTCTTGACTCTAGAATAAATAGTGCTCGATCCGAACGTAACAGAAAATGGAAGTTCATGTTGCGGTTCAAATGAAAATTGCAAAAAGTCAAAGAATTTTGCATACACATTAATTTTTTGAATTATTTAAAAAAATGCTTAGATAATGTACTTTATTTGTATATTTACACTTTATTTCTGAAGTTTATAGTTTCTTCAAAACAAATCCGAGCGTAACAGAAAACGAAAATGCATGTTAAGTTTGAAATGGAAATTGAAAAACTAAGAGAATTTTTGCGTAAACATTATTTTTTTGAATTATTTAAAAAAAAAAGCTGTTAAAATGTACTTTATTTGTATATTAACACTTTGTTCCTGAAGTTTATAGTTTCTTCAAAATAAATCCGAACGTAACAGAAATCGAAAGTGCATGTTTAGTATCAAATGGAAATTCGAAAAACTCAGCAAATTTTGTGTAGACATTAATTTTTTGAATTATTTTAAAAAATTGAATATTTAAAAATAAAAAAATTGAATAATTTGAATATTTACACTTTGTTTCTGAAGTTTATAGTTTCGTCAATCCGAACGTAACAGAAAATGAGTGCATGTTTAGTATCAAATGGAAATTCGAAAAACTCAGCGAATTTTGTGTAGACATTAATTTTTTGAATTATTTTAAAAAATTGCTGAAATAATGTACTTAATTTGAATATTTACAGTTTGTTTCTGAGGTTTATAGTTTCTTCAAAATAAATCCGAACGTAACAGAAAACGAAAGATCATATTGAAGTTCAAATGGAAATTTTAAAAACTCAGCGAATTTCGCATACACATTAATATTTTTAATTATTTTATAAAATTGCTTAGATAATGTACTTAATTTGAATATTTACACTTTGTTCCTGAAGTTAATAGTTTATTCAAAATAAATCCGAAAGTAACAGAAAACGAAAGTGCATATTGAGTTTCAAATGGAAATTCGAAAAACTCAGCAAATTTTGTGTAGACATTAATTTTTTGAATTGTTTTAAAAAAATGCTGAGCTAATGTACATTATTTGTATATTTAGAGTTTGTTTCTAAAAATTTTAGTTTCTGCAAAATAAATCTCAGTACGAATAATAAATATAAAAACGAAGACAGTCCTTAAATTATGTTTATGAATGCGTTGGGTAGAAATAAACAAAATTAATGCTATTTAATTTAATGCTTAAAGTCATTAAATTATATTACAAGCAATTAAGATGATTGTTCAAAATTTATTGGTTGTCTAACACCTGAAATTTATATTTATTTTGTTTTTTTGCATAAAACCTTAATCTATCACAAATATTTTTATTTGTTTAAACTGTTTAAACTGCTAGACATAGACACTTAAGCAGCTTAACATAAATTTATTTTAAATTTGATTTGAATAATAATCACACAAGTGATAAATTTATGAATGTTTAAATATTATATTTTATTTCCTTATTTTATTAAAGTTTAAAGTTTGGTTTTAGAGTTTTAATATTTATTTTAACACAAGCAAATGCTTTCAGTAAGATGCAGCGAGAAGAAGAAGAAATACAAACGAGCGCATTCTCGCTCTCACTCACTAACACTGTTTGTACTGTACACTGTTTGTAACGCATACTTCACATTGAGTGTACACGTATATAATTCGAAAGAACTTTTTCGGTTTTACGCAAAGATAAAAAGCGATTAATTGACATAGTACTTGGAGAAGAACTCAACAAAATTTATAATTGATATTAATAGTTTCATTATATGTTACAATATTAAAATATTAAACATAAAAAAACAGAACTTGTTGCTTGATTTGAAATTATGCATAATAAATTTTCTGTTAAACATATAAATTAAAAATAAATAAATCATAAAATAAAATTAATCATAAATTAAAGTATATTTTTCTGAAAATATCTTCCAAAAATTAACTTGCAAAATACGCCGAAAAATTCTGTGTTTTTTTTGGCAAACAAAAAACCCATTTAACAAATTGCGGCTTAAAAAAAACCAAACTACCGCATAATCATAAATTAGTCAGTAATGAACAAAAATCAAATACCAAAAGATCGGAAGTATTTATTGGCATAAATTAGGCATTAATAACCGCATTTGAAAAAAAAAATATTTGAATTATTTTAATTGATTTAATTAATTGAGAGTGATATCGATGACTAAAGCCAGAAAAATGACATGTTATACAACTGCCAAAAACAAAACAGCGTTAACAACAACGAGAGAATAACACAACAGGCACCAGCAACAAGTTAAGCTGTCAGCTGTTGGCAGCAACACCTGGCGGCGGCAGCAGCAACAGCAGCACCAACAATAAACAACAAACAACCTGAACAGCAACAACTACAATAAGTGTTTAGAGTGACCTAGATTTTGGGGCAAACAAATTGTTTTGAAGTCTGAGGCGCGGAGTTGAACCTTGACTTTGAGACACACACAAAACTAACGCACATATGGTGACGTTATGTTCAAAAATTTAGCAATAATAAAAATAAATAAAAAAAATTAAATACAAAACAAAAATAAAAGAAAAATTGAATAGAAAAAAAATAATAATTAGGAAAAGTAGTACAAACGCAATTTATTTCAATTTTAGCACTAAATGGACTAAATTTAATAATTACTACTCAAAAAAATGAGAAATTTTATTTGCTTAGAAATTCAATACATCAATTCTTTATAATTCTTAGTTGCTGATTTTCACTGCATACACGTTTTTTTTCTATTACTTAACGTTTTTAAGAAAATTGCTATACAACTTTTGGACACTTTTCAGCCAATTTTAGGAATAAAAAAATATAGTCCCTTATACAACTAGCTTTTCAAAAAACATGAAACGCAATTTCTCTGACAATTGTCAAGACTAATTATAATATACCAACAAATACTAATATTCCGATTTTTTCTTAAGATATTTGAATTTAAACTCGAAAATTTTTGTTTTTTTTTTACTATTTTTGCATGTTTTTTATAGCATTTCGGATCGACTGATAAATACGAAAATGATTTATGGCTTTGCACAGAATAACAAACTAACGATAAAAATTACTAACTTTTTTGCATCGATTCTCATTTTTAAAATGCAGTCAAAATCTGCAGCAGCGAATTATATATAATTTTAATATGGGATGTCCATGGCAAATATTGTGTTGGGTAGTGGTATTATTTAAAATACAAATTATCTTAGTGTAAAAAGACAAAAAGTAAATATTAAAAATCCTCTTAATAATTTTAAATGATTAATATAAAATACAAAAAGAACATAAATTTTGAAAAAGACAAATACCGGAATGTAAATATTTATAATTTAATGCATTCTAAAAACTCGTCTATAATTCTAACATAAAAATGTCTTTTAGATAAAAAAAAAATAAAATATTTTGAAAAACACGTTCTGTCGAGTTTTGCTTCTGTCCCAAAATTCTTTTAGGTCTGTCTGAGATAAGAGTTATAAAAAAACACTCGGACTAACGAGTTTGATCGTTTTTAAGTGCTGTCAATGTTCATAGTAAGAATCACAAGCCATCAATATCGTTTAGTCATTTAGTGCATCATATCTCGTCTTTTGGTTTTGAAAAACTTTTAAGTGGTTTTTACGGTTGTTGACGAGCAGCATTTAATTCGCTAATAAATTTTTGACTGTGATTAAATAGTATTTTTTCAGTTTTTGGAGTTTTTTTTTAGAAACTACATTATTTTATTAAATTCTTTTTAATTTTAATAGAAACGAAATTTTTAAATATAAAATAATAATTTAACTTATGACTGAAGAAGAAAAATTAATATTTATTTGAATACAATTTGCAGCAAAATACTAAAATTTATGATATAGCATATATGTTGCGTTCACACAATAAAAAATTCTACCAACAACCAGTATTCATAGTATTGATGATATTTTTTGCATTTTTAATATTTTTTATAACATCAAATTTCAAACTAAAATTTGTCTCTTTGTTTACACATTCATGTATTTATAATTGTGATAAGATGTATTTATTTAAATACATAAAAATGGTTTGATGAACAAAATTCATCAATATGATGTAAGCTTTTAATAATACGATTATAAAACTTATAAGAATTATAAATACATAAATGTGTAAATTATTTTGAAATTTGATATTAAAAAAAAATATTGATAATGAATAACATTAGAAATACGATTTTAATTCAATGAATGAATTCATCAATATGATGAATACTGTTTGTTGGTAGAATTTTTTTTTTGTGTGTTTAAATTAAAACAGCAAGATTGAATTAAATACACAAATTGCAATAAAACTAAGTATATAATGTGTAATCAAATAAAACCTACTTAAATTAAGTTCAAACTTATTTAAATTAAAGTGATTGTCTTGTTAAACTTATGTATGTTTAAAATAAAATTCATTCAAAATTTATTTATTTTATTTAACCCTTTGAAATGTGCAGATGTTAAAAAATGCAACCAGACTATTTATGCCGCTATTTGATACTAAAAATGTCGAGTTAAGTAAGTTTATACTTAAGTTTAATATTTCATATTTCTTTGTAAAAAAAAAAACATATAAAGTAAATGTACCTAATTCTTTCTGTAATTGACATTGACTAAAATTGTGTTGACTGTTGATGTTTTTCATTAATCGTGTTATTTTATCTTTAGAAAATTTCAATTAATTATAAATTTTCATTTACTTCTGATAATATAAGTGGCTTCTTTGCTCTAAATATATGGTACAACAATAATAATTAAATAACTTCATAAACTCATAATTTCAGTGTTTTTATACCCTACACCTATGAGGTACAGGGTATATTAACTTTGTGCATATATTGTAACGCCCCTTAGGAGGCGTGTCCGGTATGGAAAAGTATATATATTCTTGATCAGCATCACTACCCGAGTCCGTTTAGCCATGTCCGTCTGTCTGTCTGTCCGTCTTGCTGTCTTGCTGTCCGAATACAGAATAACTTGAGAAATACTGATCAGAATGCGATGAAATTTCGTCTCAATATATTTTAGCCAAAAGTAGGAACCGAGTTTGAAAATGAGCCAAATCGGTCAACGGACACGCCCACCTCCCATACAAGTCACTTTTATATAACTCTTTCGGAACTAATAACTCGAAAAGTATTCAAGGTATAGTTTTAAAATTTAAAACGTATTGTTATAATTCACCTAAAAATATGTGGTCCAAAAATGGGCGTTATCCGCCCACTTTTTTATTTTCATTATTTCCCGGGTTTTCATAGTGGATATTTGATCCGTAAATTATTAAAATCAAATCTATGAAATATTAGCCTTTCAAAATTTTAAATATAGGCGTGGTCCGCCCAAATATATTTTTTAAGTTTTTTATACTTTTTATAAATTTTTTAATATATGGGGATATTAGACGTAAATTTCTGATATATGAATAATATTCTGAGGGTGGGGAGGTTCAGCATAATTAAAAATTTAAAATTAAGGTATACAATTAAATATTCCTCATTAATATCTCCACCAAAGGTGTAGGGTATTCCATAGTCGGGCCCGACCGACTATAAAAATCCGCCCCATGTGACCGAACTTACCCATGTGACCTAACTTTCCCAACTCGTTTTTTTTTAATTTCATCATTTCTTAATTCTATTATTTTAAAATTCAATCATTTCATAATAAAATCATTTAAAATTTCCATCATTTCATAATTCAATTATTTCATAATAATTTCATTTCATTATTTTCCATAATTTCATAATTCCATCATTTTATGATTCAATCATTTCGTTATTCAATCATTTCATAATTCCATCACTTCATAATTCCATCACTACATAATTCCATCAATTCACAATTTCATCATTTTACAATTCACAATTCCATCAATTTATAATTCATTATTCCATCATTTCATAATTCCATCTTATCATAATTACATCATTTCATAATTCCATATTATCATAATTACATCATTTCATAATTACATCATTTAATATTTCCATCATTTCACAATTCCATCATTTTATAATTCATAATTCCATCATTTCATAATTACATCATTTCATAATTTCATCTTATCATAATTACATCATTTCATAATTACATCATTTAATATTTCCATCATTTCACAATTCCATCATTTTATAATTCATAATTCCATCATTTCATAATTACATCATTTCATAATTCCATCTTATCATAATTACATCATTTCATAATTACATCATTTCATAATTACATCATTTCATAATTACATCATTTCATAATACATCATTTAATATTTCCATCATTTCATAATTCAATTATTTCATAATAATTTCATTTCATTTCATTATTTTCATTTCATAATTCCATAATTTCATCATTTCATAATTCTATCATTTCATAACTCCATCATTTCATAATTTCATACTGTATAATATCGTTATTCCATAATTCCATCATTTCATTAATTCATAACTAATAATTTCATCAAAATATAATTTAATTTGTAATTCATTCATAATTTCATAATTTCATTATTTCTTTATTTCAAAATTTTGGTTTTTTTATAATTTTAGCATTTCAATATTATCAAATCATTACATGATATTCAGTTTGGATTTATTCCGAATATTTTTCAATTCAATTTTAAACAGTTCTATTTGAATAATTTCAGAAAAACATCATTTTATAATTTCATTATTTCATAACTTAATTATGAGATATTTTTATTATTTGATAATTTTAGTCTTTCTTATTTTCATCATTTCATAAATTTCCACGTAGCCATTTCAATGTTTCAGCAGTTCGCAATATAAGAATTTTATAATTTCAAAATTTAATAATTCCAAATTTTAATAATTTCATAATATCTTTAATCTGAAATTATATCTCTTTAGTATTTTCACATTTCATTATTTTTCATTTCAATATATTCGACTTAGATTTAGGATTTGTATATCATTTTTATTTATTTTTTAATTTAATCAATTCAGTATAAAATTATTTTAAAATTTAATAATCCGTTAGTATAACTTTATAAATTCACCAATTCATCATTTCATCAATTCATCTTTTTCTAATTTTAATATATAAATATTCGAAACTTTAGAATCAGTTTTTAGATTTCTACATAAAATAAAGTTTATACAAAATTGCCAAAATATTTTTAAAATAATTTTAAAAAATTTACAAAGACTTTTAAATAAAAATAAACGCATTTAAAACATATCACGTTGTTGCTTTCAACCAGTTTTGCGACAATTTCTTACAATATTTTTAATAAATTAAATAAATTTCTTGTTTTCATCGATTTACTGTTAAATTGAATTAATTACTATAGCTGTAAATTTTTAGGTAAATTGTTAATTTAAAAACTTTGTCATTTTTATAAATAAAACAAAATAATTTGCTTATTTAAAATATACCGATTTGAAGTAAATTTTTGTATATTTTAAAATAATAAAAATGACTTTTTCTGCACTAAGTTGCTGTGTGTAAATCGAACTTGATTTTAACTGTGTTTTTTTTTTGTTGCCAATTAAAGCCAAATAAAATATATGCGCGCATAAAAATTGGCAAGACAGGTTGTATGGCTGGTTAGTGGTTGAAATGTTGGTTGGTTTGAAAACCACGTTGTTTTGGCGCAATAAATGAAAACCTCGTAAACAAATGGACAATAGAGCAATGACCAATAACAACAACAAAATGAAATATAATAAAAGAAAAAAACAAAAAAAAAAAAAAAACAATTACAACGAAAATCCGTTAACTTAACTCCAGCGCATTTGCAGCCACCTCCTTCTGCGTTGACAGCCAATTAAATGTTTCAACTCAATCCAGCCAACAAAAACCAATAAAGTTGAACGGTTAAAAGTTGTTGCTATTGCTGTTAGTTTGATGACATTTTGACTGTGCTTTTTTAATTGGATTTAAAAACAAACTATGACTTTTTTAGTAAGTATTATCACAGCTAATCGATAAAAGTGATTTATTCGATTTTAAGTGCAAAATCCTGTTGAAAAAATGAGTTTATTTTTATTTACTACTGCATCTTCTCAACTTAACCAACAGAAATTTTTTGTTGTTACTGTTGCTGTTGGCAATTAAGTGGCTGTCTTCCTGCGCATGCGTGACTCTTGCTAAGACGCGCGTCACAAATAAAGCCATCGCCAGTGGTTGCCATTTATTTCCGGTTTGTCAGTGTTTAATGGGCGTGTCTTTTCAATGTCAAGATTATCATAAAAAACGACCTTGAAAAGTGGCTACCTTATTTTAAAACATTTTATTTAATTGCATTTATTTATATATTTATATTTTATTTCCTTATTTTAAATTTTCATTCAACATTTAATCTACTCATATACTTTCTTTTATAAATGCATTATATCATACTTTAATGAAGTAAATTATTCATTATTTCATAATTTCATCATTTTATAATTTCGTCACTTCTTAATTTCTTCATTTTATAATATCATCATTTCATAATTTCATCATTTCATACTTTCATCATTTCATAATTTCATTATTTCATAATTTTATAATTTTGTCACTTCATAATTTTATCATTTATTTTTTTTCGTCATTTCATAATTACATCATTTTAAATTTCCTCTTTTCATTTGATTTTCAGCTCATAAATTCGTGTAAATTCGTAATTTCATCTTTTCAACATTTCATCGTTTTATAATTTCGTCACTTTATAAGTTCTTCATTTTATATTCAAATTTAATATATAATTGTATGAATTAATTTATTCATTATTTCATAATTTCATCATTTCATAATTTCATCATTTTATAATTTCGTCATTTTATAATTTCATAATTTCATCATTTCATAATTTTGTAATTTTTAATTTTGTCACTACATAATTTCATCATTTTATAATTAGATTATTTTATAACTTCATCATTTCATAATATCATCATTTAATTTTTTTCGTCATTTCAAATGTAACCTTTTCATAATTTAATGAGTTAACTGATCATAATTATATCATTTTATACTTTGTCACTTCATAATTCATAATTTCATGTTATCATCATTTCATAATTTCATCATTTCATAATTTCATCGTTTCAGAATTTCATCACTTCATAATTTCATCAATTCATAATTTTATAATTTCATTATAATATCATTTTAAATTTCATCTTTTCATAATTTAATCATTTAATTTTTTCATTATATCATAATTATATCATTTAATACTTTGTCGCTTCATAATTTCATTTTTCATCATTTCATAATTTCATCATTTCATAATTTCATCGTTTTATAATTTCGTCACTTCATTATTTTTATTAATTCGTAAGTTTATAATTTCAAAATTACATAATTTCATAACTTAATCACTTCAAATTTTATCTTTTCACAATTTTCATTGTTTTTATTATATCGTAAATTCTTTCAGTACATCGTAATTATATTATTTCATACTCTATCAATTCATAATTACATATTTTCAACATTTCATATTCATCGTTTCATAATTTCGTCACTTCATAATTTCTTCATTACATAATTTCATAATTACATAATTTCATATCTTCATCATTTCAAATTTCATATTTTCATAATTTAATCATTGTTTCATTAATTGTTTCAATTCAAATTGTTTCATTATATCGTAATTACATAATTTCATACTTTGTCACTTCATAATTCATATTTGCATCATTTCATAACTTCATCGTTTCATAATTTCGGCACTTTATAATTTCATCATTTCATAATTTCATAATTACATCATTTCATGTTTTCATAATGCAATCAGTTAATTGTTTTATTGTATCATAATCATACTTTCCTTTCTTACTGTGTCACTTCATAATTCATAATTTCATGATAATAGTTTCATAATTTCGACACTTTATAATTTCATCATTGCATCATTTTATAATTTTATGATTTCATAATTACAGCATTTCACAACTTCATCATTTCAATTTTTTTTTTCATAAATTAAATAGTTAATTCTTTCAATATAACATAATTATAACATTTCATACTTTGTCACTTCATAATTTCATTACTTCAAAATTTCATCATTTCATATTTTCATAATTCATGAACTTTATCATATTCTAATTTTATATATACGTAATTTTATAATTCGTTTATCTTCAATTGAAATTTTATTTATTCCATGCTTTATTTAACATTATATTTTACTATTTCTTTTATATTACATAATTTAAAAATTACATAATTTCAAAATTAGATAATTTCAAAGTTACCTAATATCAAATTTAATTATCTTAAAATTCAATTGTTTAACACCATACAAATTGTAAATCTTTTAGTTTAAATCAATTTTCAATTTCGACAAACTTTCCTTAAACATAATTTTTACTTTCAATTTTATATTACAAAGCATTGAAATAAATTCGCAATTTGCCTGCAGCCTAATAATATGACTTAAATGATTATTGTGCGCTTTTATTTACAATATTTAATTTATAGTATTTTTGTATACTTGCGAAATTGTACAAAAAGAAGCAATAACAAAAGACACGATTACGTCGATTTACGCACAAAAGCAGCGCATAATTTGGGGTGCCCCAAATTAATTTAATTGAACATAATTTCGCTGCCGTTATTGCTGATTTTTATTGCTTTTGTTTGCTTATTTTTAATGTTGCTATTGCTGCTGTTTTGTTGTTGATGTTGCAAGCCGTCTGCAATTTTTGCGGCAATTGCCGCAAGGTCGTCAATGATTCATAACGTCAAGCAGTGCGACAGCGAGGACCCTCTACGCAGCAACAGCTGCCTTTAGCACGCAATGCAATGCAATTAAATTTATATATAGTGTAAAGATATTGACTGACAATAATTTCCGCATTTCAAAATAAATTCTTTGCTTATTTTAAATGTAAGTTTTTTATTATTTTACATTACACTAAAACAGCTTTTGGTTATGTGTTTGTAACACCTAAAAGAAGGCGTGGTCGATATGGAATAGTATTCATTTTCTTGATCAATGTCACCTGTAGAGATTTAGCGTTGTCTGTCTATCTATTGAAATCACGATTACTGGAGAAAAAGAAGAGTCAGTATTATGAAACTTAGAAAAAAGATTCCTTGTAGATCTTTGCTGACTGGTATTGTAAATAAACGCGATTGGTCAATTGCGACCTTGGATCCGGCTACTTTTGTGCATATACCTCAATAACGCATAAAGAATTTTGCTTTACCACAAATTCCCATGTGACCTAACCTTCTTTAATGTGCACGGTAAAAAGTTTCTTTTAGAATGTTTTTGAAGAACCAAAATATTAGTTGTGACAACCGACTTCATTCGAATTAAACGAAATTTATAGAAATAGTTGGATGGAACTACAATATTCGGTTCGCAATTACAATATTATGAGATACATATGGTTCTAAAACTGTTAAAAATTTATTGCGATTCAAACTACAAATATTGGTTTTGGTTATTAGAACCGACTTTACAGTTTAGAGAATCAAATGTCTGAACAATAAGGTGGTTGACACGAACAATTTGTATTCTGTGTTTAATATTCACAAAAGTTTGAATTATTTATTAACTATGTGATAAATATGTAATTTTCATTACGTATAAATTTTAATTTAGCATTTTTTACAAATAAAGATTAATCTTTTAAAATCCTTAAAAATTACATTTCAATATTGTAATATTAATGTTTTCATAAATCATCAATGAAAACATTTAAATTAATCCACAATTTATCAATATTTTGATAAAGCATTGCAGCAACATTATCAACATCAACAACATCATTGAGAATTACATGAATGAAAGTAAAAGTTGAATGACGTACAAAAAGTGAATGCATCTGCATGTAAAAATAAATGCAGCAAAATAAATAACAAAAAAAAAACACCTCAGCCGTTGCAACCTTACAAGATCTTGGTTTATCATTGACGACCTTGAGTTTCTGCTGCTTTGTTATTTTTGTTGTTGCCGGTTTCGGTCACATTTTGCGGTGAATGTCAGTCAACCTGGCAATGGTGAGCAAGTCAGCCAGCCAGGACACGCCGAGAGCTGGGCAATCAAATAAATTCCAATTTCGAGTGTTAAATTTAAGTTGTGATGTGAAAGGCAAAAATGTCAAAAGTTCAAATGAAATTTATTTTTTGATTTTGTTGTAAATATTAAATTAATTGAACGTTATTGAAAAAATTACATAGGACATTTATAAATTATTTGAAAATTAATGATTTATTGATAAATAAAAAATAAGTAATTTTAAAACGATTTTTTAAAATGTTTATTTTTTTTAATTTTTATTTATTAAATTTTATTTATTTTATATTTGTATTACTTTTTATTTCATTTATATTGCGAATTATTTTAATTAGATTTTTTGTTAATTGATATTGAATTTGTATTTAATTTTCCCTTGATTTGAATTTAAAATGAATTATTTCATAATTACATAACCGAATGAATTAATTTATTCATTATTATATCATTTCGTAATTTCATCAATTCTTAATTTTATAATTTCATCACCTCATAATTTCATCATTTTATAATTCAGAATAACATCATTTTCTAACATTATCATTTCATAATTTCATCTTTTCATAATTTAATCAGTTCATTGTTATATCATTCATACTTAGTCACTTCATAATTTCATCTTTTTATCATTTCATATTTCATAATTTCGTAACTTTATAATTTCATAATTTTATAATTTCATAATTACATCATTTCATAACTTCATCATTTCAAATTTCATTTTTAAAATTTTAATCAGTTAATTGTTTCATTATATCATAATTTTATAACTTTATGCATAATTTCATTATTCATAATTTCATCTTTTCATAATTTAATCAGTTAATTGTTATATTATATCATAATTATATCATTTCATACTTAGTCACTTCATAATTCATAATTTCATCTTTTCATAATTTCACGATTCATAATTTCGTAACTTCATAATTTCATCATTTCATAATTTTATAATTTCATAATTACATCATTTCATAACTTCATCATTTGAAATTTCAGCTTTTAAAAATTTAATCAGTTAATTGTTTCGTTATATCATAATTTTAAAACTTTATGCATAATTTCATTATTTCATAATTTCATTATTTCATTATTTCATTATTTCATTATTTCATTATTTCATAATTTCATAATTTCATTATTTCATAATTTCATTATTTCATTATTTCATAATTTCATAATTCCATATTTATATTAATTTTTAATCGATATAGATTTTATAAAACGGTAAAACCATAATTCGTTATTTTTTGATATTTGACTTGGATTTGATTTGAATTTGATTTGAGTTTGTCTTCCATAAGATTTGAATTTGAGAATAATTTTAATTTGATTTTAGTTTTGTTTAGTTTGATATTTATTTGAAATGAATTTAAATTTGATTTGAATTTTAATTTGATTTAAATATGATTTGAATTAGCTTTGAATTTGATTTGTATTTGACTTGATTTGAATTTGATTTGCATGAGTTATTCAATCATTTATATTGTAAATTAATTATTTGATTTAAAAATACAAAACTAAATTTCAATTTGATTTAAATTTTATTTGAATTTAATTTGAATTTAATTTGAAATTGGTATGAATTTATTTTAATTTTATTAAATATGATTTAAATTTGAATTTGATATGAATTTGATTTGAATTTGATTTATGATTTATGATTTTTGATTTTATTTTAATTTAAATTTGTTTTAAATTTGATTTAAATTTGAATTTGATTTGAATTATATTTGAATTTAATTTGAATTTAATTTGAAATTGGTATGAATTTATTTTAATTTTATTAAATATGATTTAAATTTGAATTTGATATTAATTTGATTTGAATTTGATTTATGATTTATGATTTTTGATTTTATTTTAATTTAAATTTGATTTAAATTTGATTTGAATTTGTTTGGAATATGATTTGAATTTGATTTGAATTTGGTTTGAATATGATATGAATTTTATTTGAATTTGATTTGAATTTGATTTGAATATGATTTGAATTTGATTTTGATTTGAATTTGATTTGAATTTGATTTGAATTTGATTTTGATTTGAAATTGATTTGAATTTGATGTGAATTTAATTTGATTTTGATTTGAATTTGATTTGAATTTTATTTGAATTTCATTTGAATTTGATTTGAATATGATTTGAATTTGATTTGAATTTAATTTGATTTTGATTTGAATTTGATTTAAATTTGATTTGAATTTGATTTGAATTTGATTTGAATTTGATTTGAATTTGAATTTGATTTGAATTTGATTTGAATTTGATTTGAATTTGATTTGAATTTGATTAGAATTTGATTTGAATTTGATTTGAATTTGATTTGAATTTGATTTGAATTTGAATTTGATTTGAATTTGATTTGAATTTGATTTGAATTTGATTTGAATTTGATTTGAATTTGATTTGAATTTGATTTGAATTTGATTTGAATTTGATTTGAATTTAATTTGATTTTGATTTGAATTTGATTTAAATTTGATTTGAATTTGATTTGAATTTGATTTGAATTTGATTTGAATTTGATTTGAATTTGATTTTAATTTGATTTGAATTTGATTTGAATTTGATTGAATTTGATTTGAATTTGATTTGAATTTGATTTGAATTTGATTTGAACTTCATATGAATTTGATTGAATTTGATTTGAATTTGATTTGAATTTGATTTGAATTTTATAATATGTTTTAAATTAATTTGAATTTGATTTATATGTATATTTGATTTGAATTTGTTTTGAGTTTGAATTGTATTTGGTTTTAATTTGATTTGAGTTTGTTTTAAGTTTGATTTGAATTTGACTCGAATTTCATTTTAATTTGATTTGAATTTTATTTGATTTAATTTTTAAAATTTGTTTTGATTTTTATTTGAATTTGTTTTGATATTTATTTAAATTTGATTTGAATTTGTTTTGATATTTATTCAAATTTGATTTGAATTTGTTTTGATATTTATTTAAATTTGATTTGATTTTTTTTTTGATATTTATTTAAATTTGATTGTATTTGAATTTTATTTGTATTTAAATTTATTTGTATCAAAATTTGAATTTTTTTAATTGTATTGGAAATTGATTTGAATTAGATTTTAATTAAATTTCAATTAGATTTGCTTGAACTTAATATAATTTGAATTATTTTTGATTTGAATTTGTTATAAATACTTAAATTTCCAGTATTATTTAAACAAAAAACTATAATACAAAAATTGAATTTATAAAAAAAAAATTCAAAATAAATATTTAAAATTAATTTTTTCTGTTTGTTTTTTTTTTTATACTATTTATTTTAAAACACATACCACGTATGTATCGATTTTCAAATCAGTTTTTTTTTGATTTTATAAAAAGATTTGAGTTTAATAAATAAAACTGTTTCGTCTTTGACTAGAATTTATTTAAAATTATGACTTGATTTAATTTCTAAACCTTTTATTATTTATTTATTAATTCAATATTTAATATTGCTCAAATAAAAATCATAATTTTTCCTTTAAAATTAATTTCGATATAAAAATTGCATTTAATTGAAAGTCTGCAACAATTTATTCAATTAAATTTGGTGATAGTCGTCAAATTGAATTCCGCATTTTTGCAAAATTTTGTCTTCAAATATTTTTTGGCATTTCCAGGTTTAAAAAAACCTTTCACCGCTTTGACTTGCAGGCGCTGGCGCTTTCAATCATACGCACTTTCGACCATCGACCAATTATATATTTTAGTTTAAGCCGTTTTTGAGCCCATTATTTTGACACTGAAAAGTTAACATAATAATTGTTGATTAATTTCTGTGTGCAGCAGTAGCATCGGTAGCAACATGTTGCTGTTCCGCTGATTTAATCAACATCAACTTTATGTTCAAACGTATTTTGTATTGTATGAATACAATATTCAACTTTGTGCAACTATTCAACTCTTTTACGCTGAACCGCATTGAATGCATGACGCAACGCATCAGCTGACGGAAGATGTTGCCACGAACAGTGTCACATTCAAATGTGGAATGTAGTTTTTCAAAACTATTTCAATACTACGTTCGATACAACGAAATGATTGCGCTACGCTAATTTGCACTACAATGATTAATGAATGCAACACACAACATCGATGATGCTGATTATAATGAATGGATTATATGAACAATTATGTGGTAAAAAACAGACCATTGTCCCGATTTATATAATATTTGCTTAACAAATATATAAATGTTTGTTGGAAATAAAAAGTGCATACGAATTACTATAATTATATAGCAATATCTTGGGATATTTGTGTCAATAGTTATTGCAATAATGCAAAGTGTATTATGGTTTATATATTGATGATTTTTTAATTGAATTTAATTTTTTGTAGTGGTACTGCATATTGTTAGATCATTTGAAATTCAAATATAATTGGGTCAAATTCAAATTTAATTCAAATCAAATACAATTTTTTTAAAATATAAAGATCATGTTTTTTTGTTAATAATTGTTCGCTCTAGTTATTAAAATAATAAAATCAACTAAAAAAATGCTTGACAGTAAACATAATTTTATTTCTATGTTCAATTATGTAAATAAATATTTTGGTATTTTATAATGACGTTTAAGAAATAATCGGAACAAATATAACATGTTTACAATCAACCATAATAATTACGTTAGATTGCTAAGAATGTATATTTTACAATTATACAAACATTTTTAAAGTGAGTCTCTAAAAAAATCAGTTTACAATAAACATAGTTTAAATTGCAATGATTATCATTATAAACAAAATAAACACAAACAAAAATATGCTTACAGAAAACATCGCAGCGATTTTCACCATTATTATTTGATAATCATAATCATAATATTATTCCTATGTTCAATTGTATAAATAAACATGTTTGTATTTTATAATGACATTTGAAACATCATCGCCACAAATATAATATATTTACAGTCAACCATAATAATTCTCTTTGATTGTTGACACAATATATTTTACAATTATACAAACATTTTAAAAGTGAGTCTCAAACAAGTAAGTTTACAATAAATATAGTTTATATTCCAATGATTTTCAATATATAAAAAAATAAACACAAACAAAAATATGCTTACAGTAAACATCGCAGCGATTTTCACAAGCTTAGACAGAAATATTAATAATAATATAATATTTGAAAATGATAATGATTACAATTAATGTCTCTGAACTGATTTGTAAATGAAAAAATTTTGTTTTCGGCAACCATTATTGTGTTAATCAACTACTTAAGGGATAATTAACTATGTTGTTATATTTTCTGAAACTATTAACTGCGTGTTTAAAGATAAACATATTTAATAATAAATTAGTCTAATTATATATAATTAATATTATTATTATTACAACAATACCAATTATGTATTTCTTTAAAATCATGGTACATTTAAAATATTACAAATAAATAATTGTTTGTTTAAAAATTTTGAACTTTGCACGGAATAACTGTTAACGACTGTTTTAAAATATCATTTCAGTTTAAAAAGTTTAATTTTAGATTTCGTAGTGCATATTTAATGATATTTTAATACTAAAATATTTTTATATTTCATTTTTCCATTTATATAGTTCACATATAATGATTTTTTTTAAACTATTACATTTAAATATCATAAGTAAATAATATAAAAAGAAATACAAATAATATGAAATATTTTCAAAGCGAAATGACAGCCACGCACTACCATTTAACTTTAAATTTTGAAATTTTTCAAGCAGCTCCCATTAAACATTACGGTGGGAGGTTATGAGCCACCGACAAGGTCGTCATGAAGTAAGGTTCACATAGGTTCACATAACGCAGACACGTTATCGCAATAATCTTTAGTTTAAAATAAAAAAAAAAATGAACTAATTTAAATTCGCCTGACTAAAGATCGTGCAGACATGGAGGAATTTCACCTTGAATTATTTGCGCACACGCATTGAAACTAATTGAACGCAATGAAAACTAAAATGCATTTGAATAATTTGCAAATAACTAGACAAAAATAAACATAAAATAAAAATGTCACTGTAACATTTTTGCAAAATAAAGCACAAATAATACAAAATAAAAATATTAATGTGCAAACAGCAAATAGGTATTAAATTTTCCAAAATACATGTTTAAAAATAAATGTTTGTCATTGCCTTATATTAAGGTTCAGTTTTTCAGTGCAAGTTTAAACTTGGTTTAAATATTTGCACAATGTTTAAAGTTTCTAATTAATACGTTCGAATGTCATTGAGTTTTCAGACAGATAGACAATTATCAATCAGTTAATATAACATTTTTAATATTTGTGAAATGTTGACTATAGACTAAATTATAGCTAGTTTAAACTAAGTTTAATTTGGAAAAGTGACATGAGATTCGTTATTTAAATCTGAAGCATTCGACATGCGAAATATTTAAAATAACATGAGTTGTTTAACGTAGCTTTCGTGAGTGGTAATGTCTCTTAATTATAAAAATTCTTACGTTTAATTTTTCAGTACAAGTTTAAACTTAGTTTAGGCATTTCCACATTTTTAAAAGTTCCTAATTCATACGTCCGTATGATATTTTACAGACGAGTAGACAATTAGTAATCAGTTATTATTACATTTTAAATATTTTTAAATGTTGGCTGTAAGCTAAGTTATATCTAGTTTAAACTTAGTTTAATTCGAAAATGTGACTGAAAAACTGTATCATAAAATATTTCAAATAACGTAAATCTTATAACATGAGTGGTAATTTCTCTTAATTGTGAAATATTTAACGTTTAACTATTCAGTGCAAGTTTAAACTTAGTTTCCACATTTTAAAATGTATATAGTTCCTATTGAAACGGCCGAATATCTTTAAATTTTACAGATAGATAGGCAGTTCGTAAACAGTTAATAATGTTGAGTTTATACAAAATTACATCTAGTTTAAACAAAGTTTAATTTTTAAGTATGACTGAAAAACTGAACCTTTTTTATATTTTTATACGTTATACTAAAAGTCAAAGGGTATATACACAATTTTGTCATCCGTTTGTAATACTCAGAAGGAGGCATGTTATAAAAAAAATAATATATTCTTGATTACCGTGAATTCCTGTGTCGATTAATCTTGCGTGTCTATTGAAATCACTATTATAGAAATCAAAAATAAATAAATGAAACTCCGAAATTAGAGTACCTATATAGTACCTATGCTGTTTGGTATGAAAGATGAGCGTAATCGATCAATGTTCGGGTCATGATCCCCCATTTTTGTACATATATCTCATATAGCACTAAATATACGGGAAACTTTTCCTAGATGAAATCAAAGCAGAAGTAAAACATATAAAATAAAAATGTTTTTCTGGCATACCGAGTTGTGGTGACCACCAAAAAAAATCGAATTTAGGTACACCTATCGTATATATGGGTACTGATTTTTTTAGTGATTACAATGTATTTTCAGGTTGGGTAAACACTCGGGATCTCTGGATTAGTTTAAACGGTATCCGAATATATCACAACCCAGTATGCGATGTCTCAGATACCTCCGATGCCGCGAAGCTTTCACCAATAACTAAGATCTAAATTTTCGATCTCTTGTATATTCCAATTCTTTGACAAAACACGATATGTAAACCTTTATCGCAACGATTTCGCAATATTTTTCGAAGTAATCTCGAACTCGAAGTAAACTCGATTATTTTTATTTCGATATCTTTCCGTTTTCGAAAAAAATCTCGTAAGGAGAAAACTCCAACAGAACTATATACATACCATGTAAAGTATACATTTTAAAACCCTTCTATTTGACGCTCGGTATCGCTACAAGAAAGTGTTCGATATCGTGTGAAAGAAGGAGATTCTTCTCGCATTGATCTCGTAATGATATCGAAACGAATGGCTTACTGGGATATGTGTACGGTATTTATACTTAAGAAACTATCAAAATTTCCAATGTGACCTAACCTTCCTTACTGGTTATAATTTACAGCTTAATATTTTGAAGTTTTTTAGATTTATATTTTTATTATTAATTTTGTATTATTTTATAGAATTTTGTTTTTGTATTTTTATTTATTTTTATTTTTATTTTTTTATTTTGCAGTTTCAAAAAATGTTGTTATTAATTTAAATTTTATTTTTTACTTTACAGATTTATTTCTATTGTATATGTTGTGTAATCTTACGTGCTATGCATGACTGCCGTAAATCGTATGTTTCGTGAAGCCTGAAATTTTGTGCGCACTGAAGATTACTTCAAGGCGTTGGTAATTAATTTTGGGCGTCGAATTCTTAAGCTTACCTGAAAAATAAAAGAAAGAAATTTGAAAGTTAATAAAATTGTTATATAATTTAAAGATGTGTTAATCAATGATGTTATGATAAAATTTAAAACTAATAATTTGCAATGAAATCTTAAGCAAATGAGAAAATAGAAACATACATAATTTCAAAAGGGTAACAACTCATTTACGATAAATTTATGTTGACAATTTTATTATGTAAATTCTATTTATTAACCGTAATATTTTCAACAAAAAATTGTAAAATCAAAATACGTCATTTTATATACTGAATTTGAATTTTATATACTGAATATGATTGTGTCAAAAAAAATTATAATTGCATTTGATCATATCCAATCGCAATGTTGATGATTACATTATATTTATATGGTATACAATTTCATTATTATTCATTATAATTGTATAAATCATTTATTTAATCAGATTATGATTAAATACTATGATTAATAATATTTAATGTTTGTAGCAAAAAAATATATATATAATAATTATTATATATAATTACAATATGTAATTAGGAAAGCAATACTAACATCAAATCATAATCATGAAATTACTATATAATGCATATGAATGTGAACTAATTATATCAATGATCAAAAACCAGAAAGTGCACGATTTAAGAAAGACATTTGATTGAGAACATCACGTTTCTCGCTCGAATTTACTGCAACAATCATTGTACAATATATCACAAACATAAAAATGATTTTCTTACACCCAGACAAAAATTCTCTCAAATCGCATTAAAATTGGTCAATAGGACAATTATTGATTTAATAGTATACAAAAAATAAAAATTTTCATATAAACTGTCATGGTATTTTATAGTATTTAATGGTATTTTCCGATTAAAATAATAATTTATCCTATTGAATATTTTTAATAGTAAAAAACTATTATTTACATAGTATTTTTTTCTGGGTGTAAATATGATATTAACAACGATATGTTTTTGTATGACGTGTTCTAAGAAATCTGATAAAGAATGATCAGTCAAAGTAATTAACAATTTAGACATAATTTTAAAATATAATGAACCTGAATTAAATAAGAAACATGAATGTGATACAAGTTTTTTATATTTCAAAAATTTAAATAACTAAAAAAAGAAATGTAAAATATAGTCAAACTTGGCCGATGTGTTTAAATTGTTAGTTGCTTTTAAATTGGCATATAATACGTTTTGCCATGCAATACAATATAAATGTGACATTGTGTTAAAGGTAATTTAAAATTTTGACAATTATTTAATTAAAACAACAACATAAAATTTAGATTTTTATCAAATCAGCGCAAAATGCAGACGTTTTACGATATGCGCACGAAATTCAAAATTTGAGATTATAAATTTTAGTATTTATCGAGATCGCCAAATCTCGATAATTTTTAGAGATCTTATTCATTTGCAACAAATTCATATTGTCGAGATCGAGATAAAACACTTGAAAATCTAAATCATATAGTATAACATATTTGGGAAGTTATACGCTATTGAGCAGATTTTATAATTATACGATAACGTGATCATATTTTCGAGATCGTGATATTAATTCAAAAATGTGTAGAAAACTAAATTATATGTAATAAATAGAACTTACAAAAATATGTCAAAAAATATGAGAGCGTGATATTTTTAGACAACGTTATCATATTTTCGAGATTGAGTTTTTAATCTTGAACATTTTAAGAGATATTTTATTTTTAATTATGATGATAAGGTCAAAAATAACATATTTTCGAAACAATTAATTACTCAGCACATTTAAAACTCTGGCGATAACAAACTTATACTTTCGAGATGGCGATGTAAATCTCAAAAATTTTAAGAGATCCAATTCTAATGTTGCAAAATTATTTCATTTCTTAGCAGGTTTAAAATTTTGCGACAACGAGATTACATTTTCGAGATCGAAATATTAATTTCAAAAATATTATAGAAAATAATAATTATATCGCTCCTCACATTCCATAACATGCTATACCATGTTTTAAAATTATGCGACAATCGAGACTCCATAATATCGAGACTACAACGTACATTTTTAGAGATCCAAATAGTTGAATTGATGTTGTTGTTGCTTGTTTTACAAATTTTTACTTAAGAGATTTTATATTTGAAATTAAGACATTAATCTCTATAATTTAATTGAAAACCTGTACTATTTTCGAAATTTTACGATATTGTAGTATTAATTTTAAAAGATTAGAGATTTTAATCAAATGTTTAAAAATAACATTTTTATTGTTTCGTTTCGTTTATTTTCACCATTTTACAAATATGAGAACTTGGCTTCGATTTATATATATGAATCTCAAAAATGTTTAGAGATTTAATTAAAAAATTACATATTTTCTCGTTAATACTTTACTAAGTTTTTTCCAATTTTCATTACCAAAGAGATTGTATTTTAGAGTTCGAGATAATAATCTCTAAAACTTTTATTGATTATTTGAATGATACGCTATTAAAAACTCTGAATCTCGATGTAGAAAATTTACGAGATCGAAATACCAATCTCGAACATTTTTAGAAATTTTTAAATTATACTGATCATTTATTTGATTCAACGAGATTGTATTTTCGAGATCTAGATAATAATCTCCAAGAATTTTATGGATTATTTGAATCGTATGCTATTCTCTGACTTCAGAAAAACTTAATCTTTTACAAATTTGAGATTACTAATCTCGAACATTTTTAGAGATTTTTATAGTATGTTAAAAAATAAATAATTTTATTAACGGTTGACGGCTGAACAATCTCGATCTCGAAAATTTACGAGATCGAGAAAATTCGAAAATTTTTAGAGATTAATATAATATGTTGAAAAATAACATATTTATGAACTTATTCGTTTTTTAATATGCTTCAAAAATTTTCGACAATCTCGAAAATTTTTAATGATTTTTATAATATGTTTAAAAAAACATATTTTCGAAATTATTTTTTTTTTTTAGCATATTTTAAACTTTTGCAACAACGATAATATATTTTGAGGTCTTCAAAATCTAAATTATATATTTTAAAATAAATCTATTTTGCAAAATCCAGTTTTTTTTACAAATTTTCGCAATTTCTCGATAACATTAATGTCGCCTCAAATGTCGCAACGCCACACACTGCACTATTGTTGCAGCATAAATGTTGCCATGTCACGAGCGCAAACATTTCAATTCGCATTCAATTTCATGCCATTCACTCAACTTCAAATGCGATTCAACGCATTCTTTAATCAGTCTCAATCGCGACAACGATGACGACGACTACATTGAATTGCATTATATATTTTTGGCCTTGTCATGTGATGCACTTTGCAAGTTTTATAGAAACGTTGAGATGTGGATGATGACGAAAAAAATGAAGAAGCCATAAGAATTCTTGAAAGGTCAAAATTGCTAAGCTGCCGAGTTGAATGGTACTCTAAAAAGCCACTTGAGGTTTGAGGTAGAGTAACTGGCGCGCCAAAGTGTATGATTTATAAAATTTAAATTTTATTTTGCATTATTTTATTTAGTACATATTTAAAAATATTTAAAAAAAAAGTAACTTTCAAAGTTGCCAAAATAAAATTGCGATATGTTACGCTTTCAATTTTAATTTGGAATTTAAAACAAAAAAAAATCTGTCTTATTTTTGATGGACTCGCGAAGCATTAAATTGTAGATGCTCTACTTCAATCATGGCATGTTTGGCAAATTTTTAGCAATTAAAAGTTTTTAAAATTAATAAAAAATATTTTAAAATTAACGAAAAAAGTATTTATATAAATAAAACACCGCCAACAACACAAAAAGAAAAAGGCCAAAAGAAATGCCGCCACAAATATTTGCCATGCAAATTATAAAATTTCTCATAGTCTGCGTTTATTGTGTGAAAAAGATCGATTAACAGCGGCAGCTTAAAATATTACAATTTATAAAATAAAAAAAAAAAGAAACGGAGATGAAAAAGAAATGAAGAAAAAAATATAAAAATTCACGTCAACTTGTTATAGTTTTGCAATTCATAAAACAAGCACAAGAAATGAAAACGAAGCCATGGCGATAAATAATTTATAATTTAGAAAATAACAAAAAATACAAAAAAAGTTGAATATGAATATATAATAAGTTAAACAGCAGTTAAAAACAAAAGAAGTTGAAATGTTAAAGGGTGCAAAAACCTTTTTTTTATAATTTTTGTAGCTGCCTTTGCAAAACTTCAATTAAACATTCGCACGATACACTTTACAATAACTATAAAACTATGAAAAAAAAACAACAAAAAAAAAATAGAAACAAAACCTTACAATAGATGCAGTAATAAGATACAAGATATGAGCCAAGTTGCCTGCAGGCGACAACAGCAACATCAACATCAACAAATTTGATATGTTGCAGTGACAACATCTTCCAACTGTCAGATTAGATGCGGTTACCACGAACATTTCATCATCACTCTAGGCAGCAGAGCATCATCATCAGCTGAACGAGTAAATCAGCAGCAACAACATCAATATATTTGCAGCAATAACATTTATTATTAGCTGCAAACAATGACAAAAACAAACAACTCAATCAACAGCATTCGAGGGTGTTGGTGTAAGAAAACGCAATCGTTTATATTTATTAAACAAATACAAGAATGAAAGTAATGAAAATCATAAACGGATTTTTTTGTATTTTAAAAATGTATATTTTCTATAATTGGTGTTAAATTTTTAAATGTATAATTAAATTTTTCTATAAATACTAAAAATAATAATATAGAATACAATTTTATTTGCATTCTTTAAAATTTTAATAAAACAATTAAAAAAATATTAAATTTTGTAGTACAATTTAAAATTCATCGATAGTAAAACGTTTTTCCCTAGCTGTAAAAAAAGCTCAAGATCTTTTTTTAATTTCGCTTAAAAATCAATTAAGACTGTCTAAATGGCGATGTATTCGATAAATTAAATGTCTTAGCATATTTAAATGTATAGCATGCGTATTATAGACCTGATTTTACCGTGTATATAATTTGGATATTGATGATGTTTATACCAAATGAAGCGTAAACTCAATTTTGGAAAAATATTTCCTTGGATTTTCGTACATTTTATCGATACATACTCTAAGAAATGTCCATTTTACAACATTCAGCAATGATTTTATTGTTAACATAACCAAATAATTGTCTCGGTATGAATTGTTTTGCGAATGAATTTATCAGGGAACATTTTTTCGGGGAATAATTATCTTGCGAAGAATTGATTCATGGATGGGAAAATATTGTTTTGGAAAAGAATTGATCAGAGAACATTTATTTCGGGAAATAATTTTCTTGAGAAGAATTAATTCATGGAAGAATTAAGTTGGATACAATTTCTATGAAAGAATTGCCTCGGAATTGCCTTTTGGAGAAAATTGAATGGAAAAAATTGGCCAGTATTTAATCGGAATCGAATTTCAAATGAATTTCATATAAAATGTTTCAGTACAACATTTTTGTTTTTAACGAATTCAATCCGTTTATGTTGACTTTTGTATTGTGATATCGAATTCAAAACGATTGGTTTACCAATTTTATATGAAATACAATCGAAAGCCGGAACATGACCCACATTTGGAATTTTTAGAGAAAATTTGAATTTTTAGAGATAATTTGAATTTTTAGAGAAAATTTGAATTTTTAGAGAAAATTTGAATTTTTAAAGAAAATTTGAATTTTTTAGAGAAAATTTGAATTATTAGAGGAAATTTAAATTTTTAGAGAATATTTGAATTTTTAGAGAAAATTTGAATTTTTAGAGAAAATTTGAATTTTTAGAGAAAATTTGAATTTTTAGAGAAAATTTGAATATTTAGTGAAAATTTGAATTTTTAGTGAAAATTTGAATTTTTAAAGAAAATTTAAATTTTTAGAGAAAATTTGAATTTTTAGAGACAATTTGAATTTTTAGAGAAAATTTGAATTTTTAGAGAAAATTTGAATTTTTAAAGAAAATTTCAATATTTAGAGAAAATTGGAATTTTTAGAGAAAATTTGAATTTTTAGAGACAATTGGAATTTTTAGAGAAAATTTGAATTTTTAAAGAATTTTTAGAGAAAATTTGAATTTTTAGAGAAAATTTGAATTATTAGAGGAAATTTTAATTTTTAGAGAAAATTTGAATTTTTAGAGACAATTTGAAATTTTAAAGAAAATTTGAATTTTTAGAGAAAATTTGAATTTTTAGAGAAAATTTGAATTTTAAGAAAAAATTTGAATTTTTAGAAAAAATTTTAATTTTTAGAAAAAATTTTAATTTTTAGAGACAATTTGAATTTTTAGAGACAATTTGAATTTTTAGAGAAAATTTGAATTTTTAGAGACAATTTGAATTTTTAGAGAAAATTTGAATTTTTAGAGAAAATTTGAATTTTTATAGACAATTGGAATTATTAGAGACAATTTGAATTTTTAGAGATAATTTGAACATAAGAGGAAATTTGAATTTTTAGAGAAAATTTGAATTTTTAGAGATTATTTGAATTTTTAGAGAAATATTTCAATTTTTTTAGAGAAAATTTGAATTTTAGAGAAAATTTTAAATTTTAGAAAAAATTTGAATTTTAAGAGAAAATTCTAATTTTTAGAGAAATTTTGATATTTTTTAGAAAAAATTTTAATTTTTAGAGAAAATTTAAATTTTTAGAGACAAATCTGAAATTAAAAAAAAATTTTTTTTTTGGAAAATTTTAATTTTTAGAGAAAATTGTAATTTTTAAAGGAAATTTAAATTTTTAAAGAAAATTTTAATTATTAGATAAAATTGGAATTTTTAGAGAAAATAGAAATTTTTGAATACAATTTTAATTTTAAGAGATTGATATAGATGAGATGATATAGTACTTTTTGAGAAATTTGAATTTAAAGAAAAAAATTTAGCGAACAATAAATCTTTTGAACAAAAAATATCAAAATAATTTAAATTTTTAAGTAACATATCAACTTTTATAAAACTTTGGAATGATTTTTGATAAAATTAAACTTTTTAGAGATTAGTAGGATTTTAGAGAATACTTGAAGTTTTTCTTTTTATAAAATTTTAGTTTTTGATTTGGATTTTTAGTTAACATTCAGTTTTTAAGACAAATATCGAGAACATTTATTTTTTAATAAAATATCATATTTAGTAAAATTTTAGAGAGTGAGTTTGTCTAAATTTACAGACTAATAGAAATTGTTGGAAGTTATCGGTAATCAACAAAAATACATTTGAAACCAACTTCAGCACATTCAGTTTATTTCAAAACATTTAATGTCGCCGACTATATGTATGACAATCAAATGAATGTGTTGCACAAGTACTGTCAAAACAAAACACAAACATGATGTCGTTGTAGTGAAGAGGTCTATTTTTTAATGTTTGTTGTATTTTGTATAAACCGATAACAACATTATTGCTGTAGAACGCCGAGCGGTAGATTTGTTGTTGTTTTCAATGGTCGTCTCCTCACTCATTACTCGTTGCGCTCACTCACTGCACTCACTGTATTCGTTGTATGTTCAGCGACAGTCGTGTCAGGTGGTTTTGTTTTTCAAAACTTTGAATGTTTAAAAAAAAATACGTTGACAGTACTTGACACCAATGAAACAAATACTGCAGTGAAGTGAAGTTGTTGGAGGAAACTTCACTATAATATAACATTAGACTGTCATTGCAAAATGCGTTCAATACTGTAGAGTGCAGTAGTGCATATTTTTTGTAGAGGTAACTTCAAATACATTTGTGCAGATGCAGTGTTTATCATCTTCGTATAATTTGTAAAGCACCATGAACACTCTATTACCGATAACTTTCAGCAATTTAATTTAGTATTCAAATTTCGACAAAACACATTCAGAGGGTGTGTGCAAATTCGATTAAATTGCTGACTAAACTAAATTTTGTCGGTAATACAGTGTTTGACTTTTCCATTAAACAAATTTTCGAGCAGACTAAATTTTAACTAAATTAGATGACAGCAAACAGACATATGATAATCAATTGATTATGGACTTTAACAATTATCGGTTACCGAATGAAAAGCCGTTCAATTTTGTTTAGTCACCCTTAATACGAAATACTGCATTATCGACAAATTTAGTTTAGTTTTAAATATCTCCTAAGTGTTTGAATTTTTGATAAAAGGTATACTTAGGGTTTGTACGAATTGAACTAAATTGTGTATGAATTGAACTAATTCAACAATTTTGTTGGTAATACAGCGTTTGACTTTTTAATTAATTAAATGTTTGAGCAAACTAAATGGAACCAAATCGGATAACAGCAAACATACATAAGATTTATTAAAGACCTTAACAATTACCGGTTACTGAATTGAGATCGAATGAAAACCCGTACAATTTAGTTCAGTCATCAATTTGTTTGAACTCATACACACCCTTAATTGAAAACTTTCTAATATAGTGCTAAATTATTTCAAGTTATTCGTGCATATTCTGAAATTAACTTTCAATAGATATTCACAAAAATTAATTAATTTCGTTTGCCGTTTATTTTGTATTGAACAGTTTTAATTTTGAAAAAGCAATATTTCGGTTGAAAGTTTGGAATATGCTGGACAGAAATAGAACACACTACAAATGAGATATAGTTTTTGCAAAAATATTAAAAAAAGTTTAAATTTTCTTTTTTCATTTACTGAACTTTGTTCTCAATTAATAATAATTTAAAATTAATGATAAAATCGATTTTCAGACAAAAAATAGACTGCCATCAGACGGCAAGACCACCAACCAGCTACATAATAATTAATCAAACATATTTATGGTTAATTGCTTTTTCTCTGCATGAGTTCAGCAAATGTAATTTTTTGTGGGCAAACAAATTACTCATAAATTTTGCAAATAATTCAATTTACAATTGCAAAAAAAGATAAAAGTAAGCAAAAAATTTGCAAAGAAAATTAAATCAAAAATAAATTTCTACTTAAATTATTATTATATTTGGTTTTTCGACTGTTTTTTTTTTGCTTTATATAATGTTTGCGTTATTTTGCTATTATTTTCATTTCATTTCTTTTATAAACTGAAATTGGTTGATTTGCTAAATAATTTCTCTACGCTTGATTAAATCATAAGCAGCTGTTTTTTATTTCTTTTTTTTTCTATTTTGTATTTGTTACAATTATTTTATTATAACAAAGTATTTAAAGCGTAGAAAAACTAATAATTGAGTGATTGCCGCAATGTGTTACATGGTCTATTTATTTGCTGTTATTTATAGCTATGTTTTGTTGTAATATTATCAAACTATTTTATTTTTTTTATTATTATTGTGGTACACTTAATAATGGTTAGAGTTATTGTTTTCTTAAGTAGAAAACAAAAATATTGCATGATGTTAATGCTGTCAACTGCAACGCATTATGATGATGTAATTGGTATGGTCAACAAGAGTTTTGAGTTGGATAATAATGGATTTTTTTTTTTAATTATAGAGTTATAATTCTCGCGCTATTAAACAGAATTCTTTTTTTTTTGTGTTACTAAAATTGAGTTTTTTGCTTAAATTATTGTTTGGCTTAAAGCTTAAAACTGTGTTAGCAGTTTTCATTATAGCAGAGGAAACGGAAATTGCTGTGCTTAAATGCCGTACAAAAAGTGCGCTAAATTTTACAAAAAATATTTTTATTTTTTTAGTTTATCGGCATTTTTTTGTAAATTTCTTTAAAAATGATAAATAATAACTTCAAACTCTTTAATTTTAACATCAACATAATTAAGTAGGTAACTACTACCCAGGCATCAACCGAACTGAATTGTAACAGCAACATATTGTGTTGCTCAAACTGTAGCAGAGTTCGTTGTTCGTGGCCAACAAAGCATTTCGAACGATTTGCTTAGATTGTAAATTAAATTATCGGTTACCGTTACAGTCGATGGGCATTTTTGGAAATTTTCGACAGCAACAACAATACAATATATGGTTTATCATTAATAAACACAAACAAAAACAACTTGAATAGTTAAAATGTTTTATGATTTTGACATAAATCTTGAAAGAGTTTCTGATGCAGTTGGTTTAGAAAATGGTAACAAATAAAAAAAATACATTTTTATCATGTATATAATACGTAATAAATTCTTAATTTTATATAATCTTCTATTGATGTAAGACAATTCATACACGGATAGAAAAGATACGTTTGAATATGATAGTATTTAATTATAACGTAATTCGAAATCACCATATAAATATTAGGAGTAAAATCTAATTACAATATAATTGTATTATTATTTTGATCAGATTGAAATATTATTATACGATATTTAAACATAAATTGCGGATTTACATCAAATTACTATATTAATGTTTCTGTAGAAATATATATTTTTTATTAAAATTATTAAAACTGAATTTACTTTTTTTACATTACATTATGTAATCATCAATATGTTTACATGTTAATAACATGTTTTTCACATTCAAGCATATATTTCTGTAGAAATATATATTTTCAATAAAATTATTAGCACTAAATTTACTTTTTTACATTAATATGAAATGTAAACATCAATATGCATACATAGAAATAACATGTTTTACACATTCAAACATATATTTGTTTGCAAGAACGCCGAAAATTATTTATTCTGAATATAAATATGTTTGAACAAAAACAAAAGTATGTTTGGCTGTTATTATAATAATGTTTTGCAATGCAATAATACTTATGTTTGCATAATGCTCCAAAGATATATGTAATGCCTGTTAAATTATGTTTGGGTGACCTTTTTTTTTGCAGCGTGTAAATCGAAAAATAAGAAAACACTACAGAAACAGAAAACGTATTAAAAGTAAAAAAAAATATTATATATAAAATAACGTTTTATATAAACGTTTTTAATGTGAAATCCAACAGATTGTATTATTTACCGCCTTACGTTTCATTTTAAATCATAGGAAAAATTCAACTTAAAAACGTTTTATATACAAATATATTTTTTATTTTACTTATTTTTTGTGTCAATTAGATTTTCGTCTGACAGAATTCAAAAGGCCTCATAATATTAAAATTTTAAATATTCATGTTTCAAAGTGTCTTTAATATGGAACCATGATGAACCGAATGGCAATAAAACTATAATATTGCATTGTCATCCAGTTCGAGTAAATATTTAAAATCTCAAGTCTGTAGCTCATCGCGAAGGTAGTTTAAAATCAATTACAAAATTTGTACCGAACAGACAGACAAGAAAGCAACCTAAGAAAAACGTTTTAAAATAAAGATTTTAAAATTTTAATTAAGTCATAAAATTAGGAATAAAATCTATGTATCTTTGCTTTATAATTTGTTTTATAATTTACTTTTTAAAAAAAATCGCTTAAAAATGGCAAAAATAAGCAATCGTTAAAATAAATAAAAAATATAGTACGAATATAATCAGAAACTTGGCAGAAAATGGGCTGAAAATAATCATAAATAATCATTACGAAAATAGTAAAACAGAATCAGAAAATAGTTTTATAGAATTCAGAAAAGAAATCAGAAAATAATCTGAAAGAAAACAAAATAGTCTGAAGTAAAACAGAAACTAAAATCTAAATAAGCAGAAAATAGTTCCATAGTATTCAGGAAAACATCAATAAACAATGATAAAACTAAAAAAAGAGTATACAAAAAGGCATACTCTGGAAGTATTTTGAAAATAATCTTAAATGGTGCGAATTAGCAAAAAAAAAAAATAGTATCTCAATCCAATAAATACATACCACCGATTTATTTAGATTAATTGTAATGAAATGATTTATTTTTTAAAATACAAATCAAAAAAGCTAAGATTTATATATTTTTTCATAATTTTCGAATGAAGTTATTTTTTTTTTGTCTTTTATTATATTTCCATTCAATAATAGTTTATGTTATTATGTACAGATGATATGGCTCATTCGGAAATATTTTATATGGAAGTTCAATAGAGTTTGTTATATCATCTACGTATATCTTTGGACAAAACTCAATTGAACTTCCATATAAAATATTTCCGAACCGAAAAATTGCGACGAAATATTTTGTTGGATGCTACTATTTCTGGGAGAGTTGTTTTTCCATACCTGTAGGCCTTTTAGACTTTGGGGAGTAGAAATGATCGGAGTACGATAAGAATACTGTTTTTTGGCACAGTTTGCCACTCCCATACAGACACCTCTTTTTTCCAAAACAATTTCCATAATATTTTCCGACTTTGCAATTTTTTACTTTTGTTTACAATTTTCAGATAGAATTCAAAATTATACTCGAATTGTTTCTCAGGCCATGAGAAAGAATTCGAGATACCTCTGTATTTACAGAAAAATAATTCCTTAATTTACCTATTCTATTTTGAGCATTGTTCCTCTAATATAAATTTAACGGAATTGTGATCGGTTCATTATATTTTTAGTTAGTCCTAATTAGGACCCTAGTAGAAATTGTAATAGAGTTGTGAATTGAAATAGGGTCAGAAATTGATCATTCGATTATTTTCTTGTTATAACCCAATCAATTATATGACGAACATGGTCTGAACATGATCATATCTATCCTAATCTCCCGAGACAACATATTTCGGGCATATTTCCTGCAAACGCACAGATAAATAGAATATTTTCGGAAGTGTAGAAGTAGATTGTAAAATTTTGTGGGATTTTAATGGCAGATTAACGGCATATTTTGAGAACTGATTGAAAACAGACAGCTTTTGATACAAACTTCGCCTTTGTCTGTTTGAAATATGTCGACAAAATGTTTCTAAACAAAAATAATTTAATAGTATTTTTTAGTATTTAATGGTATTTACCTATTAAAATAATAGTTTATCCTATTGACTTAATAGAAAAGAAACTATTGATTTTATAGTATTTTTTGTTCTGAGTGAAATGATCAATTATTATGGAATTTAAAGCAAAACGCAGAAAGCTTTTGATACAAACTCTGGCTTTGTCAGTTTAAAATATTTAGAAAAAATGATCCTTTGACTTTTTTGTCTGGTGATCTGGGGAAAAGTTTCTTAAATTTTTCAAGAATATAAATGAAAGTTTGTGGTAAACGTATGGCAGATTGTCAAATTTTATGAAAACTTTTGAGAACAAGCAGAAAACAGACAACTTTTAAAACAATCTCCGCCTTGGTCTCTTTGAAATATGTCTAACAAAAAATGTCTAAATAGCTTTGACTGATGTACCGAACAAAATTTTCTGGCATTTTACAGGAATATTTTCGGCATATTTCTGAAAAATATTTTGAAATCCCAGACAAAATGTTATCCATTTTCAGGAATATTTCTGGCAAAACAAACAGATAAATGGAATATTTTGGGAAGTGTATAGCAGGTTGTACAATTTTATGGCATTTTTATGGCAGATTCACGCCATTTTTTGGGAATTGGCAGAAAACAGACAGCTTTTGATACAAACTCTGCCTTTGTCTGTTTGAAATATGTCGAGAAAATGTTTCTGAACTGCCTCGACCCTGCCAAAAATTTTGTCTGGGGGCCCGAGACAAAATGTCTGGCATATTTCTGGAATATTTCGGGCATATTTCCGGCAAACGCACAGCTAAATGGAATATCTTGGGAAGTGTACGGCAGGTTGTAAATTTTTCTGGAATTTTTATGGCAGATTCACGCCATATTTGTGGAATGGGCAGAAATCAGACAGCTTTTGATACAAACTCCGCCATTGTCTGTTTGAAATATGTCGTCAAAATGTTTCTGAACTGCCTCGACCCTGCCAAAAATTTTTTCTGGGGGAGGTTAAATTTCTACTACGGAACTACAACATAATCAAGTCATTTTTTTTACTAATCCCAAAGTAGAAATTGTTCTAGGGTAATGATCGGGAAGATTTGGGAATGATTATATCTACCCTAATAGGTTAAATTTCTACTAGGAATAGGAAACATTTGCACTTGTTACATTGCGATTTTATATATTCTTAACTTAAACCAAAGGTTATCATATTTTTAAAGTACTTTGGTTTTAAGTGACTGTGCAAAGTTTTCGCAGAATTATACTTTTATTATTCAACTTATTGACAATATTGCTGCTGCTGAAGTTTTCATATCTAATACATATAAAGTTTTAAAATTTACAATTCGATAGAATAATATTTCCGATAGACCTTAACGACAGGTAAACTCTTTTATTTTTTATCAAATATGCAGTAAATATAAAAAAAAAATATATAATATTTTTTTTAATAAAATTTAATCTATATGAAATTGTAAATTTCCTGTACATTATTTATAAAACTTAACTTTATCTAATCGAATGTTTTAAAGAAACAAAAAGAAAGAAAAAATTTAGATTCATATTTGAGATATGTTTTTTCAAGTATTAAATAATGTTCCTACTACGTACGCACAAAATTAAAATGTACCATTTATAGGGTGTATTAATAGGAAATTATTATCATCACCAACGTCATCAAATGTCAGTCTAAATGTAACAATATTTCAATTGCATTTTATTTGTACTTTGATAAATTAAGGTTAATATAAATTGAATTATTTAGTGCTTTGCTGTGGTGCTTTATAAATATATTTTTCAAGTTGATTTGAAAAAAATATTTGTCTTACAGGTAGGTACAGTAATTCAGCTATGCTTTAAATGTGTCATAGCTATAAAAAAAAAATTGAAAGAGTTTATTTTAGTGTTTTTTTTCTTCTTCGCTGTTTTTTCAATCGATAAGAATTGAAAAACGCAAAGATAGCGCTCGGGCAGGTCTTGACTTGAAGGTGGTGGTGGTGTTGTTGTTGTTGTTATTGATAATCAACGGCGACTTAGTTTTAGAATTTTTCATCGACTTCCCATAGAATTCTAATCAATTTATCAAGCAGCTATATAACGAACAAACATGATGCGTACTATAAGTAAATATATGAGAATTTGTTGTAGAGTAGATAAGAATAAATAAGAATTTATGTGGCTACCTTTTTATGTATGTTACACCTAGAAGGTAGTAGTTTTTTTTTTGATACCCTACATTTGGTGTTGTTTGTTTTTAAATTTTTGTCATCACTTTAAAATGAGAACTGTGTTTAAGATTTTGTGTGGTATAAAATATTTGATAAAATTCTTCTCCCAAACATAATTTTGCAAGCATTACATATATCTTTGGAGCTTTATGCAAAAAAAAATTTTCATTGGCAAACATTATTATAATAACAGCCAAACATATTTTTGTTTTCGTGCAAATATATTTATGTTCAGAATGAATAATTTTCGGCGTTCTTGCAAACATATTTATGTTTGAATGTGAAAAACATTTTATTTACATGTAAACATATTTATGTTTACGTTTAATATTAATGTAAAAAAAATTAAATTTAGTGTTAATATCTTCTTTACACAATATTCATTCCTTTTTTAAAATTACTTTTCTTTTATTTACATAATATAATTATAAAATAAACTTTTTTTGTTATTATTACAAATCTTTTATATGTTTGAAACTTGTATATCTCCTATATTATATCAACTAGATATAGGCAATATGTTGTAAAAATGTTATATTTGATTGTTTACGGTCTCATTTATATACTACTTTTTGCTTAATACAAGTTTTTCATGTTTTTCTCAAAATTACATAGAATGGACTTAGACAAATAAAACTCTTCATTTTATGTTAAAACAAATCAAAATGGCAAAAACAAACTTTAGTCTGTTTAAGCAATATTTCTACAAATTATATTATGGAATTATCATATTCGGTTGTCAGTTCCGATGTTGAATAGGATCGAATTTAGTATTAAATATATATTTTCTTTTGTAGTTACCTAAGTGTAATCTGTATGAGAACGATCTTAGTAGATGAAATAATATTAAAAGAATATCATATGAACAAACCAAATGGATCTTAATCTGTTCTAAATTGGTTAAAAGTCAAACTACCATCCGTTTATTTTGGTTATAAGAACTATTACGAGACAATCTCTCGATCGATCTAAATTGGAAACATATTAGGGGCTTGGCTTCACAGCAAAAGCGCAAATTTACTGTTTTGTTAATATATAAATTTTCAAATAATTTTAAACGAACGTACATAGTTCTAACTTAACAATTTATAATATTTGGTCGGGTTATGACTAGTTAAAAATACAATGACCAATTCCCAAACATAATTTCTACTAGGGTTAAAACGTTAATGTTTTAATTTTTCTGAGTCAATGTTTTAAAGAAATCTAATTTCTTAACTTTTTGATTTTCAATTTAGAATTGAATAGGCTTCGAATACTTTTTGTAATATTAATCCATAAAATAGGAAAATGTGTTCGAAACAAAATGTCTGGCTTTTTTTAGGAAATGTGCAGGCATATTTTCGGCAAATACACACAGACTAATGGAGTATTTTGGGAATTATGTACCCTAGTAGAAATTTACCCTATTAGGGAAGATATGTTCATGGCCAGCTCATGTTTGTCATGTAACCGGTCGGGTTATGACAAGATAAAAATGAAATGATCAGTTCCCGTTCATGACCCTTAGTACAATTTTTACTAGGGTAGCAGGTTGTAAAATTTTGTAAAATTTTAATGACAGATTCACGGCCTATTTTAGAAACGGGCAGAAAACAGTCAGCCTCTGAGACAAACTTCGCCTTTGTCTGTTTGAAATATGTCAAAAAAATAAAAAAATTTGTAAACTGCCTCAAACCTCTAAAAAAAATTGTCTGTGGTGGGTTTTCGAGAAACTCCACAAAAAAAATGTCTGGCCATTTTCAGAAATATTTCGGGCATATTTCCGGCAAACACACAGAAAAATGAAATATTTTGGGAAGTGTAGTGAAGTTTGTAATTTTTTTTTGAATTTGAATGGCAGATTCACGGCATATTTGGGGAACTCGCAGAAAATAGGCAGCTGTTGATACAAACTACGCCTTTGTCTGTTTAAAATATGTCGAAAATATGTTTCTAATATACCTCAACCTGCCAAATAATGTTTTGGTTGGTGGATAAAACAACATTATGTAGAATACTTAAACTTTTTAAATTTTTACTGTGTATTTATCGAGATATGTACAATATTTCAGTATAGCAATAATTCCTGAATGATTTTGGTAGTGTCATTATTAAATCTTAAGAATTAAAGAAATATTGAAGAATTTTTAATTAAGATTCCTGGCATATTTTGGGACTGGACATTTCGTCTTTGACTGTATAAAATCTTTCGAAAAAACATTATTTTTGGTCTTGGTCTGCTATATGCTTCCCACAAAATAACAGGGTCGAGGCAGTTTTGAACAGTTTATCGGATGACTCTAAAATGACAATAGTGGTGTTGAAAATATTCTGGGCATATGTCTCAAAATATTCTGGAAATTTTACTAAACAGTCTGCTAAAAAAATAAAAATGAAATGATGTATGTATTTGCAGAAAATATACCTGATAAATTGAATTTTGTTTAGTAAGATTAACAAATTTTTTGGAATTTTAAGTGCAGATTTAGTCTATATTTATCCAGTATGCCATTAGTATCGATATCGTTAGGTAGATATCGAAAGTCGGAGTTTTCTCGATACGAGAAAATTTTCTAAATCGGAATGATATCGAAGAAAGAAATGATCACAGTTCGAGAGTGCTGCGAATAATATTGCGATATCGATTTGATAAATGTTTAAATATCGTACCTTGAATGTACGAAAATTTTTAAAAATTAGAATCGAGAAAGCAACGAGATCGAACTTTTTTATCGAAGTTATTCGAGAAAGCTTCGAGGTATCAAAGGTCTCCAAACATGGAAGACTGGGTAGAAATAACATTTGGTGTATTTTGAAGCTTAGATCTCTATGAGTATGAATATGACAATGTTTTTCCAATATCGATTCATTTAAAGGTTTTACCCCCATTTGAAATGCTACTATGAGAGATTTTTAAAATCAATTCAAATTTATTAATTTAAATTTATGTAAAGATCATAAAAAAAGACGTATACGAATTGATATCAGAAAATTGTTTTCATATTCATACTCAGAGATGTCTCAGCTATTGTATTAAAACAATGAATTTAATATTGTATGAATGGAATTTTCATATAAAATGAATTGGCATCTCAATATGCCATTCGTTTCGATATAGTCACGAGATCTGTGCGAGATTCAGAAGAATAATCATGATATCGGACCCTTTTTCGTACCGATACACAGAAAATAATATATGTGTGAATATAGCAAAAAATTTTATCAATACAATTAATATTTAATTAGCTGTGTTTTTCAAATGTTCGACATAAAAATTGATATGCACTTGTTTTTCAAATGTAAATAAAACCCTTTAACGAATGGATCCAAAAAAAAAAATGGGAAACTCGTATATTTTTTTTAGAGAACTTTAAGTATGTGGAGCACAGTCCATGTCAGAACAGCCAACTAAATTTTTAAATGTAATAGTTTGGCACTACAGCTCTATAAGAACTTAGGCCGAGCTTTCTCACTATGTTGAGCTGTGCGTGTTATATTTGTACTCAAAGTGGTGGGACCTACAGTTTATTGCCGAATCCGAACGGCGGGTGAGAGCTTTTCATAGGCAATTTTTACTCTCGTAGGTTTGCCATTTACTGCCGAGAGGTAGCGCGGTATAGAAAAATGTTTCTATGAAAAGATGTTGTTAGCCCCAGTCCAGGCTTGAACCGGGGACCTTTCGGCTCGCAGCCCAAAGCTAACCACTGAGCTACCGCGGCTACACTTAGTTTCTGATACAAATGCTCAAAATCATTCCTAGTTTTATAATTTCGATTTTTTTAAAACACGGTAATAATTCGGTTTTTTTGCGCAAGATATTGAAATATGAAAAAAGAAAGCTTAGGACAGAAACCATAGTTTAGAACCCGTCTAAACAAATACCTATAAAATGTATAACCGAAGACGAAACTGAATTTTCTATTTCCGAAGTTAAAAAGATTCCAGAACTCAAAGCATTTACTATGTTTAAATCTTTATAGTGTTCAAAATATATATATCACAAATCATCAGAAATTATTAAAATAGAGTATATTTAAAATTACCCAAGGTACATTACAATATATACAAGGAAAACCTAATTTTTGATTTAGAAAATTTCGTTTCTTTATCATATTTTATATATAATTTAGAATAAAACGCGATCAAGAATTGGAAATCTTAGGGGTTTTGAGATTTTCTATAAAGTAGTATTATAGAATTTTATAAAATATTAAAAATTTAATTTTAAGCTATAAATCATAATACATTAGTACCAACTATAGTTTTCTAATTTCTCAATGTTTACTAAGCATTTGAACTTGTCGATTTTGGAAAAATACAAACTCTGCAACAAACAAATAACTGAGTTCACGTTCAACAGCAATTGAGGTAGAAACAACAACAAAAAAAAACCATGTCAAAAAACCATCTATAGATCTAACTACCTAGACACTGGACGCAATGCTATCTTAAAGACTTTTACTAGGCCTTGTTGTTGCACAGATTGTGCGCTGGACAAATGCAAACACACATGGACGAGGAAGACGTTGAGTTGACGACGACGACGACGACTGGTCACACAATTTATACCTATATGATTATGGTCGAGTATTAGATATGAACGTGCAGTTATCGGTTATCAGTTATCGTTGGTTTTATTGATATTGATATCCTGCTTTGGCGCATTGCAAACCACCAACAATTATATCAGCGAAATAAAAGTCAAAAACAAGATAAGAACTGGCTGTATATAAGCAATATCTGTCAAAGAATGTGTCATTATTACGTTATTGAACATCGAACAGCAACGACGACGAGCTCTATTTTTTGACATTATAGTTTTTCCAAGGAATTTAATGTGTGTTCATGAATTTTCAAAAAAAAATAAAAACTTCAAATTTCATACAACTTAAATCAAAGAACCAAAAAACAAAAAGTGTTAAAGTTCAAAGTGCATTCAGTACTACGGGTTATATTTGCAAATCTTGCTATTAAGCACTAATAAAATCTAAAATTGGACGGTAGTTACTCATTGAAAATGATATTGACAACTTTTAATGTGAACATGATTTTCCAAATATTCAGTTAAATGTTGAATTTCCATTTTTTTCAATAGGTAATTACTCTACATAAAAGTGCTAAATAGAAAAAAGAAGCCTTGTAAATCAAAAAAAAACATTTACAAATCAAAAAACAGCTGATTCTGCTTTTATGTCATCGACATTTCAAATGTTTAATCAAGTCATTATTTGATCTGAAGATTTCTGAATTTTAAAATGGCGCTATGACAACTTCAAGAAGTAATATGTTTTAAGAGGAACTCAAAACTTTGAATTCTCCAAGTCTCTGTGCTGCTTTTAGTGCTCGCTGGTCAGTAGTGTAGGGGGGCTCTTCACATGTAACATTTTCGCAAACTGTGAGATTCTTCTATTCTACTTTCTAAAACACTAACATTCAACTTTAGGCAACAGAGTCTGGTTTTCAAAGGCATTTATATAGTATCAAGTAATTACTAGGTAATGGTTTGGTAATTTTCACATTATTCTGGTAATGTCTTGGTAATGCCTACTACTATATAAAACAACAATTCCACTGACGTAAGTAACTAACTTGTCGGACGAGCAACGCCCACGTGATAGACGGTTACATAATTGGATTACTTGCGTGGCACTTTAAGTAGCTACTCTTTAAGTGTTAAGCAAGTTACTTACTTATCTTGCAACGGAAATTATTTATGCCCGATAAGGTATATTTTTTCTTACTGTATATTCATAAATTTTAAAGCTTATCAATTAATAATCTTTTGATCATTTACAGCTGGAATGTATGATGTGTCTTGGTCACACCGAGATCTGGGGAATTTTCGTCAGAAATTTTGACGTCATCATTTCAAAAAATCATCATTTAAAACAAAACCAACAAGTCTCATTGCTAATGAACTCAAAAGGTGTTGCAGTTCTTTGAATATTTATTTAATTTGTTAATTTTGTCAAAAATTTATTACTGAAAGTTGACAGTGTTATTTTCATTTTATGACTCACATATTTGGTGTGTGTTAATTTAATTTATTTTATTATGTAGTTTTGGAATGGTATACGGTTTCTTTTTATGCTTCAGACTAAATGTCTAATTTATAATTTATATTTTATATTTCAAGCATATTGAGTTTAATATTAACAATTAGCATAGTTCAAATATCGTTTAAAATAATAAAATCCAATCATTTGAATTTTTATTAAAGAAACTATTATATTAATGTTGAGTTAAGTTATAAATACAAAAACTAAGAAAAATCAAATTAGAAAAATGGACTTTGCATTACTTTCAAAACTATTATCTACAATATATAATATTTTATAGTTAACTAAGCTTTATAAAGAAACTATTATCTACAATAAAAATTGTAGAGTCTGATTTTAAAGGCATTTATATAGTATCAAGTAATTACTTGGTAATGGTTTGGTAATTTTCACATCATTCTGGTAATGTCTTGGTAATGTCTACTACTACAGAAAACAATATATAATATTTTATAGTTAACTAAGCTTTATAAATAAATTATTATCTACCATAAAAATTGTATGCCACATGTGGAATTCTTTGGAAATGCTCATAAATATTTAATCTTTTTATTAATGATTTATATGTTAACATTAGCTATAAACAAATTGGCAACTAGTAAATGAGACATTTTCAATAATGAACGATTTTTAATATTTTGAATATGACATCATTTGAAGGTGAGAATGGTCAGTTTTGGTTCTATCAAATATTGTAGTTCCTATATGATTTTTATTAAATATATTTTTTCTTAGAAATAGAATGATAACATTTTATTTATTAAAGATTTACGATGTAGATAGCAGAAAAGTGTTACCAGTATTTAATGGTTTTCTATTGGCAAACCAAAGGGATAATATAATATTTGAAAACAATTAGCGTATTCACAGTTCATCGAATTTTAGTATGGTATTCGTACCAAGTTGTATATATAACGGGTTTTTCAATAAGAGCGCTACAAAAGTTTTTTTCAAGAGTTTTTCAACAAAGACGCTACAAAAGTAGAGCGACAGGGACAGCAAACGACGCCATATTTCTTGCCGCTCTTTTGACATTTCTCTTCAGTAAGGTTTGCCATTTCATGATAGAAAGATGGAGCCAACAACGAGTCGAAATTATTAAAATTTACTACCGAAATTCGAATCCATCATAAAATGGCAAACCTTACAGAAGAGAAATGTCAAAAGAGCGGCAAGAAATATGGCGTCGTTTGCTGTCCCTGTCGCTCTACTTTTGTAGCGTCACTGTTGAAAATTTACGATACAATAACACAGAAACGTCAATTTGTTGTTGCATCCCCTATAAAAGTGAAATACCACAAATGTTGTATTTGAAAGTAGCCCTGAGGCATGTTTTTTGGTGGACAAATAGTGAATATAAAATGTTAATTTATAGTTTTACTTTGCAAATCAAGGAATATTTATTATAATTTCATAAAATCCTAATTTTGTAAGAATCAGCTGAATTTTTTTAACGAAATATTTTGATAAGCAGATAATTGGTGCTCACAGTTCAATTGTCGTACGGTCGTATTCGTACAATGTCGTTCCTATACCATGAAACTGTGAATACGCTAAATGTACTTCAAGTAAAAGCAAGCTATAGAAAATATTTTTTGATTTTTGTTTGTATTAAAACAATGAATTCAATATTGTTTGAATGGAATTTTCATATAAAAAGAATTGGCATCTCAATATGTTATTTGTTTCGATATAGTTACGAGATCAGTGCGAGATACTGGAGAATTATCACGATATCGGACCCTTTCTCGTATCGATACACAGAATAAAATATATGTGTAAATATAGCAACAAAATACAATCAATTTTTAATTGTTTCATCGCCGATACGATGTATTTAATTGTATTGATTAAATATTTAATCATATTAATTAATAAATTAACAGAAAAAAAAACCATCATCAATACAATTAAGTAATTTGCTGAAACGATTATTGAATTAATTGCATTAACAATCGTCGTTGCTGAGCACAACTGCAATCGAAGCGCGTCGTCACGATGCGTGTTTGCAGCGAATGAACACCAGCAAACAAGCGCGTTTGAGGGCGCGCATATTATTCCTATTTGGTAAATGACAAAGATATACTTGTAGAGCTCGATCATCCTCTACGTGTGTCGTGTCAAAAATGGTGATGATGGCAATGATTACATTATTTATATATGCTTCAACTTCATCATCAAAAAAGTATACAAGAAATTATAACATTCTTTTTTAATTAACTGAATGAGAATTATAAAGAATGTGAGCGTAATAAAAATACGTTTAAAACGTCGATCATACCAAGTAAATAATTTTCTATTTATACAAAGTACTTAATTGGTATATAATTTTTGAAGAAAATCACGTGATAATTCTGTACAAGACATATTTGAAATTAGAAATGTTAGAAAAGTTATTTTGAGAAAGCTTCGGATCATTGCAGGTTTCCGAGATAAAAAGTTCAACTGAAGAGTTTGGTGCAAAAAAGGGTCAATTCCACATATTTTCAGAATTTAATTTTTGATGACATATGCTAGATTTTTATATCATGCGTCTTTTGGTACCAAAATCATTCATATCCAAAGTAAATACATTGAGATACCACGATTTAAAAGATAAATTACGCAATATATTTCATAAATTTATCATTATAATAATAATAGTTTGGCACTACAGCTCTATAAGAACTTAGGCCGAGCTCTCTCACCATTTTGAGCTGTGCGTGTTATATTTGTACTCAAAGTGGTGGGACCTACAGTTTATTGCCGAATCCGAACGGCGGCGGGTGAGAGCTTTTCATAGGCAATGTTTTACTCTCGTAGGTTTGCCATTTACTGACGAGAGGTAGCGCGGTATAGAAAAAATGTTTCTATGAAAAGATGTTGTTAGCCCCAGTCCAGGCTTGAACCGAGGACCTTTCGGCTCGCAGTCCAACGCACTAACCACTGAGCTACCGCGGCTACAATCATTTTATCATTATCAATCAATAAAAATAAAGTTGAAAATGTTTTACCGTTGAAAAAAAAAATATTTGCCTATGATGAATATGTGATTTTACCACTTACTTAAATACGAAAATATCATTGGAATGAGAATGACATCGACAGGCTGTAATGCATCTGAAGGTTAAAACCATGAATTTTTACAAACATTTAATATTTATACAATAAAAATGCTATTTTTGTATGAAACAATATTTTGTTACCATTTTTGGGGTAAAAAAAGGGTAAAATCTATCAGTTTAAAATACGTTTTTATTGCCAGTTACATGGAACATTTTTGTTTTTCTTTGCTAACCAAACAATACATAAGTATTTTACACGATAAAATTTTTTATAAACAATAAATCGCAAAATTGGCACATTTAAACAGTTTTTATTGATTTTCTAGCAAAGTGAAAATATGGACTTAACCCTTTTTTGCACCAAACCACTTAGTTATAATTTATAATTTGAATTGAAATCTGTAAAAAGCAAATGTATAGGGTCAAATACTTGTATTATTGCCCTATTATGTATAACCTGACTAGTTATATTATTATATAACTAGTCGAGTCCTATAGGGTAAATTCTAGAAATATGAGGTATATATACTAAAGATTGTGAAACACACTAGGTAAAAGGTTAAGCGGTCACAAATATTTTCGTTATTAGAATATGTACACGAAAAATACAAAGTTTGCAACAATAGCAAAAAAAGTTGCTAAAATAACAAACATGTTGACTAGATAAAGGAAAGCGCCGGATTGTGCTGAAACAGCAAACGACACTACCCTGATCTTGTGCATATTCAATATTTTTAATATCAGTATGTGTACACGAAAAATAAAATTTTGCAACAATAGCAAAAAATGTTGCTAAAATAGCAAACATGTTCACTAGATAGAGGAAAGCGCCGGATTGTGCTGAAACAGCGAACGACACTACCGCAATATTGTGCACACTAGCACAACTAAGTTTCCTAGCAAACTGTTTGTTGTTTCAAAGAAATGCATGCTGTTATTACTATTTAATGTTTGCTAAACTTTAGCGAACAGAGTTTGCTATTAGAGCAAACTATTTACTATGTGTGTAGTTATAGAAGTAATCAAAGTTTTTAGTTTCATTGATCAACCTTTTTCTTTTTTTGCTGTCACCATTATTTAACCAGACATTTGAAGAGATGGATATGGCTTTATCGAATCAGTAGTTAATGATTCATACTGTCTACGTCTCCTTCTGGATGTTACAAAACGAACAACCAAAATAAATATACCCTTTCACTTTTTAGTATATGATATCAAAAGAGCGCTTGATAACCCTTTTTGAAATATAAAAAACTGCTTGTCGGAATCAGCTGTTCGTGTGACATATCTAATTCATTAAACACCGCCTTTTTCACATTCGATTTTCTGACTTTTTACACATCACTTTGTACACCCAGAAAAAAAATCCCTCAAATCCCATTAAAATTGGTCAATAGGAAGGACAATTATTGATTTAATAGTATACAAAAAATAAATCTTTTCATATAAACTCAATGGCAATGTCATGGTATTTTCTAGTATTTAATGGTATTTTCCGATTAAAATAATAATTTATCCTACTGACTATTTTTAATAGTAAAAAACTATTATTTATGTAGTATTTTTTTCTGGGTGTAGTATTTAGATTTAACTATTTAGAGTTAGCTAAGAAAAAAGTGATGTAATAAAATTAAATCAAATTTATTTAAATTTTGATTTAAATACTTTTGTAATAAAATACGTAATACTCCATACAAAAAAAGTATTACGCGAGTATTTAATTTCAAGTTAATAAAAAAATATTTAATTTTATTACGTACGCATTTAAATTAAAGTTAAATAAAAATGTATTTAACTTTATTACGTACGCATTTAAATTCATAATTAAAAAAAATATATTATAGAAATATATGAAAAACGTGTTGAAAATTATTTAAATGTATTACTTTTTTTATACAATTTTATTACTTTTCCCTTAGTGTACTAGTGTTATCTATCTGAGTTTATATTAGTACCAAAAATAATAGAGCAGCGAAAAAATCATCGAAAACTCAGATTTTTCACTCTTTAGTTCAAAATTAAATTAACTAAAATCGTAGGTTTAAATTCCAATAGCTTTAGAGAAGAAGGACTTTAAAAATGGACATGATCATGTATACCCTATTAGGTCAAATTTCCAATACCCTAGTAGAAATTTGCCCGATACGCCATCGGGAAATGATCGGGTTTTCGTTGGGTAAGCCCATTGCCTTTGCATGCCCTTATCATGCTTACCATAGCAGGGTTTACATTATCTAAACAGTCAATGTTCCCGATCATTATTTGTTCCTCATAACGAAATTATCATCAGGCAATGATCGAGATTAATGAGAGAAACCCTATTATGCTCGTGCTCAGACAAGGCAATTGTCGGGTAAATATTAAAATGGGGAATTGCCCGATCAGTACATGATCATGGCCTGAGGTCAAAACATGATCAGGAGACTGCGTTACAAGGACATTATGGGCCTCGTCATACCCCGATCATCTCAAATAATGACATGATCAGTTCATGACCATGGCCCTACCAAAATTTCTACTAGAGTAGGTGAAATAATTCTTCGCTGTAGATTTAGATATTACTTTCATATCAAAAATTAATCAAAAAAATATTAATTGTCCGATTTCTAAAATCGATAAAAGTTTACGAGACTTTTATGCATTCCCATTATAAACAAAAACTTGCTACAAAATATATTAATTTCTATTAAAGAATTTGAAAGAATATCTGCGATTAAAGCACGTAATAGCTAATCAGAAAAATGTTCGATTATTTGTTTTTATAATTTCTGTTTTCAATATTTTTACTTTCGCTTAAGAATATCAATGCAACGCAAAGCATTACTTAATTCTTCAAACCGCACGTCTGGGGAAATGAAAAAAATATATATAAAAATAGCAAAAGTAACAAGACAACCGAATGTAAATTTCTAAATTATTCCAGACACGTTAAGCACAACGACGACTGGACTGGCCGGCCTGACTAACTTGGTCTACTTTCCATTTAGCCAATTGAGGTCTTAACGCAATACAGCTGCGGTTACTAGCAGCAAAACAGCCGCATGTTATTGGCTAATAATTAATTGCTGTTTGATTTTACAGTTACAGTTTTTTTTTTACTATTTTTAATTTTATTTATATTTTTTTCTTAAAACAACAGAGCGGCATAAATAGCAGGAAGAAATTTTCATGCATATTAGTTTGCTGTTAATTCAATAGTGTTGTTGTTAATCTCATTGTTTTTGTTATTGCAATGTAAAGTTTTAATATTTTTTTTTTGCATACCCTACGTGCTGCTTGACTTGGTTTTTGTGTCTGTTCGTTTTATTAATGCCGCCGTTGTAGCCGCCGCAGCAGCAGAAGCAGTTGTTGCCACCGCTTTTGTGGTTAAGGTTGTTGTTATTGTGGCACTATTTTGGTTTAACTTCCTTCCAACCTTGGTTTATTATGAAAGTAACGTATTGTTTTTGTTGCTTTTGGGCATCTGTAGACGACGCACGGCAGCAGTAGTTTCGCTTTCATACGTTTGCTCATTTGCGTGAAAGTATTGTACATGCCAATCGGTTAATGTGACTATACTTGTTGTTACTACAACTAGTACTAACATTGTTGATTTGTTATTGCAATTGTTGCAGCTAAAAAGTGCAAGTTGTTTTTATTTAAAATACTTTTTTCTTTTTGCAATTGCCATTGTTTTGCATAATTGTCCGTAACTTTATAATTGCCAACCCATTGCCAACTATAAATTAGCATTTGTTATTGCATTTACGTATTTAATTAGGTTTGACCGACCAGTCGCATAGACAGGAAGCAAAATGTCATTTTTTTATAATTTTTCTAAGAATTTCCTTTATAACAATATGTACACTCAAAATATATAGTATTCAATTAATAGCAAACTTTTATTTTTGCAAACTTTAACTAGTGACTACAGCATCCATTTATTTGACAATGCGTACAGATTGCTGTAAAACTAGTGTGTACAAGAACGGTTTATGTCCCTGCTAAGCATAGCATTAGTGTAGTGAAATTGCACAAGATTGCGACACAGTCACAAGACATTTTTGCACGCTGCAGCTAATGCGTCTATAATTCGTAGACTGTTTTTTTAGAAAAACAATTCATTTAAATGAAATATTTCTTCCATGTAATAATAATGTACGCATGCAAGGGGGGTGCAATCGTTAGTGAAACGTGAGTGCACGAAGAAGAAAGTCATATAATATATAATGTGTAAGTAAAAAGTAAAAAATAAGAAAATTTAAAATATAACGATACATTACAGGCAGAACATTGTTACCAACATTTTGGGAATTTTTGTTTAATTGCAGTTTTTGAAACTTCTTTGTGAATAGAATGAGCATATTTTGAGCAAAGTCATATTTTTGAATTTCTCGGTCCAAATTTTAAACCAGTTGGGAATGTTACATCACATGGGAAATTTTAAAGTAGGTGGAATTATGATAGTTAAGATTATCAAAATTATAGTCGATCTAAGCCGACTATAAATACCCTACACATATGTGTGGTTACCATTCAAAGTGGTATATAGGTCACCAGGATATACGAATCCTGAAAATAACTACAAACTTTCAATCGCTGAAGAATTTCAATTCATTTGATACCCATATTTACAAATGGGTAGGTGTACCGAATTTCGATTTTTTTTTTGGGAACCACAAGTTGTTTCGTAGGAAAACATTATTTTCATGTATTAGAGCATAATGTCAATATATATTTGAGCAAAAAAGTTTACCTAAGCACGTATACAGTAAAATTGATTTGTAGATGTAAATTTTATATGAGGTATTTGAACATAAGTGGTCGGTTCTCAGGTCACAATAGACCGATCATGCCATGCTCTAGCTCTTCAACTTTTTCTGTAATCGTGATTTCAACAGACAGACAGAAGGACAGTCAGACAGACAGACAGACAGACAGATAGACAGACAGACAGACAGACAGACAGACAGACAGACAGACAGACAGACAGACGGAGAGACAGACACCCAAAGGTCATGCTGATTTCCATACCGGAGATGCTTCCTTCTAGGTGTTACAAACGGCGTACCAAATTAAATATACCCTCTTAGTGTAGGGTATAATAAAGCCAAATAACACTTTCATCGTAATTATAATAATAATAATAGTTTGGCACTACAGTCCTATAAGAACTTAGGCCGAGCTCTCTCACCATTTTGAGCTGTGCGTGTTATATTTGTACTCAAAGTGATGGGACCTACAGTTTATTGCTGACTCCGAACGGCGGGTGAGAGCTTTTCATAGGCAATTTTTTACTCTCGTAGGTTTGCCATTTACTGACGAGAGATAGCGCGGTATAGAAAAATGTTTCTATGAAAAGATGTTGTTAGCCCCAGTCCTGGCTTGAACCGGGGACCTATCGGCTTGCAGTCCAACGCACTAACCACTGAGCTACCGCGGCTATTATCGTAACTACATTTTTTAAAAATATTGATTACTATACAATTTTTAATTATTTCTAATCCAATTCTTTTTTTTTTTTTTTTACAAATTAACCAACGCTCAGGGGATGCCCCCTATTCGTGCAATGCACAGTGTTGATCGTAAGAAAGGATTATAGGTTAAAGGGAGGAGGATAGATGGAGTAGTGTCGGTGGATGTTTGCTTTAAATTTCCCAATATTAAAAATGTCGGGAAAAACAGATGCAGGGAGATTGTTCCACAAACGTATCGTGCGACTGAAGAACGAATTATCTCTGTAATGCGTGGTTCTGTTGAGAACCGAGTGAACTACGAAGGGGTGGGCTTGGTTCGATGCCCGAGTAGAACGAGAGAATACACGATCTGGTGGAATCAGGCCATGTATTTCCCTCGAACATTTACCATTGTAATACCTATAAAACAGGCTTACACACCCTACGGTCCTTCGGTGCTCAAGAGAACCAATAGAGGATGAAATATTTTCATCCCCTATTAAATATATTGCACGTTGTTGGATTCGATCCAGGAACTCCAAGGAAGATTTTGAAGCCCCTGTCCATATGTGCGAATTGTATTCCATCTTAGGCCGAATATAGGTGGTGTAGACAATGCGCAAGTCAGCGGGAGTGAAGTATGTCTTACACCGTTTCAAAAAAACTGAGGTACTTGGCCGCTTCTTTCGACACATCAAATATGTGATCATGGTCAATTCATTTTAATTTTTATGTTCGTTACTACTTTATGTATTTTTAACTCCTGTTGTGGTAGAAAATCAAATGGTAGAAAATCAAAAAGTATGAGTATTTATAGAAAATATGTCCAACTTTTCAAGCAAAAATATATAAATTAATTTAAAATTTACTTCCAATGCATTTTTTCATCAAAGTAAAATATTGACCACCGCCTAGTCTCAATTTTCATTAAACATGTGGCAAATGTTTCCTATACATCCATTCCCTATTAACGTTTACCGAAATTCAGAATACCAAACCGTTTTTTATAAAATTAGTTTAAAGATATAAAATTGGCTAATATAATTGAAAAAAAAAAGTTATTCAAAACAACAAATTTTCGTTTGCTGTTTCATCAAAATCCGGGTCTATTTTCTTTTCAGCAAACATTTTTGCTATTTTAGTAACCCTTTTTGCTAGTGTTACAGACTTTTTGTTTTCAGTGTAGAAATAAAACTAGGAATTAAAGTTACACGCTGAAAAAAATTCTTATCCCAAACATAATGTTGCATATAAACAAAATAATAATAGCATTGTATACATAATTATAATGGCAGTCAAATATATTTTTGATTTCGTTAAAACGTATTTATGTTTATAGTGAATAATTTTTAATGTTCTTGCTATAAATAAAATTAGGAAAAAAAGTTACATGCTGAAAAAATTGCTCATCCCAAACATAACTTTGCATGTAAATAAAAAAATAATTGCATTATACACATAATTATAATGGCAGTCAAATATATTTTGGATTTCGTTAAAACGTATTTATGTTTATATTGAATAATTTTTAATGTTCTTGCTAGAAATAAAATTAGGAAGCAAAGTTAATAATAGTTTGGCGCTACAGTCCTGTACAGAACTTCGGCCGAGCTCTCTCACCATTTTGAGCTGTGCGTGTTATATTTGTACTCAAAGTGGTGGGACCTACAGTTTATTGCTGACTCCGAACGGCGGGTGAGAGCTTTTCATAGGCAATGGTTTTTACTCCCGTAGGTTTGCCATTTACTGACGAGAGGTAGCGCGGTATAGAAAAATGTTTCTATGAAAAGATGTTGTTAGCCCCAGTCCAGGCTTGAACCGGGGACCTTTCGGCTCGCAGTCCAACGCACTAACCACTGAGCTACCGCGGCTACAATAGGAAGCAAAGTTACACGTTGAAAAAATTGCTCATTCCAAACATAATTTTGCATGTAAATAAAAAAATAATTGCATTATATACATAATTATAATGGCAGTCAAATATATTTTGGATTTTGTTAAAACGTATTTATGTTTATAGTGAATAATTTTTAATGTTCTTGCTAACATTGATATGTTTGAATGTAAAAAAAAACGACCTGGTATTGGCACATCCATTCACAGTAAAGACTATGTTAAAAACATAAATGTTAGTATTACTGAGTGCCGCTAAAAGTGGGGACCATTGTGATATAAATGTGATTTATAGCAAGTCTTATTGAGTGCCCCTAGAAGTATGCAGCATTGTCATGCTAAATCTATTATCTTTAAAATCAGCTGTCACCCACGACACTATTAGCCAACTACATATAATTCATAGAACCTATTTGATATTGGGTGTATTAAAAAGCAGTAATGACAAACATACTACAATGTAGTATTATGTAGTATTATTACTACATAACGTTGTTGTCACCAAAGACATTTTAAGGAATAAAAATTAAATTCAATATCAATATCAAATCAATATCCCATACCTAAAAAAATTTATTTAGTTATTTCTTAAAATTTAATTACGAAAACTATACGAAAAAAAACTCCAACATTTTAAATTTTAACAGTTTTCGGTGGAAACTGTGTTGATAGAGCATATTTTAAAAATGAGAACCGATACGAAAAAGTTAGCTTAACTATGATCTGCATTACCATAAATCATTTTCTTATTTATCGTTAGTTTTACAATACTAAAAAAATCGTCCACGAATAGTTAAAAAAAAAACAATATTTTTCGAGTTTAGATTCAAATATCCTAAAAACCTATCGGAATAATGGTGTTTATCAGTATATTGTAATTAGACTTGGCAATTGAAAGCAAGATTGCGTCGTCATTTTTTTGGGTAAGGGTCTATATTTATTTTAATTCTAAAAAGTTACTAAAAAGGGCCTGAAAATTCGAGAGCAATTTTCATAAAAAATTTAATAGAAAAAAAATAGAAAAAAAACGGAGTATGCAGTCTAAAGCAGCAACCGCCAATTATATAGAATTGATGTTTGGAATGTCCATGACAAAAATTTTTCTCGCTTTGTAGAGTAGACTTATTCCCAGTATGCCATTCGTATCGACATCGTTACGAGATCAATGCGAGTAGATGTAGAAATCACACGATATAGGACCCGTTCTCGTAACGCTATCGAGCGTCAAATTGGACCTAGATGGTAGGTAGATATCGGAACGTTCTGTTGGAGTTTTTCTCGGTACGACAAAATGTTCGATATCGAAACGATATCGAAGAAAAAAATGATCAAAATTCGAGATTGCTGCGAAAAATATTGCGATATCGGTTTGAAAAATGTTTAAATATCGTATCTTGTCAAAGAATTTGAATGTACGAAAATTCTTAAAAATTAGAATCGAGAAAGCAACGAAATCGAACATTTTTATCGAAGTTATTCGAGAAAGCTTCGAGGCATTGAAGGTCTCCGATACATGGCAGACTGGGTTATCACTTGACAAACAAACCAAATTGCAATACCACATTAATATGATTCACTAAACAAGTAAAATATATTTAGTTATTTATTTCTTTTGTGAATTTGAAAGTTTATATTTCATTAAATTTGTTTTATGCTGAGTTTAACTGAGGTCAGTTCTGCTAGATTTAGCATATTTTATCATGATTTTCGCATCTCAACTAAATGTTAATTTTGTTAAAATATGTGAACAATTTTTAGCTTGTTGGCATTTGTTTCTTTTCAAATTTTAATTTATTTGAAAACAACAAAATACAAACTAGTTTTAGGCCTTTAAATTAAAAAAGCATTTAATTATAGGCTACATTTTGAATTTGCATAAAATTAAATGCTTTTATTTTTTGCATAATATAAAAGACTAAATGAATGAAAGACAAAAAAATACAAAATTTGCCTAATTAAAAGACTACAGAAATTTTATAAATTTTAATATACTATAAAAAAAATAAATAAATAAAAAATAAATAAAAAAAAACTTTTCAAAATCGTTCCCATTAATCAAAGTCAATGAAATTTGGTTACGCGCGCGTAACTTGAAAAGCCATTAAGTCCAAATTTATATGAATTTTCTTGCACTTTTTCCGATGATGATGACTTGTTAAGTCATCATCAACATCATCAACAACATCATCATCAGCGTCAATGTCAGCTTTGGGGGAAACTTTATTTTAGACCCTTAAGCAAAGCTTATTAGTCACTCAACTTTCTAGACGGTCGCGCTAATTGAAAGCGTAACGTGTTTTTCTGACCATAACTGTGTCTGTCGTGTGGCGTTAATTTTTTTGGTTTTTTGGCAGTCGGTAAAATATGGCAACAGCGGAAGTGAGCGCTAATGCATTTTTGACAAAATTTATGACATCTTTTTTGAAAGAAATTTCTGAAACACCACAATGTAAAGTGAAATTATATTTATTGTTTTTAATAATTAGGTTTTTTGTGTTACTAGAATTTATAACTAACATAGATAAACAAAAGTGAATTTGTTTTGAACTATAAACTTTTAAAGTGTTAAAAAATGCAAACTATATAAATTAACATTTTTCAAAAAGTTAGTTTTGCTATATAGTAAAATAAATTTTAATTTGCATAATTTCACTGTTTTTATTTGCATATTTAATTTTATGTATATATTCTGCAAAATTTGTTACTATAAAAGTTCTTAAAAGTGAAATTTATCACAGAAATTGAAATTTTAGGTATTATTTTATACTACTTAAAAATCCATTTGATGTCAATCGATAGGTGCTTTAAAAACATACAATAAATGCCTCTACATCACTATTTTATTTTGCACCAATAAAGAGTTATAGCAAAAAAACGAAAATATTCGCCCTTTTGCCATGACAAGATTTTCAAATTTTTTCGTTTTTTTATATGTAACTCTATATTGGTACAAGATAAAATAGTTGTGTAGAGCAATTAATTGTCTGTTTTTAAAGCACCTACCGATTGGCATCATTATTTCAAAAAAAAATTTTCGAGTTTTCGTTATTTGCAAGAAAAATGTTTGGAAAAATATTTTTAAATAATAATTTCAATCGATAGGTGCTTTTAAAACAAACAATTAATGCCTTTACACCACTATTTTATCTTGCACCAATAAAGAGTTATAAACAAAAAACGAAAAAAATTTAAAAATTGAAAATCTTGTCATGTCAAAAGGGCGAATCTTTTCGTTTTTTTGCTATAACTCTTTATTGGAGCAAGATAAAATAGTGATGATAAGGCATTATTTGTATGATTTTAAAGCACCTATCGATTGGCATCATTATATAAAAATAATTTGCCAAACATTTTTCTTGCAAATGATAAAAATTTTAAAAAATTATTTTAAAATAATAATGCCAATCGATGGGTACTTTAAAAACAAACAATTAATGCCTTCACACCACTATTTTATCTTGTATAGGTAAAAAGTTATGGCAAAAAAACGAAAATATTCGCCCTTTTGACATGACAAGATTTTCTATTTTTCGAATTCGCACTTTTGGTTTTGTCTTTGGTGGCTAGAAATATCAAAAAACAAAACATACACGATTTCGACACAGTATACTTGAGGAAAAACTACATTCGAAAATTTTCGAATTCGCCCTTTTGGTTTTGTCTTTTGTGGCTAGAAATATAAACAAAAAAATACACGATTTTGGCACAGTATACTTGAGGAAAAACTACATTCAAAAATGTAAAAAGAACACAAATGTCAAAAATGATAGTGACGATATTATGCGACTTATTTATAGACATAATTTATTTTTTAAATTATAGTTTTAGAGTAATTACTAATTAGTCTCCAATGAAAATTGTAACATAACTTTATAAGTGAGCGCCAGAGATTCAAATATAATAGTGTTAGTATAGAATATCAACAAATGTCAAAAATATTAAAATAGCTTTGGAATTTTATCTATAAAACGTTATTTTATAAATATTTTTAAGACAAAAATATCTATACACCCAGAAAAAAATTCGCTCAAATACCATTAAAATTGGTCAATGGGACAATTATTGATTTAATAGTATACGAAAAATAAATCCTTTCATATAAACTCAATGGCAATGTCATGGTACTATTATTTATATAGTCTTTTTTTCTGGGTGTAGGTATTAGAGTACTTGTAGTGATTTTTTTTTTGTCTGTGAATTTAGAAATAAAAAAGAATATTTATATACAGAAAAAATATTTATTTTTTGTTTTTTTTATGAATTGGAGTTAATAGCAATAAATTAGTTAAAACAGTTAAAATTGTCTGCTCTAATAGTTTTCTAAACATTCGGCGCTTCCCACTTTTCAGCAAACAATTTTGCTATTTTAGCAACCTTTTTGTTATTTTAGCAACCTTTTTGTTATTTTGGCAACCTTTTTGCTATTGTTACAGACTTTTTATTTTGAGTGCATAGAATAAATGAAATGATGAATATCAATTTTTTATTTGACAAAAATTTAAATCAAAAAAAATAAATTATAACACTCAGTAAAAGTTGCAGCAAATATTGAATGCATTTATGACGCTGATTGCAAAAATGGCATACGTTTTGTCAAACTGGATCTAGTTTTTGAGATATAACCCATTTTATTTTATTTACCATTATTTTGATCTTCTTTTATTTTTAAAATTCCAACAAAAGAGAGCAATTAAATTAGCTTTTCGATATTAGAAGCTGAAAACCTTACGCTACAATACAAACATTTGCTTTAATGCGGGAAAATTTTGTTTACGAGATATAAGCAAAAGAAATTTCAAAAAGGTTCAAAATATAAAAAAATTAGGAATAAAATACGTTATTACTTAACAGAAAAAAGTGTTTAAAATGATTTTTATTTAGTATTATGTAGCACCATGTATGCTCTTTAAAACTTCATTTAAGAAAATAATGTACGACTCTTGGTTAAAGAGTTATTAATACTAAAAACTTTATTTACTTGTTAAATTTAAATTTTCTGATTTTATGAATTTTGAAAATTTAAATTTAAAAAGGGTTCAAAAGAGGATACATTGCGCTTTATAATAGTGCATAAAAATTATATTATATAATTTTTTTTTTTATACATTTTCAATTTCTTTTGCGTATATCTCTCAAACAAATTGTTGCACGCAAAAAAGAACATTTTTGTATTATAGCGCAAGGTTTTCTGCGTCTTATATCGAAAAGATAATTTCATTCTTCTCTATTGTTGGAATTTTAAAAATAAAAGAAGAACATAAAAATGCGAAATAGATAAATAGCTATATCTCCAAAACCAGAGACATTTTGACAAAACTGTTACCATTTTCGAAATTATAGCCACAAATGCATCCAATAACTTTTGCAACTTTTTACTGCACGATATCAAAATTTGAATTTTGTCGGACGGTGTTATTATAAGCCTGCTAAAAATACAATTTTTTTGTTAAATAAAAAAAAAACCGTTTATATAGGATTCAGAAAAATATAACAAAATACCAGTAAAATTAATAAATTCGAAAGTTATTGATACAAGAAATAATATTTTCATGTAGACTCTATAATTGAATAGTATTTATTCTTTTAAAATTAAAAGTATGGTATTTGTGTATGGTATCAGAGTGTGCCAAAAAACTATTTTATTTATACAATTTTCTGTTTTTGGTTTGGCTTTATTTTCTTTGACCATCACTTAAACTTTCCGTTTAACCTTTAAAAAAATGCAAAAACTTATTTTTACTATTTGTTACTTAATGTTATTTATTTTTTACCTATTTCAGGTGCAATTTAATGTCTTAGTTAAGAGAACCAACAACGTGCTGCTACTGCTGCATCTTCTACTTTTGATGCATTTAATGGCCAACAGGGTTTGATTTAATTTATGCAAATTCAACACTCAACAATTTTCAACGCCAAGATGCGCTGGAGCTGCAATAGCCGCAGCCACAGCAGCAGTAGTAGCAACAACAGCAGCAACATCAGCACCTGCGAAGCGTCTAAGAGTTACAAAGTCAGACAGACAGTCAGCCATTGAACTCATTGTTATTAATTAATCCACATCCAACAACAATAATAGAAAAAAAATAAATAAAATAATTAATTTTTATTATTTTTTTGCAATAAAATTTTGCAATATTCAATGCAACATCTTGAAGATGCGTTTATTAACACATGTAACATGTGTCGCTGTCTGTCTGTCTTTCGGTCTGTCTAAAGAAAAAGCTCCAGTGCAATGGTAACGAAAGCTTAAAGCTCCTTAAGGCGCGTTCATTAACCGCAAACGTTTTAACAATTTATTCCAAAGCATGTCGACGGACAAAGAGTCAGACAGACAGTCAGCCAAGGCACACAGTCAGACATTGAGACGACCAGCAATAATATTTAGACTGGTTGCTTGGCTTGATCTTCTTTTATTTAATGTTGTTGTTATTACTGTTGTTGTTGCTATGTTAACAACTATGTTGCTGTTGCTGCTAAGTGTCATCTAAAGTTGTCGATTGAATTTCTGCTGCTTTTCTTATATAGTTTTTCAAGTTTTATTTTCTTTTCTTTTGATTTAATTTTTTTTTGTTTTAATTTTTTTAAGTTTCATTTTTCTTATTTTTTATACTTTTTTCCTTTTTTATTTACTTTTCTTACTTTTTTTATTTATTTTTTGTTTGTTTGTTTTTTGTCTGTGTTGTTGCAGTCATTATAGCAGTTGTTGGCCATGAAATCAGCGGCTACATTTTTTGCCACCAACTTTGATAATAACAACAAAAACTCTGTACAACAAAATACAAATAACAAGAAAAGTATTAACAACAACAAAAAATACTTATAACAACAAATTTAACTAATCAAAACACAAATATCACAAAAGAAAAAGAAAATACTTCACACACTCGTCGTTTTTTATTATTTCAAGCATAGCTTGTTTCATATTTTGAATTTTATTAGAAAAAGTAAAAGTGTTACTTCAAATCAGTGTTAACAGTTTATTTAGTTAAATAAACAAAGCTGAAATATAAATTATGAAAATGATGGAAAAGTGTAACACTGTTGAGTTGTGTTCGAAAGAAAGTCATAATATTTATTCGGTTGAAATGTGAAAAAAATTTATTTTATGTTTAAATTATAGAAAGAAAAATTTTTGGCATTTTAAAATCATTTCTTTTTTATAATGGAACTTTAATGTATATAATACGAGTAATATAAAAAAGAATGTTAATACAAAACAACAAAAAAATAGAAATAAAATATAAAAGTTTTTAAAAATAGTTTTAAAAATGGTTTGAAAACTGATTATGACCTTTTGTGCATACTCTATAAACTTTATTAGAAATTTGGGACTCACAGGCAACATCCTTCGAAAGAATTTTTACCTGGACATTTTATGCGTCGCGACAATTCTTCCTCAAAACAATTTTAATGCAAGAAAATTTCTGAACGAATTCAATACTTTCCAAAACAATTTGAATTCAAGACAATTTTTACCCAAAACTATTCTCTTCGGAGACAAGTTTTCGCTAAAAGAATTCTTCCCTGAGACAAATCTTCGCCGAAAGAATTCCTCCCAGAGACAATTATTCTCTGTTTTAATTCTACTCCTAATCTAACTCTTTTCTTTAAAATTTTTTCCCGTGACGATTCTTACTACATATCGTTACTATCATTTGACATTTCATCATTTTTGACATTTGTTTTTTTACATTTTTGAATGTAGTTTTTCCTCAAGTATACTGTGCAAAAATCGTGTGTGATTTTGTTGGATATTTCTAGGCACAAAAGACCAAACCAAAAGTGCGAATTCGAAAAATTGAAAATGTTGCCATGCCAAAAGGGCGAATCTTTTCGATTTTATGGCATAACTTTTTACTGGTACAAGTTAAAATAGTGGTGTATAGGCATTAAGTGTTTGTTTTTAAAGTACCCATCGATTTTTTTTTTAAATTTTTATTTTATTTTATTTTTTATATTAATTTTTTTTTTTCGTTTTTTTGCCATAACTTTTTATTGGTATAAGGTAAAATAGTGGTTTAAATGCATTAATTGATTGTTTTTAAAGCACCTATCGACCATCATCATTATTTAAAAATATTTTTTTGAATTTTTATCATTAGCAAGAAAAATGTTTGGCAAATTATTTTTAAATAATGATGTCGATTGGCATGGTGCTTTAAAATCAAACAATTTATGCGTTTACGTCACTATTTTATATTGCACCAATAAAGAGTTATGCACATTCGCCTCTTTGGTGTGACAGTGACGATATCTGCACAAATGCATTTGAAATCCACTTCAAGACATTCATTTTATTTCAAAACATTAACTGTCGCCGAATCTATGCTAGAAAAATCAAATGAATGTATTGCTTACAACAAAAAAGCACCAACTACTGTCAAAACAAAACACAAACAAAACATAGCTGCAGTGAAAAGGTCTATAATGATTGTGCAATAAAAATTCAAATACTGAAATGAACTGCTTATGACACAGAATACACGGTGCATTTTACATTTATTTTTATGATTCTTATTCTAAAGAAAATTCCTTATTTTCTTAATGAAAATTCATTAATTGGAAATATATAAAAACGAACAAATTTCTTTTTCATTGTTTAATTTTTATTTTGGTATATATTTTGTTTTCGTCCAATGTGTTATTTTTGTCGTAATTTTTTTACATTTTTTTTTTTTAAATTAATGTTTATTGTATTTTTTATAAACACATATATACGGACAACAACATTACAGCCGCCGAACCCCGAGCGGCAGATTTGTTGTTGTTTTTAGTGTTTGTCTTCTCACTCGTTACTCGTTGTGCACACTCACTGTACTAGTTGAATTTTCAGCAACAGTAGTGTCATTTGGTTTTGTTTTTCATGACATTCAATATCTTGAAAAATGTCTTGACACTACTTGACACCAATGAAACAAATACTGCAGTGAAGTGAAGTCGCTCGAGAGACTTCACTATAATACAGTCGACTGTCATTGCAAAATGCACTCAATACTGTAGAGTGCAGTAGTGCATATTTTGCAGAAGGAACTTCAAATACATTTGTGTAGATGTCTAATTGAAGAGCTCATTTCCAAAACGTGCTATGTGAAATAAACATAGGTTTAATAAAAGCAGTAATTACTGTTACTCAATGGTAGAATCAAATTGAATCGAAGGTGTTTTCCACTTCTAATATTTTCGTTATCTAGTTAGTATATTCAATTTTTTTTAAATAATCCTTTTCGGGCCTTATATTTATAAATAAAGTCATTTCAAGTCGCTAAAGTTTTCCTTTTCCAATGAACACAATAGGAATTATGTGCATTTAAGAAAGAACCAAAATCGAAGTATGCAAAAATTGCATCAACTTAAGATTTTGCCAAAGTTGCTGTTGCGTGCAGCAATTTGCTACGTATAGGCTGCAGAATTTCCACAGAATCAAATACGTAGGTCTCTGAAACAGCTGTACAATCTGCCGCTCAATGCATTTTGCCAATTGTTTGTTGTTTTATTTGTTGGTACAATCCACCCAATTTGTACCGACTGGACCTTGAGCACTTTAAGACAATATCTTAAAATAATAAAAAGAGCTCGTAAAACAAAAACAATTAAAGTTATTTTATTTTGAAGTTTTGGAAATGCACTCCGCAATTCTTACCCAACATTTCTTGCCATATTTTGCCAAACAATACTTCTTCAATAAGTACTTCTTCAATAAGTACTTCTTCAATAAATATCCAAGACCATTAATGCAAATACAATTATTCTCCAAAACAATTCGTCTTCCTCAAAACATTTCTAAACCAAAACTATTCTTGCCCAGACAATTTTTGCCCAAGACAATTCTTCCCGGAGACCACACATTCCAATACAATTCTTTGCCGAGACCATTTTTCTCAAGAGAAAATTTTATCTTGTCCCTTCATAATTTCAGTCTGTACATATTCTGCACCATTTTTGTAAAGTTCAGTCACTTCAGATACGTAATACTGATTTTTTGAAATATGCAAATACGGAGATTATGTCAATAGCTGTATCAGCTTCAAATATGTCACAATATAATTTGCAATATACATTGTGAAAACTTCGATATTCATCGGTAATTCCATGAATTCTATAAAAAGAACGAAATTATTGTCTCATGTAGTTAAGGAACTATGCCACACCTTTCTGAATTTCAAAATGAACAACGAAACGAAAATTTGACATCACTTGATGTACTTGACTTTTAAAACTTTGAAATTTAATAAAAATTACTTCACTTTGGTCTCATAGTCCTTGAGAGAACTTGAGAATATGATAGAGTAGAATAAATTAGGAATTGCCTAAACATGACTTGATAATTTAGGACATGAGATTGAGATAAGTGAAAATTACAATGATCAGTTCCCAATCATTGATTTTTCATTTTCGAAAACCCAAACAGTTATAGAACTATCATGATCAGCCCATAAGCACTAAACTTGATTAATGATAATGAAACTTACGAGTTTATGAATTTTTAATTTAATTAAAAATAATTAATATTGGTAGAAGAAAAAAAAAAGAATTACCCAAAGTCGACAGATTTGTCATTGACAAAGATTAAGTAGAAATAAAAATAATATTAAGGCCTACACCATTCAGTCAATGAACTGTATGAAAAAAAATAATAAAAAATAATAAAAGAAATAATAAATTAAAAAAAAAAATAATTAAAAGACAACAAAAACAGTCAACTGTCGCACTGCCAATTAAAAAAAGCCTGCGGCATAATATTTTAATTCCTGTTACACAAAAAACTACTAAAGAACTGTTGAATTTAAATTATTTTCAAATTTATAATAGACCTCTATAGGCCTATAGAACTTCCTGCTTTGCGGCGTCAAATTAATAACAACCAGTTCAGAATTGATTGCATCAATTTATAAAAATAAATGATAAATGTTGTCATTTTACTAAAACAACTAAACAACATCCGTAGTTGAAAAATAGATGTATACCAAATACTAATAATATTGCAAAAAATGATTAAAGATGCCAAAAAAAATGAATACCAGTTTCTTGTATTTATTTATAATATTTCAAAATAAATGCGTACATAAACGGGTTTGCTGCAAAATGCCAAATGAAATATTAAATTATAAAATATAGTATGTAGTAGAAAAAACGAAAATAATATTTTGCAAAATTAGCCGAATCTACGAAAAACTAAACTTCTATTGACGGCACTGACGTGCGTTACTCAGTCGCAACTGTCACTCAGGCAGTTATTAAAGCCGTTTTGGTGTTGTGGCAGCGACTGTTGCTGCTGCTTATCAAATAAGCCATACAATTAATTTAATTGAATATTGCAATAAACTACAAATATTAATGCAATATTTTTGTGGTTTAGCACATAGCGCAATGAACTCTTTAAATATGTTGTTTAATTGAAATTTAATTGAAAGTTTATTTTGATTGAGGTTTTTTTTGATGTTCTTAATGATGCACATAAATTTGAAATATAAGTTCTTTTTAATTTGGAGTTTTTTCAATTTTGAATTTGTTTATTTAATGCGTTTTAAGTGGTTTTTTTAAATCTAAGTTATGAATATAATTTAAAGTTCTATGTATATCAAGGTTTTTAATTTTGAAATGTCTGTCTTTTTCGTAAAGGTTAATAAAAATAAAATACTAAAAAAACCTTTTTATTATTTAAAATTTATTTATTATTTTAGAGCAATACAAAGTAAACATGTGAGAAAATATATTAGAAATTAATTCTCATACCATTTCCTAGTTAATAAACCCTACATTTCAAATATTATTTTGAGATCTAGTTTTGTATTTTCAAAGTTTCAAACGGCATTATTAAATTTTCAAAGTGTGTTAAATTAAGTCACGAATTTAGCAAATACACAAACCACATGTTTACTTTAGTTAATAAACCCTACATTTCAAATGTTCTTTTGAGATATATTTTGATTTATTTCGAGTTCTAATGCAATTTTATGATCAAATTTTGTATTCTCAAAGTTTCAAACGGCATTACTGAATTTCCAAAGTGTGTGAAGTCACGAATTTAGCAAAGACACAAACCACATATTTACTTTAGTTAATAAACCCTACATTTCAAATGTTCTTTTGAGATATATTTTGATTTATTTCGAGTTTTAATGCAATTTTATGATCAAATTTTGTATTCTCAAAGTTTCAACGGCATTACTGAATTACCAAAGTGTGTGAGTCACGAATTTAGCAAAGACACAAACCACATATTTACTTTAGTTAATAAACCCTACATTTCAAATGTTCTTCTGACATATATTTTGATTTATTTCGAGTTCTAATGCAATTTTATGATCAAATTTTGTATTCTCAACGTTTCAAACGGCATTACTGAATTACCAAAGTGTGTGAGTCAGGAATTTAGCAAAGATACAAACCACATATTTACTTTAGTTAATAAATCCTACATTTCAAATGTTCTTCTGAGATATATTTTGATTTATTTCGAGTTCTAATGCAATTTTATGATCAAATTTTGTATTCTCAACGTTTCAAACGGCATTACTGAATTTCCAAAGTGTGTGAAGTCACGAATTTAGCAAAGACACAAACCAAAGCAAAGAAAATAACCCTACATTTCAAATATTATTTTGAGATATCATTTGAATTATTTGGAATTCTAATGCAATTTTTAATTTTAAATTCTAATTTTGTATGCTCAAAGTTTGAAATGGAATTATTTAGGGTGTGATGTTAGGATGTGATGTTAGGTCGGGACTTTATCAAAGACACAAACCATATTCATTTAAACATATATTAAAACTGATTATTGAATTGATCTCTGTGACCAATATTGTGAGGGAAGTTTGAAAGTTATTTTCATTATCTATCCAACGATTTTTAGATTATACGAATTTACACTCTTAATTTGTACTATAGCCCTAAATGAGTGCGTCTTGGATTTTTTGATCAATTAGCTCATACAACCACCGCTTCTGCAGCAAACTTCACTTCAAATCACGCTGTCAAAAATTAAAATTCCAATAGATCTGCGTTCGTTTGCTACGTATTTTATTAGGTTCTATGCAAAATCATTGAAAATGTCCCGAGATTGACAGTTAAATGACGCAAACGCACTCATTTATGGTCTAGGGTAAAGTACCACAAAAGTCTTTCTGTAACTGATCGCTGTGACAAAGATTCTGGGTTTGCACGTACCAAATATATTACGTTGAAAAGGTTATAGTAAAATAACCTAACCATGGATTACCTAGGTATTTTTTATTTTATGATATCGTCGTTGTAGAACTAAAAGTCACCAACTACATTTTTAAAAAGCCCAATTATTCATTTACAAAAATCTTTATATATTTGTCACTTTCTCATCAATGAGCTCAATTTTTGTACCAAATAATATGAAAATGTGATTCTATCAATTGGCATTTTAACTTTAAAAATGTATTCATTACTTTTTGTAGTAAGTAACAACATAGTTGAAATTTAAGATTTTCATTAAAATGTATTTGGTGACTCTTAGTTCTACAACGACGATATTATATTCATTTCTGCAAACGCTTAGTTAAATTTAAATTTTATAGGGATTTCACATTTTCAAATATGTATTTTAAAAATTTTCAGAACGTATATTCATGTAATTTGAAATTCATAGGTATATATTGCTTAACATCGTTGAATAGGCAATGAACGGAACCTTCCAACACAGAAAAAATAATCGACGTAAATATAGCAGCCGACATTAATTGCATTCATTAATCAATCCAGCAATGAAATTCACTAATTTAATGAAAACATTTGCTATTCTTCGTTAATTGAGCAATTCTGTTTGCTAATATGAATATTTGTACGTCAATGCAGCAACTAATTTAGTCGGCGCAAATTCAGCAATTATATTTGACGTATAAAATTTTATATAAGCAATCGGAATTGCTGAATTAACGACGAATAGCAAATGATTTCATTGAATTAGCGAATTTCATTGCCGGATTGATTAATGAATGCAGTTAATGTCGGTTGCTATATTTACGTCGATAATTTTTTTCTGTGAATTAACTTTATGAATGAACTTCAAACTTGGTCACAGCAGATACCTTAAGAAAACTCACTTATTTGACATCTCTGCTTAAATGAATATGGTTTGTGTCTTTGCTTAACTTGTGACGTATTTAACATCACAAACTGGAATTTAATTGGCTACGTTTTGAATTTAAAAAGATTTTTAATTTCTATTTGTCATTTTTTTCATAATTTCAATTACATAATTATAAAAGTAATTTTACAATGGGAAGCTGAAAATTCACAAAAAACAGAAATGATATCGATACCAAAATCCTTTAAAAAATGTTTAATAAAAACAGTGTTATAATAACAACACATAACAAATCATATATTTTATTAAACACACCTTAAATATACAAACATAGGTCAGATAAATACAATCTGACCTTTCAAAAAGTAGTATTCAAAATTTCCGTTTAAAAGTCTTTGGAATTATATAATTTTTATGGGAAGACAAAAAACAAACAAAAAACCCCAATAAACATCATATATACCATGACTAATAACAACATAATTTAGCTAAAAATATAAAAGCCTCATTAAAACTTTTATTTTGCTAATTTAAGCAAATAAAAATAAAAAAAAAAACAAAAACCTATAACATCAAAATCTGAAATTTTGAATTTTTAAAGACAAATTTGAGTCATTGCAAATACAAAATAAAAAACAATAAAAATTAAACCAAAACGAGACATAAACATAAATAAAAGTAAATAATAATAATAAAAAAAAAACAATTTTTAATAACCGCAAATTAAGTAGTTGCAGCAACATTAAAAAACCAAAAAATGTATTTGTCAAATATATTAAAAAAAAACAACAACATTAAAAACCAAAAATATTTCAGCTTAAAATATGAAAAATACGAAAAAACTGTGTTACTATGTTAAAACTAATATTTAAGCAGCTAGCAGTAGTCAGTAAATTTCAAATGAGTGAAATAGTAGTGAAAACAAAAAAAAACGTAGGTAGTCGTTATAAATGAGGAGTGACCTGACCGAAACACGCAAAACGGCAACGTGTTAATTTGGGTAAATTGTGTATTTTTATTTTTTCATATTTTTTTTTTAATGTTGTTAACAGTTTGTTTTTATTGTTAGCAATTTGTTTGAGGGGCTCGCGTGCAGCATAAAAGTTTGGTGCAGCAACCTGTTGGCCACAACCTTAATTTGTTGCTGTGCGTGAAGAAATACGCAAAAAAAAATAAAACATTTTTCAAACATTTTTGGCATATTTTTCAAATTTTAGTTGCTGTTGAAATTTAAAATATAATGAAGTCATTAATGTTGGCAACTTTAAAAAAAAAGTGTCGAAATATGATAGGCTATCATATTTTATTAAAAGCCTATCTATCATTGATAGCTCTAAAACCAAAAACTGAAAATCCAGACCATATCAACTTATCGAAAAATCATTATTTAAATCATGTCTACACAGAAAAAAATTACCGACGTAAATATAGCAACTGATATTAATTGCATTCATTAATCAATCCAGCAATGGAATTCACCAATTGAATGAAAACATTTGCTATTCTTCGTTATATAATTTCGTTCGTTAAAATGAAAATTTTACGTGAATGCAGCAAATAATTTAGTCGGCGCAGTTTTAGCAAATGTTATTGTGAATTTGCGCCGACTAATTAATTTGCTGTATTGACGTTGAAATATTTATATTAGCAAATGGCATTGCTGATTTAACGAAAATCATCAAATGTTTTCATTAAATTAGTGAATTTCATTGCTGAATTAATTAATTAATGCAATTAATATCAGTTGCTATATTTACGTCGATTATTTTTTTCTGTGTATTTAAATAAATTATTTTTTTTTTACCAATAAAATGTTTGAAGTGTTTAGAATTTGGAATTTGAAATATGAAATATGACCGACTCGTTGAAAATTGTTGAAGCTCAAGAATAACATATATAACATAGAATATTTTTTGTAATAGGCGCAAATCTAAATGAATTCTGTTTTATAATTTATAGTTCTATTGAAATTTGGTAGGTATTTAAAAATTTATTATATGGTTGTTGGAGTGTATATTGTTTGAGATTTGAATGACTCGTTTAAAACTATTAAAACTCGAGAATAACTGATATTGAATAAAAACCGACTGCTTGATCTGAAATTTAAAACTTAAGCGAGCTCTTTTAAAATATAACTGAAATAGAATAGAACTATAAAAGAAAAACCCAAAAATGGCTATATATCGAATAATTAAAAATCTGAATGAATGCTGTTTTATAATTTACGATTTTGTCATAATTTTTATGTAGGGAGTGATTGAAATTTCATAATTAAGTAACTCATGATTCATGAATATATCGTCGTTGTAGAACGTAAAGTCACCAAATACATTTGTATGAAAAAATGTAATTTCCAGTTTGTTGATTAATATTATAAAAAGTAATTGGTGCATTTTTAAAGTTGAAATATCAATTGATAGATTTATATTTTCTTACCATAGATTAAAAATTGACAAAGATTCAAGATTTTTGTAAATGAATATTTGGCATTTTGAAAATGTATTTGGTGACTTTTCGTTCTACAACGACGATATAGTAGTCCGAAAAGTAAAATAATATTGAATATTAAACAAAATTTATGCAAGGCGGAATGCATTATAATATATGTATAATTATAAAAAAACTATTGACATTTGATATATAAATATTTTGTATGTTTAGAGTGGTTGTTATTTGAAATTTGAGCTACTTAAGCTCGAGAAGAACGGAATATTGAAGCGAGCTCTTTTAAAATATAACTAAAATAGAATAGAACTAAAAAAAACCCCAAAAATACCTATATATGGAATAATTAAAAATCAAAATGAATGTTTTTTAATAATTTACGATTTTATCGAAATTTGGTATATACAAATTGTGTATGTTTGGAGTAGTTGAAATTTTATAATTAAGTTACTCATGATTTATGAGTAACTCGATGAGTAAAATAATAAATATTAACTAACGTTATAGTTTGTAAATTTAAATTTATGCAAGTCGAAATGCATTATAATAATAAATAATTAAAACAAAAACTTTTGACATTTGATATATACAAATTGTGTATGTTTAGAGTGGTTGTTCTTTAAAATTTAAGATACTGAAGCTCGAGAAGAATGAAATATTGAAGCGACACGAAATGAATTATTTAAATATAATTATAAAAAACAGGAATATTAGTATTGAATGATCTGAATTAAACTATTATCTTAGTTGAGTGTTATCAAATTTTAAAAAATCAAAAATACCAAAGAGTCGGAAACAGAATTTAAAAAAAAAAAAATAGAATCAAGTATGTTTTTTTAAAATTATGTTGATATTGAATTTTTGAAATATTTAGTTGGAGATTGGATATCAAAATTTGAGCAACTCGTAAAGAATTTTAGAGTATTGAAAAGAATTATTATTGAAAACTTATCGACTGTATTGCACGGCAATCAAAAGTTAAGCAACACGTAATGAAAAGTAACTGAAATAGAATAGAGCTAATAAAGGGTTTTTCAATAAGAGCGCTACAAAAGTTTATTTCAAGGGTTTTTCAAAAGGGACGCTACAAAAGTAGAGCAACAGGGACAGCAAACGACGCCATATTTCTTGCCGCTCTTTTGACATTTCTCTTCAGTAAGGTTTGCCATTTCATGATGCAAAGATATACGAATTCGAATTTCGGTAGTAAATTTTAATAATTTCGACTCGTTGTTGGCTCGTATATCTTTCCATCATGAAATGGCAAACCTTACTGAAGAGAAATGTCAAAATAGCGGCAAGAAATATGGCGTAGTTTGCTGTCCCTGTCGCTCTACTTTTGTAGCGTTCCTGTTGAAAAACCCTTGAAAAAACTTTTGTAGCGCTCTTATTGAAAACAATTTACAATTTGCAATTTTTATCGATATTATAGAACTATTTTATTAAAATAATTTTGAAAACTTTTTAATGTTTAGAAAACTCTTTAATTATAATGTTTAGAAAACTCTTTAATTATTATTTAGAAAAAAAGTTAATGTTTTAAAAATATATTAAAAAAATTATTTATTTTGAAGAAAAAAATGTTCCATGGAAATGCTATACACCAATGCTATATTAATGATTTTGACTGCATAAATTGTTTTTTCTATTACGTAACGTTTTTAAGAAAATCGCTACAGAAATTTTGGGACCTTTTTGTTCACTTTTTACAATAAAAAAAAAGTTCCTTACACAATAAGTCATCCACAAAACTGTAAACGCAATTTTTCTTTCAATTGTCAAGACTAATTACGACAAAATACTAATATTCCGATACGTTTTTATAACGTTTGAATCTAAACTCGAAATAATTTGTATTGTTTAGACTATTTTTTGATGTTTTTTTAGCATTTCGGATCTAATGATAAATAAGGAAATGATTTATGGTTATACAGAGCATAGTACAGACTAACGATCAAAATTACAAACTTTTTTTTTATCGGTTCTCATTTCAAAAATATGACTCATCGTTCAAAGAAACATATTCATAAACTTCTTGAATAGTTCATATAAACAAAAAATAGTTATTTAATATTTTTGAATTTGTTTATTCATTAATGAATAATGCATCAGAACAATAAAAAATTTCATAATATTGATGAATTTTTCATAAAAAAACATTGTTTGATTGTAAAAAATCATAGTATGAAAGGCTCTTCATAATTTTTTTATGAAAAATACTTTAATTTTATGAATTAGCTTATTGTTCACTAATAAATAATTCTGTATAATAATGAAAAAATTATAAAATTTATGATTTTTTCATAATAACAACAAACAGTATGTTTTTTTATTTATTAATAAATAATTATTCATCACAATAATGAAATGTCTAGAAAAAAGTATAAATATGATGAAAAAAACATACACTAATTAAAAATTCATAATTATAAAAAGCATATTCATAAATTTCTTGAAAAGTTCATATAAACAATAAATAGTCATTGAATATAATGAATTTTTGTATTCACTTATGAATAAATCAAGAGAACAATAAGCAAATTCATAAAATGGATGTATTTTTCATAAAAAAAAACAATGAAGAGCCTTTAATACTATGATTTTTTTTATTCATTAATAAATAAATAATTCATCATAATAATGAAAAAATGTATAAAACTGAACTAAATTTTTCATATATACAATGAACAGTTTTTTATGCATTTTTAATTTATTAATGATTCATAAAATTGATGAATTATTGATGTAAACAATGAACAGATCATTAATATTATAAATTTGTTTATTCATTAAAAAAAATATATATATACAATGATAAGATCATTAATATTGGAAATTTTTATATTCATTAATAAAAAATAAATGATAATAATGAAAAAGTTCATAAAATTGGATAATTCATCAATTCATCAAACAAAGACATGTACATTAATATTATGAATTTGTTTATTAATTTATAAAAAATCATCATAATAGTAAACAAATTGATATAATTGAAGAATTATGAAAATTATTAATAAATGTTTATTAAAATAAAATTCATCATAATAATGAACAAATTCATAAAATTGATAAATTATCCATATAACCAAAAACAGGTACTTCAATATAATGAATTTGTCTATTAATTTATAAAAAAATCATCAAAATAGTGAAAAAATTGATATAATTGAAGAATTAAAATAAAATTCATCATAATAATGAACAAATTCATAAAATTGATGAATTACACATATAACAAATTGTGTTTTTTTTAATATTATTAATTTGCTCATTAATATGAACAGTTTTTCGACAGTGAACGGGCATTCGAAAAATAATTTTTTTAGGTTTTAAATATAAGTTTTCAAAATATACATTTTTTCATATTTTTTAAAGATTTTTTTAAAGAAATTTTTGTGAAACTATTTAAATAATATTCGTTAAACTCACCTGTATTTAAACTGATGATGCACAGTAATCCGAAGGACCAAAGTACGAGAAATCCGTGTTGCAGAGCCATTTTATGTATTTATTTTTTTAGAAAATAATTTCGATTTAAAAAAAATAATAAAAATTCACACTTTTGTTTGTTGTTGTTGTTGCTGTTATTGCAGCCAATTGAATACACGTTGCGCTAATTTTGTTGTATTACAAAACTTGGCTGAAATGCGCAGAATAAAACAAACGCAAAAAAAATGTAAATGAAAAAAAAAAACACGCGAGAAACAGTTAAGACAGTTGGTAACAAATGTTGCAGTTGTTGATATTGCTGCTGCTGCTGATTCGGCTGCTGTTGCAGTTATTGCTGCAAGTTGTTGCAACAAGTTAGAAGCAAAAATCTTGCACGCGATTTGTTTTTTTTTTTTATTTAAAAATTTATTTTTTTATATGCTGTTTTGCTTTATTTTATTTGCTGTGATTTTTCAGTTGTTTTGTGCTGCTCTTTGTGTGGAGCAAGTGGTAAGAAAAACCGTTTCGATATTAGATGCGCGTTCAACTTTCTTTTTCTTGTTGAAGAAATCGAATTTTAATATTTTTTCAAAATATATTTTAAAATATTTTTTTTTTCAAAATTAACGAAAAGTTTTTAAATGATTTTTTTTATTATTATTTTTGGACGTAGTATAAGCAGGATTAAAGGGTGTTATGTTCGTTGTGTTAACTAAGCTTCATAATAATCCTTTCTTATGTCGCTGCCAGCTTGAAGTTTAAGCTGTGTGTTTTGTAGCTCAAGTGTTTGGTTTTTGCAACATTTTATTTTGCTAATATTCGTCGTAAAATTCAGCTAAAATGCACTTGTAAAAGTTTTTTTCTTTATTTTTTTAAATTTACATAAACTTTGTAGTTTTTTTGAATTTTTTCAAATTGTTGTTTTTAAAATTTTTTGAATTTATTTTTTAACTTTTAAATTTTTTATTCAAAATAATTTTTTATTTTAAAAATTTTCAACATAGTTGAAAATATTTCAAGTTTTTAAAAATTTTATATTATTTTACTTTGTTTTTTTTAATTTGAATTTTTTTTTTATAATTTTTTTTTTATTATTTTTTCAATTGCCAACAAAATTCAACCGTTCTTCGGTGCTACTCGCCCGAGCACTTTGCTTAAACTGCGTTTAGCCAAACGCGTCGTCTTAAGTGGAACTTAGCAACGAAACTGATTTTGCAGAAATTGGTAACACCGCACATAAGCCAGGTTTAGAGCGGCTGCGCGCAGCCGTTGCCGTTCACAAGTGGTTCCAATGGCGCGCGCGTTCCAGCGCAACGTCTTGTTGTTGTGGTTGCTGTTACTGCGATCGCTGTTAACGTCTTAGCGATTGTTGCTGCCACTATTTTAATGTTGTTGCTTTTTCTTTTGCCTATTAGCTGTACCGACAGCAACAACAATAAAAATTCAAACTTTGCTGCTGTCGCTGGCTTCACTTGCGTCGTCGACGTCGCGGCTTTTGTCTACAGTTTAGTTGGTTTCTTCTTGTGTTTTCGTCTCTTAGTTTTCTGGCAGCAGCAGCAACAGCAGCTTTTGCTGTTGCTACAGCTGCTACTGCCTTCAAGGCTGAGAGCAATCGGCGTCGACATCATCGCTGCAGCAACATGCAGAACAATTTTAAGAGTATCCAAAAATACAAAGAGTATTTTATATGTGTTTGAGTGAAAACTGCAAAACAATAGAAAAAGAAAAAAACATTAGCTAAATTATTTTATTTTTTTATATTTTATACATATTTTTTATAATTACTAAATAATATTAGATAATTATGAATAAATAATAAATTATTAATGTGTTTGCGCATTTATCGATATGTTGTGCTCTTTTGTAAATTATTCGCCTTCATAATTTTGAGCTTTTTTTGTAAATTGCACCATTTTATAAAGGCGTAAATATTCTATCATAAAAATTATATAGTTACTTAATATTACCAATATTTTAAAAATTATCCGCCTTCTTAATTTTGTGCATGTTTAAGTCTTTTGAAAAATAGCGCTTTTTATTTTTTAGGTATTTTTTTTATTAATTTTGAGCTTTCTGAAAATTAACCAGTTGGGAAGGTTAGATCACATGGGAAATTTTAAAGTAGGTGTAATTATGATAATTAGGATTATCAAAATTATACACATATGTGTGGTTACCATTCAAAGTGATATATAGGTCACCAGGGTATACGAATCCTGAAAATAACTACAAACATTTAATCGCTGAAGAATTTCCATTCATTTGATACCCATATTTACAAATGGGTAGGTGTACCGAATTTCGATTTTTTTTTTTTGTGAACCACAAGTCTTTTCGCCGGAAAACATTATTATCATGTATTTGAGCATGATGTCAATATATATTTGACCAAAAAAGTTTACCTAAGCACGTGCACATAAAAATTGATCTTTATATGTACATTTTATATGAGGTATTTGAACATAAGTGGTCGGATCATAGGTCACAATAGACCGATCTCGCCAATTTCGCACATACAGCGTAGGTATATTATTAAACTAAGTTATAAGTTTCATTTATCTAGCTCTTCAATTTTAAAAGTAGTAGGGATTTCAACAGACAGACGGACAGACAGACAGACGGACAGACAGACGGACATCGCTAAATCGACTCAGAAGGTCATGCTGATCAAGAATATATATACTTTTCCATACCGGAGATGCTTCCTTCTGGGTGTTACAAACGGCGTACCAAACTGAATATACCCTTTCACTCTTAGTGTAGGGTATAAAAATTACACCTTTACTTTGAATTATACGTCTTCTTTAATATAATCCTTTCTATATATAGATATATAAAAGGTTTTCATTTTCGATAAAACAAATTTTAATAATTCAGAAAATATTGGATCAGAATCATAAATAATTTAAAATTGATTTATGCTTTCTGAAATCTGCTTTTTTGATATTTGTCAATCATTGTGAACATTGTCAAAAAAAAAAGTATATTTTGATGTTGACTTTAAATTATCTATGAATATTCGTCATTGTGTTTAGATAAAGATTTTAAATATAAAAACTTCTGAATTATATAATAATAAACCAAACAGAAAGTTAAATAATTCGTTATGCATATGGGCATTTCGAGAAAAACGTCAACCCCGACCAAAAAATTCAAACTACTCAAATCTTTGAAATAACAGTGGATTTGGAATCTTAAAAATGTGAATTTAAAAATCTGAAAAGAAAATTCTACTACGTTAACGGTAACTATGGTTGTTCATATTTCAATATCTATTAAGGTAGAAATGCTTTTGTACCAATTAAATTGTAACTTTTTAACTTGAACATGTGGCCCGTGGTAATTATCCTTGCACTTCAAAATTGATGTTTTTAAAAAGGACCCTTTTTAAAATTCTGAAAAAAATCACATATTTTGCTTGTATTAATGTAAATGTGCATGCCAAATTAAAATATGGTATTTTGATCCATCGTATTTTAAAAATTAATTTTCCAAATTTTTACATATTTTTTGTATTGAAAAAAAAAAAAGTAAAATTTGCAATAATTTATTAATGTATTTATAACTCAGAATTCGAAAAAAGCAGTCAGTTTCACCAAATTGTCTCTAGTTTTTGAGATATATAACATTTTTCGAAAATCGTAAAAACTGTATCCCAAAATGAATATCTCAAAAACTAGAGTCAATATGATAAAACTGACGCCATTTTAGAAATCAGAGTAAAAAATAGATTCAAGAATTATTGCAACTTTTATTGTCGAAAAAAAAAAATTTTTTTTTTTCAATACAAAAATAAATTAAAATTTAGAATTTTTTTTTTAAATATGATGCCATCAATGATACCATCTTGAAATGAGAATGTATATTAAATTAACCAAATTACACGATTTTTTTCAGAATTTTAAAAAGGGTCCTTTTTAAGGACATCTATTTTGAAGTGCAAGGATAATGACCACGGGCCACATGTTCACGTTTAGAAGTTACAACTTATTTTTTCTATCAGCTTATTTTTTCTATTCAGTTTCTAGCATTTCTAGTTTAAGAGATATTTAAATATGAACCACCATACAAAAGTGGTTTTTGGCCCATTTTTTGTAACTTTGAGCCAATGTGTCTCTGGAAGTAGTTGACGAAAAATAAAAAAAAATTGGTCAGTACATATCTGGGTACCCTTTATCAGTTGCCTAAATTTTATTGAAATCGAATAGGTAAAATCTCAAATGTGACTTTTTTTGGTCGATTTGGTGTGGAATGGCCAGTACTTCGAATTTTTTGTTTTCTTATTTTTTTACAAATTATGAGTGTGGCAGTTCAAAGAATATGTTTATTTTTTAATGTATCACATTATATTTTGTGTCTTCATAAATAAATCAAAAGTTTTGAGATATTTTCGATTTTTTTATTACCATTTGTATGGAAGGTAGTAGCCAGAAGAGTTGTATTTATATATAAAACGTATATTCAAAATTTCAAAATCCTATCTATATTGGTTTACAAGTTATGACTTTTCGCAAGCTAAAACTTAAAATGTGCATGATGAATCGCGTAGATTATAGAATTTCGTCGTTGATAGCTTTGTCTACAACAATATTCCATTAAGGACATTTCATTAAAGATATTGTCATCATAGATATCTTGGACATTATGAAACTACATCATTGCTGATGTTAATTTTTTTTTACAAGTTAACCAACGCTCAGGGGATGCCCCCTATTCATGCAATGCACAGTGTTGATCGTAAGAAGGGATAATAGGTTAAATGGAGGGAGGAAAGATGGAGTAGGATCGGTGAATGTTTGTTTTGAACTTGCCAATATCAAAAATGTCGGGAAAAACAGACGCAGGGAGATTGTTCCACAAACGTATCGTGCGACTGAAGAACGAATTCGCTCGGTAATGCGTGGTTCTATTGAGAGCCGAGTGAACTACGAAGGGGTGGGCTTGGTTCGATGCCCGAGTAGAACGAGAGGACACGCGACCTGGTGGAATCAGGCCATGTATTTCCCTCGAACACTTACCATTGTAATACCTATAGAACAGGCTTACACACCCTACGGTCCTTCGGTGCTCAAGAGAACCAATAGAGGATGAAATATTTTCATCCCCTATTAAATATATTGCACGCTGTTGGATTCGATCTAGGAACTCCAAAGAAGATTTTGAATCCCCTGCCCATATGTGCGAAAAAAATAATATTAAAAAAGATAATATTAAAACAGTCAACATTTTTTGATATTTGTGACATCCGTGATCAAAGACATGGTTTTCTCACAAATATCATTGAAACCAAAAATAAGAACTTTATTTGATATGTTTTTAATTTCAAATAGAATTTCTGAAATACATTTGATAGGTTTTAAGTTTCTTATGGAATTTTCGAAAATAATTGTATATTTTTGAATTATACGAGGAAATAGTGTAGATTTATATATTTTTAGTAGAAAAAAATACTATAATAAAAAAAAAATACAAATTTTAAATCTACTTAAAAATTTGATAAATCAAAAAATAACTGTTAATGAGTACAAATTAAAATAACTCCATGAATGAAATGTGCTTCGCAAGCTCAAAACTCTTCTGAAGCTCTTCAATGAGAAACTCTACATACGCTCAAAAAAAAAACCACAGTCACTCGAATAATGACGAGTAAAAAGCACCTCTCAATGAAACTCGCTTTTATAACTCTAGTCACTCGTTGATTTTGTATTTCGAATGAGTGCTTTTGCCATGGACAGAGTAGTCAAAGAAACGGTAAAATTTGTGCCATTCATAATGCAGAGCAAAGAAACAAAGAGTGACTTTTGATTTTTATTGCTTTTGCTTTGACTGTTATTTTGTATGAACAGCGCTACAGAGCGAGTGCAGCAGCATAAATAAAAACGAGAGCAACGCGTCGTCGGTAAACGAACGTGTTTTTCGTAAGTTTATTTATTTTTTGTTGCTTTTTCTTAGAACAAACTGCGAAAACTCGGCCAACTGAAGGCAGCAAGAGTTGTTGTTGCTGTTTGAATGTGGGACGCGGGCGGCGGAAACTGGGAGAGGCACAAATAAAGTGAGAGTCAAATATACAAGTGGCTGATTTTGAGCTGTTGTTGTTGTCGTTGTTCAGTTGCTTGTGCGTCGGCGCAGCAGCAGCAGAAACAGTGGAATCGACTGCTGCGTTGATTGAAAGCAAAAGCACTATGTCGTTTGTTTGGTCGTGTGTCGCTGGGCGGCTGGCGTCAGCAGTCGTGGCCCACTCGCTACAAGGTGATTGTGCGCCTGTTTTTTTGGGTGACTGCTTTTCGTTGTTGCTTTTCTTATTTTTTTTGATTTTTCTTCTGTAATTTTTTTGCTACTTGATGATTGTGAAATATTGTTACAGTTACAGAGTTATCGTCGCTGACTGCACGTTGTATATGGCTGCATTGTTTTTGTAGCGTGGTGATGCTGGTTTTTGTAGCCAGGATTTTTTTTTTTTTTTTGCTTGCGCTGTCAAAATGCAGATAATGCGTGTTTTTCCTGTTTGTTTTTAATGCACACTGCACCGTGGGACAATGTGCTAAATTTTTCTAAATTTTGAATTTATTTGAAACTTTTATTTATTAACCTTCAATTAATAACTGGCAATTTTAGAATTAAGGCCCAATTGCATTTGAACCATTCATAATATTTTGCCAACGAATTATAATTTTATGATTGCGCTAAATTGTAGCAAATTTGGAGGCACATAAATTGCATGTAATTGATGCTAAAACATAGGAAAAAAAAACAAAAACCTTGGTACTAAAAAATATTGCATTTAAATGGACTGATTTAAAAGCAAAAATATATATATATATATTTAATTTAATTTTCGGCAGGAAATAATATTAATTTAGCAATAACACCAGACAACAAATGGAGGCCCTTTTTAATTATCTATGATCTTAGTATGATTTCCCGATGGATTTTAAGATTCTAATCACGATCTCACACTAGAGATGGGCGCCTGCCTGTTTTTGATGGCACGGACACGCACGGGCACGCCGATAGGTGACACGCACGAGCACGATCCCGACGAGTAAAATTACAGGCACGCACGAGAAGCACGATAAAACACGGGATTTTAAAAGACACGAAGAAACACTGAAAAATAAGACAAAACACGGAAAAACAAGACAAAACACGGAAAACACGAAAAAAGCACGGAAAAACATGAAAAAGCATGCAAAACGTGAAAAATAATACCGGAATCGTTTAGATTTTTGGAACCAGAATCGTTATTAAAAATGTGTTGAACTGGAACTGGAATCGAAACATATATATTTATTTCTGGTTGGAATCGGTACCGACATTTTAAAAATATAGGAACCAGAACCAGAACAGATATTGTAGTCCCTGTCAGGGAACGCAAAGAACCGGAATCGGAACCGTTATAAAAAATGGAATCGAAATCCATGTTATGTGTTGGTTGAAGTGGAATCGAAACCACAATTTTAAAAAATCTTCGAACCCGAACCGGAACCGATATTCCAATAGGTTTTAGTCCCTGTAATAAATAATTCAAAAATGAATTTTGATACTGTTTTATTCTCTTAAATCCATAAGTAAAACTAAAACAACAGATTTTTAAGAAAAGGCTAAAATATCACGAAATTTTTATTTTCTGAAGCTTAAATTGGGGTAGAAACTATAAAAAAATCTTTAATGGACGCGTGCCTGATTTTGGAGGCACGGACACGCACGGGCACGACAGCAACTAGCACGCACAAACTCAGATTTCAGGGCGTGACACGAAAAAAGCACGGCACCCGCCCATCTCTATCTCACACTCAGTTTTTTCCGATTGCTTCAAGTTTTTCAGTTATTACGTAATACATATTGGCAATGTTCGTGCTATTCTACATATTTTGGACTTCAACTTTTTTCAGAATTGAGTTTTCGATCCTATTTCTTTTATATTCCCTTGAGAATACGTCAGCTAATATTTTGAAATAAACTACATGAAATTCGGATTAATATGACCGAAGTTATGACCAGTCAATCACAAAAATATTGATTTTAAGGTGTAGCTATTATTTATTGCATAACATATTAAGTTTTCATAATTCAATAAAATAAGATATTATATGTGAAACTAGATCCATAATTTTATGATTCCTCTTACTTTGTTTTTAGATGCAATATTTTTTGTGTTTGCCTGATTATAACTTCGGTCAGATTAATCCGAATTTCATGTAGTTTCTTTCAAAATATTAGCTGAAGTATTCAGAAAAGAAGGAAATTGAATCGATAACTCAAATCTGTCCAATATATGTAAAAATCCACGAAAATTGCCATATATATGTATTACGTAACAACTCAAAAACTTGAGGCAATCTGAAAAAACTGAGTATGAGGTAGTGATTAGAATCTTGAAGTCCATCGAAAAATCATACTAAGATCGCGGTTAATTTTTTTGTCCTTATTAAAAAATATAAATTGTTTCCCTAAAAATTTACAACATTCCAGTAATTTGGTCAAAAAAAAAAAGATCAATAACTAAAAATTAATATAGGAAAAAATTTAATAAATACAAATTTTTGTTAAAATAAAAAAAAATGAACTTTTGATTCAAATTTACACTGACACTTATTTTCAATACTTTTATCAGGCTGGAGACCAAAGGTGTTAGGGCCTACTCATTAAAATTATTCTTGTAATTATATTAGAAAATTAATTTGATTATAATAGTTCAAAATATCTAAAATTTCACTATATACCAAGGATTGTTGTCTTTACATTATTCATTGAAATTCCAACAGATTCTTTAATCCGTAGAATTTAATGGACTTTATTCAGTAACCTACAATTGAGCCAATTGAGGATCACCTATTAGTCATAGTTTTAAAATTAAAGAAAACCTTTTCCTACTTGGGCTCAAATGAAACAAAACCAGTAAGGAAGGTTAGGTCACATGGGAAATTTTGAAGTAGAGAAAATGTGATAGTTGGTGTGATGAAGTTAGTAAGAATGATAAGAATATTTATAGTCGGTCTAAGCCGATTTTTTTTATTGAAATATGAAAACCAAACACCAAATAGTATTTTTAAAATAACTATAAATCAAATATTCACAGAATATATATTTTTTCTATGTCCAAGCGTCACTGCTTATGATTGTTAAAAGTTATTATTATAAAAATTATAATTATAAAAAAAAAGTTTTTGCATGAAAAAAAGTTAACTTTTAACCAGGAATCTGTGTAACCGTTTTACCAACATTTTGGTTTTACTTAGGTTTGTAAGATTGAAGATTGTTTAAACTGAAAATTTAATTTAAATGATTTGCAACATTTTGTTTTCGTTTAAATTTAGAAAATCCACGACTTTTTCAATAAAATAGTAACAAAAGTTTATAGCAGAAAATGCAATAAATGTGACTTTATGTTCTACAACGACAAATAAAATATATATGTTTTTACTTTTGACTTATTTCAAAATATTAGGTGAAGTATTCTAAATGGAATACAAAACCAGTTGGGAAGATTGGATCACATTTGAAATTTTGAAGTAGCGAAATTGTGATAGTTGGTGTGATAAAGTTAGTAAGAATTTTTAAAGTTATAGTCGGTCTAAGCCGACTATAAATACCTACTCGTATGTGATAATGTGCGCCGGTACTATTAAAAGTGCTGTATGGGTCACGAGGGTATACGAATCCTAAAAATAAATCTAAACTTGCAATCGCTGAAAAATTATCTTTCATTTGATACCCATATGTACAAATGTACGGTATACCGAATTTCGATTTTTTTTTTTTTTTTGGGTAACCGCAAGTCAGCATACAGTCAATATATGTTTGACCAAGAAAGTTCAGTTAAGACCGTATAAAGTAAAATTCGTTTGTATATGTAAATTTTATATGAGATATTTGAACATAAGAGGTCGGTTCTCAGGTCACAATGAAGCGATCATGCCAATTTTCTCGTTCAGACAGCCATAAAAGTAATCTAAATTTAAAGTTTCATTGATCTAGCTCTTCTACTTTTTCTGTAATCGTGATTTCAACAGACAGACAGAGGGACAGACATGAGGAGGTCATGCTGATCAAGAATATATATATTTTTCCATACCGCGGATGCTTCCTTCTGGGTGTTACAAACGGCGTACTATACTGAAAATACCCTTTCACTCTTAGTGTAGGGTATACAAATATGACTGAAAATTCAATGTGTTAAATTCGAAATATATAGAAAAACACAATAAATTCCAGTTTTTGATTTACATAATAACTCATAAATTTTAAGCAATATCACTAACTGATTATGAGGTTTTGTTAAAAATCTAGAAGTCCATCGGAAAATCATCACGAATAATTTTTGATTTTTGTGCTGTACATTTACTCCTCAACAACTATTAACAAACTTTAAATGTATCTAAACATTTTAAAATTTTCTACCAATAGTTTCTTTAAATAGCAATTTTGTCTAAAATTTTTACTAAAATTTTAATATTTTGGTAATAATTGTTGGATATTACCCAAAAAATATTACAATATTTTTCAATTACGAAAAGTAGATAATGTGTAATCAATCAACAAAAAATAATGTCCAACTTAAGATAGTAGTCGACTTTTGACATAAATTTAGATGGAAGAATTGTCAAAAAGCCGACCATTTCTTAAAGCTGTACATTATATTTTGTTTATTGTTTATTTATGATGAAATATTTTATATTACTTACCACAGCTGCCTGCCAACATAAATAATAAATGCAATTGATTTTAATTAAATTAAACAAAGAATATTTTTAAATTAACTTAAAATGCATTTTTAGCAAACAAAACACACATCACAATTTTCACTTATTTTTAGCACAAAAGGCGGCCATTTGCATTTGTTCCCAAAAAAAAAAAAAAAAACACGACTAGAATTTCAGAAAAATACTTGAAACATTTAAGATTATTGAATAATAAAATAAACCGAGCACGAGCTGCATATAATTTATAGTATTTAAATGCACAATAAAATGAATTCAATTATTTAACAATTACATAAACTATTAGTCAAACGCGCACGCGATAATTTCATTGCAGACTTTTTACTTTTTACATTTCACACTGCAGAGAGAGAGGGAATCGACCGACCATTCGCAAAGAGTAGAAAGAAAACACTGAACATTGCACCTGCATTGTGATGAGTAATGTGGTTTTTTTTTGCGTGATTGTTAAAGAGAAAAAGTGCGTGTGAGAATTAGTTGTACTGAGAGACGACAGTTTTAAATAATTTACATGTTTGGCATTGAAATGCATAAAAAAGGGAGATGAAATAATATTTCAAAAATATTAAAATTCAATAATTATATAATAGTTTAATGCATAATTATGTGTTTTTTTAAATGAGGTATTTTCAATAAGATATTTATGAAAATTTCAAGAGAAAAAATATTTCGTAATTTTCTGTAATTGTTCACTAATACCCATTTTCGGGTACTACACAGATAAATGGAAGTTTGTGCAAATCAATTTAATAGAATTTCAACTTCCAAACTTCACTTTTGTCAATTTTAGAATTGCTTAAAAAATTTTTCTAAACTGACACGAGTCTGTCAAAAAAACTTAGTATTTTTCTGGAACATGTAAATGGAAGTTATAAATTTTTGAGCAATTTTAAACGCAAAAACAAATTAAAACGTATTTTAAGGACGGACATAAAATTGGCAGTATTTGATACAAACTTCACTTTTACCTGATTAAAATCTTTCGAAAAAAAATATTTATATAATGTCTTAAGTCATTTAGATTCACTGAGAATAATCCAATAAAGTGAAACTTGCAACAAGCATTTTAATATTCATCATATTTGCAGCAGCAGGTCTATTTATACATTTTGTTGTTTGATTCAACTATGTTATCCGTAAAGCTGAGTTTATTTATAAAATTATAATAAAATTATAAAAACTTATATATTTTCTTTAAATATTCGTCAAAAACACGAAATATTTGTGGCAAACATCTTTAAATTATGAAACTGAAATAAACACATTTAAAATATCCGAAAAATATCAATAGACCATGATACACTAAACATAAAAATACATTTCGAACAAAATTTCGATTAACTGATTCTTCTCCAAAAATACCTTAGTAATGGTAAAATTGTCCGTAAAGTAATCGTCTGGGGAAGAATAGCTCTGGAAAGTAGAATAGTTTGGCATTACAGTCCTGAAGAACTTAGGCCGAGCTCACTCACACTTTCCCCAGTCCAGGGTTGAACATGAGATCTTTCGGCTCTCAGTCCAACGCACTAACCACTGAGCTACTGCGACTACACTGCGAATAATAGTCTCAGAAAAACAGTACTGGGAAGAATGATTAGGAAAATAATTGTATCGGAAAAATATTATCAAGTGAAGAATTGTTACAAGTAATACTGCGTCGTATTTTAAAAATATGGTTGCCAAGAACAGTAACGAACATCGAATTATTGGGAAGATGTAGACAGATACCGGTAGTGATTCAGATTAAACGACGTAAATGGAAGTGAATTGGTCACACCCTACGTACGACAACAACGGAAGTGTGCCGACATGCGCTCGAATGGAACCCACACGTCAGAAGAAGAAATGGTTTCCCAAAAGTATCATGGAAAAGATCTCTTGATATTGAAATCCGTGAATAATGAAAAGGTTGGAGAGAACATAAAATAATTTCCCGAGATCGAAACAGATTGAGAAGTTTTGTTGAGGCCCTATGTTTCACAAGGAACTAAAGAACAAAAAAAAAGAATACTTTACTAAGGGTAGAATTGTCTTATGGAAGAATTGTTTCCCAGAACAAATGTCCTTAGTATGCATTGGGTAAATATATCCTTGAAGTAATTGTTTGTTAAGAATTATCTGTGAAAAGAATTGTTTCTGGGAAAATTGTCTGTGGGATGAAATTAATCAAAGAAAAGTTTAATCGTTGAAAAATTCTCTCCGGAAATATGTAATTTGCTTCACTGTGCCTTTTAATAAGAGTAAATGAGACCTAAAACAATTCAGCATACTATTCAATGTGTTAGAAATAGACGGAAGATCATTCAGCGCACTGAGGCAATGTGCGAGAAAAAGATGGAAGATCAGCGGATTAAAACACATGAGTGCGAATGAGATGCAAATATCATGCAGCATTCACGATAAGTGTAGAAGGTTCTCGAAACATGTCGAAGCGTGCGAAACTTGTCGAACAGATGTTTGCAGTATATATGGACGCCGTATCTTAAGCGCATCACTTCAGTAGTGATTGGAAAGTGGTCGAGTTCATCTCGTGTGTGATCAATATCAAGTTAAATTGAGGACATACAGCATTTGTTAGAATTTATAAGTAATTAGTAAAGTTGTTAGTTATTGTGAAATAAACAAAGATAATTGTTGTAAATTAAACAAACATAAGAGTGTTTTTATTTAGTACACAATCCAGAGATACGAACTTGTAGAACAGTTTTCTGTAGACTGATTTTTCGTAACAATATATAACTGAACAAAATAATATTAAATAAAATTGGGTAAATCGCAATATAAAAAAAATTAAAAAGCACAAAACAAATAAAATTAACTACCACATAAATTGAATTAGCCAACATCGGCAGCATTGACCAGCAGTCGACTAACTTTGCAAAAGTCTTCTAATGAGGCGCAAAATTAAACAAAAAAAAATATATGTGAAAAAAAAAATAAAAAATGACCAGAATATTTCATGCGCCAGTAAAAAGCGTGAAACAAATCACTTCAATTAACTAAATGTGGCTTCGAAATTAAGCCATGCTTAGGCCAAGCCACAACCGTGCCGCTGCGCAACAACTAAATTGTGGTAATAACTGGGTCAGAATTGGGCCACGGCATTAGATTTTGTACATGAGACCAAACGACCGACCAACCGTCCAAGAGAGGCCAAAAAAACGTCAAACAAAATACAATGGACGCAGGCGACGGACGTGTTAATGATAAAATATAACAACAGCACACCAACAACATTAACTACTATAATTTATAGTAAATACTAATTTAAACCAAAACTGTAACATATTTTCTTAGATTTTTTAGTATTTTTCACACGATTCATTTGGCAATTTTTGCATCGAGCGGCCAACAGCGTTGCATTGCCTCGTCGTGGGTGAAGGTGTTGGCAACGTTAAACTATATTAAAAAATACTTCCCGGCATACAATTACTTAAAATTCTGTGCACAGCCTGAAAACGTTACCATTTGCCAAATGACGACTTGAACGACTTAAAGGCACTGCATAATAAAAATCTAATTAAGTTGAAGGGTGTGGAAGAAATTGTGTAGCACTGTTTTGTAGATGCAAAAGAGATCAATTGCAAATTGGATTTATTTATTTTAAAGTAGGTATATTTATTATTAGATAATAATTTACGGAAAAGTACCTATTACCGCAGCAAGTAATGAAATTAAAGGGACGAACTTAAGGGGAGTAGGTAATTTTTTAAGAGAAGTATGAAAGTGATGTTATTAAAGTGGCATATTACAAAAAAAACCCTCTTCCTGTCAGGACGATGACGGGAATGTAGTAACACGTGTCCAGGGTACATTGAGATTATGGAGAGAGCACTTCTCTCATCTTCTAGCAGGCGATGACGACAACTACTCCACCAATAGAGAAGACAGCTTGCCAACCACAGTTGCTGACGACGGCATTGACATACCGTCGCCTGACCGTGTACAGCCATCAAATGGCTAAAAAACAACAAAGCCGCAGGATCGGATGGTCTGCCTTCTGAGTTGTTTAAGACCGGAGTCGATGAGCACATAACGAGAATGCACCAGCTCATCATCAAAATATGGTCAGAAGAAAGCATGCCCAGCGAATGGAATCTCAGTATACTCTGCTCAATCCTTAAGAAGGAGGTTCCACGATACGCGCCAACTGAGGGATAAGTCTCCTCAACATCGCGTATAAAGTTCTAACGAGCGTATTATGTGAAAGACTGAAGCTCATCATCAACAGACTGGTTGGACCTTATCAGTGCGGCTTCAGACCTGGCAAGTCCACAATAGAACCGATTTTCACATTGCACGAAATTCTGGAAAAGATCAAAGAGAGGCAGATCGACACCCACCACCTTTTCGTCGACTACAAATCTGCCTTCGACAGTCCGATAAGGAGTATACCTGCGAAATTGATAAGGCTCTGCAGGATGACCCTGAGCGACACACGTTGCTGAGTGAGAATTGGGAAAAACCTCTCCGATACATTTAATACCAAACGAGGTTTCAGACAAGGCGATTCCCTATCGTGTGACTTCATCAACCTAATAATGGAGAATGCACAACTCCATCACAATGGCACTATCTTCAACAAGAGTTCCATGCTGCTCGGGTTCGCTGATGATATCGACACAGTACGAGCAGTCAGTGCAGCATTCTCCAGTTTAGAGAGGGAATCACGTTCAATGGGCCTTACGGTGAACGAGGACAAGACGAAGTACCTGGTGTCAACAAACAAAGAGTCCCGGCGCCTTTGACAATACGTTTGACCATAACCACAACTTCGAAGTTGTGAAGGACTTCGTTTGTATAGGTACCACCATCAACAACAAATACAATTTCAGTCCGGAGATTAGCCAAAGAATAACTCTTGCCAACAGGTGTTACTTTGGGCTCAGTAGCCAATTGAGGAGCAGAACCCTATTTCGACGGACAAAAATTACGCTCTATAAGTCGCTCATCATGCCAGTCCTCCTCTATGGCGCTGAGGCATAGACGCTTGCCAACAGCAATGGGCGAGCTTTAGGAGCGTTCGAGAGAAAGAATCTTCGGAAAATCTATGGCGTTAGCAAAGGTCAGTTCATACCCATCACTGTTTTATATTCCACCACATGTTCTCTGAACATCGGTCTAACTCCTCTCCTCTCATCCATCACCATTAAAAACTTCGTTTCCCATACTCACGTTTAAAATACTCACGCTGTCGCAAGCGGAGTTATCGGATACCTGACGACCTTCGAACTGTACGAGCGGACGTTTTTTGTCCGCTAATGGTGGGACTAAAAATGTACAAAACAAATTCAACACCTGACATGGTCAAGCAATCTCCCTAACCATCGACTAGACTGGCGACTTTCTCGTGGTCCCATTAGTATCAACGCTTCCGACCATCGGATGTCTGCACATATACAAGGTTAGCAAGAACCTCCAGGAAATGCTCCAGCACACGACTTCGTATACCCCGATATAGAGGAAGAATTACTATCGGACTCAGAACGACAGAAACGATTCGACAGTCATACGAGGATTCGATGATATTTTTGAGCGCTAGACCATCAAGAACTACAAACGGCCGTAGCCCACCAGAACATCCGTTGTTTCGACACCCCAGTTCCCTGGACAAACCTGAAAATCCTCCAGCACACAACTTCGTAGACCCCGATATAGAGGAAGAACTATTATCGGACTCAGAACGAGAAAACGACTCGACAGTCAAAACGTACCCAAATTGGTACACGAGAAAAATTACCAAAGGAACAAGAGCTCGATGAGGTTTTTGAGCGCTAGACTATCACAAGCTACGAACGGCCGTAGCCCACCAGAGCATCCGTTGCTTCTGACAGTCCCCTGGAGAAATCTTGTCCCTAGAATGGAGAACCAGGAAAAGAACTCCCAAGATCAAAAAGGCAAGCAGAATCTTTGTGGGTACCAAGGCTGGAATCTCTGGGTATTCGTTTAAGAGTCAAATGTCTAAAAAGGAGATAAATTAAAAGAGGACCAATTAGTACGAAAGACTTCTGCTTGTAGAAAACGTGATCCTCTAGAAGATGATGGAGGGCATACCCATGGTCGTTTAACACATGTAGGTTACCACATAACAAAATGGGAATATCGATCACTAGGTTCCGATGAGTGTTGCTGATAAATCACAGGATCATCACCTTACTAATTTAACTTATACCTTTTACATTTATATGATATACCTTTTACAGGTAAATTACATTTCCAAAAAGTTTGTTTATAGGAGGGTGAAGCGTGGTTTTGGTGCAGTGTTTTTTTTTTTAAGAATTTTCATCTTCTTTATTATTGGTGAGGTAAAATGTAAGATTTGTTCATATATATTTTCCCAATGAAAAGCATCAATGTGAGTCAGAATTAATGGATATTCATGAATTAAGTAATATAACACAATACTCATATTGTGTACCAATTTCAAAATTAGTTAAATTGAGGTAATTTTTCACATTTTTCAATATTAATTTATTTGGATACAGATTTTAGAGCATTTTACCCACGTAACTTCATACAAAAAATGATTTTTCACAATAATTTCGTGAATATTTCTCTGTGATGTTAGAAAAAAAGCATATCTACAAAATTTAATTTATTTTTTTTGAAATTTTTATATAGACTCTTGCAACAAGAGCCTGACCCTGCAGGGACAGAAACAAGATCTACCGGCCAATGCAAGAAAAACCTATGAAAAACAATGTAAGCACAAGACCATGCCTGTTATTCATCTTGCAGAAAGAACAAAAACAAGATTGACTAAATCAAAACTGACCCTGCAAGGACAATGCTTTTCTTATCCTTGCAGGGTGAGTCTTGATATTATCCTGCCAATGCAAGAACAAGAACGAGACTGGAATAACAAGAATATGAACCATGTCTTTTCTTGCTCTTGCAATAAGAACAAAAGCAAGACTTACCCTGTAAAGACAAGAACAAGGTCGAACTGGCGCTGCAAAAACAAGAGCGACCTTGGAAAAAAGCAAGAACAGGACTACCATATCTTGATCTTGACAAAATGAAGACTTACCCTGCAACGCCAAAAACAGGATCGACCAAGAACAATACTACCATATCATGATCTTGACAAAATCAAGACTGATCCTTCATGGCCAAAAACAGGATCGACCTATCAATGTCAGAACAAGAACAACCCTGGAAGAACAAGAGAACCAGATCCAACAAGAGTAAGATCCTGCAAGGTCAAGAACAATATCGACCAGCCGATGCAAGAACAAGTACTACCTTGGAAGAACAAGACAAACTTGTCTTGATCATGATGTTCTTGTATTTGGTCATCATTCGACATTATTTCTGATATCTTTAGTTAAAGATTTCCGTTATGTCAAACTAAAACAATAAAGTCTATATTATAAAAACGTAAATTCAATTAACTATCAATTTTAATTGTAACTAAAAACAGAGTTTAATATATGCCTGTTGAAGCACGAGTTTATTAAATCGAACTATTTGATTTTTAAACGAGTTTAATAGATCATTGGCTGTCAATATGATACAATATTATACAATCTGTCTACAAAAATATGATAGTAGGCAGTTGGAGACATAATAATTAAGATACATGCGGAAATATAGCATTAGAAGTATAAAGTAATTAAAATTTTAATTTAAATACATGCAAAGTTTCAAGTATTTGCATTAATCAATAAATGAATACATAAAGCAATAAAGGAATGAATTAAGAACGAATCAATGAATGAATGATGAAATAAAATAATGAATGAATGAATAACTGACTGCCTGTCCGGCTAAATCCACACCTTAGATACAAGACAGTTCAATGATCATTGACATGATCGCCTTACTAGCAAAAAAAAAAACTAAAACAATTTTATAGTCGCTCCAAATACAAAGTATTAAATGTTACCAATTTAACAAACTCGCTTATTTTAAGATATATACTCCATTCCACACACTATCAATCACGACATAGATCACCGATCGTCCTTGCCAACAAAAAAAATAATGAGTCGATCACGTTTTGGAGCGGGGTTTACGCCCTCGCTGCGACTGTGGGACTTCGTAAGCTGCGATTGAACGTGGCGCTCGTTGTTATGACCAAATTATGCATCACTTATGGCCAAAAGTAGGGGGCGCACAAGGCAGTCACCATGGCGCTTCCTATTCTTACAGCGCTGGGGCCAACAAACCATGATCGACATGTTTCGCTGATTTGGATCAGTTGGATAGAATGCCAAAAGGCAATGGTGGCAACTTCGGCATTACAAAACGAAAAAAACCTACGCAAGTCGGACAAAATCATGAAGACTTTAAAACCGCTTATTTTTCTTTGGACTGCAACAACATTTTGTGCAGACCAATTAAAGCAAATTGTAGCAGATATTAAGAGCGTGGTAGGAAAATAGAAATACTACGAAAAAAAGTAAATAATATAAAAAATACTTAAGTAATAAAATAAAATAGCGTAGGTTTGTAAAAATAAAATATTCTTTCAAAAAAAAATAGCGTAATTAAGTTATTAAAAAACTATTTTTGGTGTTTGACAATTTTTTTCAATGATTTTCTTTTGCCTAATTTGGCCATTTGCAAGCAATGTTGCTGACATTTTAAGCTGCTAATAACTCAATAATTGCTTCATGAGTCATGTTGAGGTGGAGCACGGTATTCGAAAGGCTTTGCAGCGGCGATCTGGAGACATTTATAAATAGCGTAGCCCAATGGCAAAATATGTTGGCGCAATTTAAACTAACACAAGTCATATGTTGAACTAATTTTTCGACTCATTAGAATGCTTTGAAAATGTAGTTTTTTTTTTGTAAACTAAAAAAAAGCTATTAGTATAATATGTAAAACATTCAAGATTTTTGAAAATTTGTATACCTTCGAAATTAGAATTCGTGCATTTTTATAGAAATAACAATATTTATGATTTGTGTAAAAAAAATATTTTTGAAAGTAAATAATTTGAAACTATTTTAAATCACATGACTCAGAAAAGTTAAATCACTAGGCACGGTCGGTTCGAATAAAGTAGTTATACATTAGACTGACAATGGGTTTTTATGAAAAAAAATTATAGAATTTGATTGAAAAGGTCACCCCTAAAAATCTATATCTCTATTGGATGAGAAAATTGATGTGGAGAATTTTCAGTGAAATCCGAATATGGGAAATGAAACCACCGGAACTTTAATGTTTGCGTTTTGGTACCCAAATCAAAAGTTTCAAATTTGAATAGAAATGACGTCTACCATTAGAAATAAACTTAAAAAATGGATATGTCATCTGTTAGGAAATTTACTTACTGTTTCAACAAACTACCACCCAGCAAAATCGGATAAAAAATACAGAAGCAATGATTAATTTCACAGGCACTCATTGTATATTTATTTTGATCAGTATTTAAAATTTATTAATAGACCCACAATAGGTATAGTAAAGTACTAGCTGGACCCGTGCACGAGTCGTGCAAAGATTTTGTGAATGCAAGGATATGGAGCAATTTTATTAATATAAAAACATTTTTTTTTTTATATCAGGGACCCGTGCTTCGCTGTGGACGTTTTTTTATTGGACGTTTTTTTTATACAACTTTTCTCAAAGACAATTCTTTCTCAGACTGTTCTTCCCCGTACAATTTTTCCCAGTAGAAATCTTCGCGTTAAAATTCTTCCTCATAGAACGCTTTTATGTAGAATTCTTTCCGGTAGAATTCTTCCCGTAGAAGTCTTCCTCATAGAGTTTTTCCAAGTAGAAATTTAAGTGTGGTGAGTTTAGATGTGGTGAGTTTTAGTGTGGTGAATTTTATCGTGGTGAGTTTTGTTGTGGTGAGTTTTAGTGTGGTGAGTTTTAGTGTGGTGAATTTTAGTGTGGTGAGTTTTAGTGTGGTGAGTTTTAGTGTGGTGAATTTTTAGTGTGGTGAATTTTTGTATTTAAGTTATTTGTTTCATGTTTGTAGCTGCCGTATGTACCAAGTTATATCGTTTTGAAAATTACGTTGTATCGGAGGTACCACGCCCCTTTGTGCAATCCCGCCCATATATAGCCTATCAATCCTTCCGGAATCTACCGTAGCTGTAGAAAAATGTTAAGCAAATCGGATCAGTCGTTTAGACGGAGAAGCGGAACAAACCAACAAAGAGGTTTATTATATTAATAGGATATATATTTTTGATCAGGGTCCCACTCCATTGTCTGAGTCCAGTTTTGAGACTCTTTTTTAGAAGATTTCGACGCCTATCTCTTCAAAAACCGTGAAAAATGTTGTGTTTTAAAAATGGGATTGTCTCTGTGTTATCTGCATAAAATCGATTCTTAATGGCACTCCACAGAAGAAAGTCGTTATCTACTTGGTTTCTTCTGCAATATATTTTCGAACTCGAACAGTTACAAAGGTCCTATCAAACCTCAATATCATCAAAGTCTCCGGGCCAGATGGCATTTCAGCCCATGTTTTGAAGAAGTGCGTCTCAACGCTGGCTTGTCCGTTGCGTAACCTTTTCAACATCTCCGACAGAAGTTTTCCCATCCTGTTGGAAGTTTGCCAATGTCCAACCAGTTTCGAAAAAGGACGAGGCTACGAACCTTGCTAATTACCGACCCATTGCAATATGCTCTGCGCAAGCGTAATATACTTCCACCTTGTGAACTATATAGAGCGAAATGAATTACTAAGTGACCGGCAATATGGTTTCCGTAGGACCAGATCCACCGGTGGCGGTCCACTCTGAAAAGCGGAATAATTGTATTCACCTTTTCGGGGAGAGTCAGGCTGTTGCCTTGGATATTTCCACGGCTTTTGATCGATTGTGGCATGAAGCCATCATGTCAAAACTTATTGCTTATGGTGTTGATGATTCTTTTACTCGTTGGATATCGATTTTTCTTCAGGGTCGTTCAATACGAGTTGCGATGGATGATGTTCTTTCAACAATATTCCATCAATTCTGGAGTTCCGCAGGGTTCCGGCCTAACCCCGTCACTATTTCTGGTACTGACCCAAAACACCATCCATTCCTTTGCAGATGACAGTAACATTTGTCATTCATATTCGTTCAATAAGCTCCCAAACTCTATGGAGATTAAGAGTAAAAGACGCAATATGAATAATACACTCTTTAATGACCTTAAAACAATCTCCAAGTAGGGTCTTATAAATTAAGTAGATTTTAATTCAAGCAAGACCCAATGTTATTTGCTATCTCACAAACGAATAGATGCACCCCTCCCTCCCCTTAATATAGGTACTGTGGATATTCCGGAGTCAGCTGTTCTTGACGTTCGGATTCCAATTCAATGTGACCTCCCTTGGAAAGGTCATATATTTGATGTGTCGAAAGAAGCGGCCAAGTACCTAAGTTTTTTATAACGGTGTAAGGCAAACATACTTCACATTTAGCCCGTCTACATCACCTATATTCGGCATAAGATGGAATACAATTCGCACATTTAGGCAGAGTCTCCAAAATCCTCCTTAGAGTTTCTTGACCGAATTCAATAATAATAATAGGTAGCGTCAAACTATTCTAATTATTGAATTCTATAAGAACTAAGGCCGATCTATCTCACAATTTAGAGCTGTGCGTGTATATTTGTACACGAAGTGGTGAGACCTATAGTTAAATGCCGAATCCGAACAGTGGGTGAGAGCTTTTCATAGGCACTGTTTTTTTACTCTCGTAGGTGTGACATTTACTGCCGAGAGGTAGCGCAGTATAGAAAAAGGTTTTCTATGAAAAGATGTTGTTAGCCCCAGTAAAGACTTGAACCTGGGACCTTTCGGCTTGTAGTCCAACGCACTAACGTTGAGCTAACGATGCTACTAGATTCAATAACGAAATCAATAACGTGCCACCACTCCAAAGTCCATATAAACTCTTCTTGGATGCATTGGGCTCAATACAGGTATGTGTGGTTGTTCCGAACCCCAAATCTGGTAATTTTAAAAGCTTTTATTTAACTTCATTAGTTTTGTCTTGTTAAATTAGCCCCCGAGATAGAATTGCGCTTCGTCTGAAGAGATGATTTATCGACCAAAGACGACGTCATTATTGAGATAGACCACACTGCAATCTGATATCGATCTACTGAATCATCGGGACCTCCTCGGCAACTAATTCAAGGTCTTTGTGCAGCATTCTTCTCAGGCTGGTGCGACTAAATACCAGTTGCGGTGATCGGCGTCGAATTGAGATCGATGGATTCTACCACTTGATTTATTCACTTATTTTTTCTTGTTTATTTAGGCCCCGAGATGGAAATGCGCTTCGTATTAAAAGATGATTTATCGCGCAAAAACGACGTTATTATTGAGCTCGTCTGAGGTCCACACAGCGATCTGATATCGAAACGGATTCAACGAATTCATTTGCTTTCAATTACTGAGTCGTGTGGACCTTCTAGGCGAATAATTCGAGGTCTTTGTGCAGTATTCTCCGTTGACTGGTGCAAGTTGCTGTGATCGGCGTCGAGTTGTGGTCGATGAACCGAATCGAATAAAATTTTGACACAATATGTATGTTGGATCTGGGCAGAGTATAGGTTATATCTTGGTGGGATTGATATACTGGGCGTGGTACCTCCCATATAACCCAAAAAATTAAAAACACGTTATATCAGCAATTGGGACAGCAAATTTTATATAATTTTGGTCAGCGTGATATTTATCCACATTCTCGCCGAATGTGGGCAATATTCGACCACTGGGCGTGTCACCCCCCATAGAAGGTGCATTTTCAAGATGTTGTGTATCGATAGTTATTAAAGTGGTATCGGTATATTTCACAACAGGATATACCAACCACCCCAAATTTTTTAAACTCACCACACCGAAATTAACCACACCGAAATTCACCATACTAAAACTCACCACAAAAATTTAACCACACTAAAATTCACCATAAAAAACTTACCAAACTAAAACTCACCACACTAAAACTTCTACTGGGAAAAACTCTACGGGGAAGAATTTGGCCGATAAAAATTCTACGGGAATGCATTTTTTGAGGAGAATTTCACGGTGAAGAGTCTTCGGGGAAGAACAGTCCGAGGAAAAGTTGTTTATGCGGATAATTATTTTTGTTTTGGTTACTACATTTACAACACCAAAAAATAAAAAAGTCAAATTTAATATAATTTTGGTCAGCGAGATATTTATCCATATTCTCGTCGAATGTGGGCAATATTCGACCACTGGGCGTGTCACCCCCCCATAGAAGGTGCATTTTCAAGATTTGTATATCGATAGTTATTACAGTGGTATCAATATATTTCACAACAGGATATACCAACCACCCCAAATTCTTAAAACTCACCACACCGAAATTCACCACACCGAAATTTACCATACAAAAACTCACCACAAAAATTTAACCACACTAAAATTCACCATAAAAAACTTACCAAACTAAAACTCATGCCGAGAAATATTCTACCGGGAATGCATTTTTTGAGGAGAATTTCACGGTGAAGAGTCTTCGGGGAAGAACAGTCCGAGGAAAAGTTGTTTATGCGGAGAATTATTTTTGTTTTGGTTACTACATTTACAACACCAATAAAAAAAAACGTCCACAGCGAAGCACGGGTCCCTGCTAGTTTATTAATATTAATGGAATCAGGGATTAAAATCATAACCGAAACCGTATTGTTCAATATATTGGATATATGGATAAAAAGTAATACAAATACAGCATTCAAAACCGTAACATGGAATCGGTCGTAACCGAAACGAGGGCGAAACATACGTAACCGAAATCGAAACCATTATTTGTCTGGGGTAAAATCCGTGGTTAGAAGTAATTGATGTTTTTTAAACATTGAATGAAATTGAACAGATTATGAATTGCCTTTCAATTGACACTGAAGTCATCACCATCGATCACAAATTCCACAGATTATCAATTTCTATATTTTCTGTTTTCCTACCATTTTTGAAATAATGGTTAGTTTTCTGAACAACGATGATAAATTCCCGACACATAACATTTCTCATTAGACACTTTGAAAATATCTCTCAAAAATGCACCTTTTTTCAAACACATTCAATTCTTCCTTAATCACTAAAACCACACCTTTAGGCTCCAGCTCAATCAAAAGCCGCCTTTTTTATTTATATCTTTTTTGTTACCACCAAATACCTTTGCTCCAAATAATGCATTAATTGCAATTTTTTGTGCATTAACCATAACAACAGAAACAAACAAAAAGAAAACCCAGTCTTAATTAATTCATTAACGTAATTTTCGTCTTTAAAGTCGCCGGCCGACCGACCGCATCAAGATTCAACTCAAGATTCAATCAGCAGGCATGAAAAACGGCGGTACATTCCATAGTACGCACGCCCCCCAATTGCACACAGACCCTGTATGTATTATGTATTACGCACGCTCCATCAATTCGAATTCCAAGATCTACTCCTCCATCTACTGATACTCCTTCTGCACTTCCTCCTCGTACTGCTGCTCCAACATATAAACATTGTCCAGTCATCTAACGCCTTGGCTTGGCTGGGCCTGTATCTTGTCAATATTGGCTTTTAACAGTTTTTAAATTGATCGACTTTGGCTCGTACAGTTTCATTATGTCTTTTAACACAATCGCCGCCTTTTTACGCATTTACGCAGTTGTTGTTTCTCGCAGCAGTTAACAGTTTTTACTGTTGACTTGTACTGCATGTAATTAAATTGGTTTCACTTTCAAATCGTTGAGTTTTTATTTTTTTTTTATTTCGTTTTGTCGTATATTAGACGAAAAAATAACAAAAATTAGATTGTTTACTGGATGTATTGAAATGTGTAAAGATTGTGAAAAAAAATCAATTAATTTTTCAGTTATTATTATTGATTAATAGCGAACGACATTTCAGTTTACTGCAAATGTATTTACATAATATTTAATGCACAATGTGTTTTGATTGATTAACACATTGTGGTTGGTTACTCTGTCGTTGAAGCGGAAGTTGGCAAAATATAGCAGGAATCTATCGTCGTCATTTGACTGGCCATTATAGAAACCAGAAATTATTATAATGTTACACAGCAAAGATCTTTATCTTTGACGTATTATTCGTAATAAGTATTTCGCTTGATTTCCTTTCTTTTGTTTGTCAACTGTCAATTCTTAGCGTATATTTGAACATTCATTTGAAATCAATGTTGTGAACAGAATATTTTTAAGGGTTATAAATAATTTGGGTAATTTATGATTTCAGAACAAAATTTTCATTTTTTGAAACCAAATTAATAAAATTAATAAAAAATATATATATTTTCTTCAAATGATTTATAAAAAAAAATTTATGTTTTTTCTATTAGTCTTTTATATGGGTGGATCTGAGACGATTATGCTGATTGCAGACCACTCACATATGTTTATATGTTCATCAAGTGTTTTCGCCGTATATCACAATTTGTAATTAGTAGGGTTAAACCTCGTAAGAAATCGATTTATGATTTTCAAATTTGTTTCTACTACAACTTTCGTACACGCAAAGAAAAAACTGGTAATGGTGATCATATTTGAAGGACATAATACTATGATTGGGGTTATGGTTGTATGCAATCATATACTATGTCTAATATGATCCTCAATATTATCAACCTTAATTTGATCCTCAGTGACAATAGACTGATTTTATACAACCATACCATGGTCCTCAGTGACCGTATTACCATATCATACAACAATAATATGGTTAACCGTGGCCACATTATGATTTCGTACAATCATACTATGTTTGTCAGTGACCATATTATTATTCTACACAACCGCAACCAATTATGATTCTACATGGTTGTCAGTGACCATATTCAGTTTTCACACAACCAGTCAGTGAATTCAAGTTTTATCGCGCACAAGAACTTTCGCGTAAAGTACAACGTCACCGTCATGAATTTGAAAACTCGAGTATACTATTGATCACTTAAATCTGTTATACACATTTGTATTAAACACGATATAAGGACTGCGTCAAATAAAATTGTCCGCAACAAAAATGAAAAAAACTAGAAATCTAGTAATCGAATTTTTATAGAAAAAAAATATTTTATTTTGCAAATTATTTTTAGATTTAAAAAAAAATATAAAAAACCAGAAATTAATATTTTTTAATAAAAAGTTTTAATTTTTCCGGAACCCCTTCCATTAATGTTGTAATGGTAGTGTCCGACACCCTCACAGCTGCTGAAGACCACTTTCTTTTAAAGTCTTGAAGGACTTTGGCCACTTTTTTTGTTGGGTTCATCTCCCTTTTTACTAAATCCCAGTATCTCTCAATCGGCCTGAGTTCTGGACAGTTTGGTGGATTGGCTTCTCTCGGCACCAAAATCACTGCATTTTGTTGGATCCACTCTAAGGCCGTTTTGCTGTAGTGACATGAAGCGAGGTCAGGCCAAAAAAATGTGGACACTTCATGTTGGCGTAAAAATGGAAGCAATCTCTTTTGCAAGCATTCCTTCACATATATTTCGCTATTAATTGTACCCTATGTCACGAATGAGCTGCTCCCTTTTCCACAACTGCAAATTGCCTGCCAAACAAGGAATTTCTTTGGGAATTTTGTCATTTTTTTTGATTTAAAATTTTCAGCGACATTTCCTCGAGAATCGGCTGTATAAAATTCCTGCCCAGGTAGCTGAGAAAAGTCCACCAAAACATAAGTTTCGTCGTCCATTAGCAGCAATCGAATTTTTTAAAAAAATCTTGGTTCAGCTTTTTAGCTCGTTGTTTTGCGGTTTCATTCTTGACGGCATTTCTATCCGGAACTTTTTGTACCTTGTACGTCTTCAGCCCAGCTTCTTTCTTAGTCCTGCGCACGAAAGATTCTGAGCAATCCGCCTTTCTCGCCAATTTCCTTCCGGATATGCTTGGATCTTTCTTTAAAATATTCACAACCTTCTTCGACTTTTCACGATCATGTGAGCCTTTTTTTTTACCAGAACCTTTCTTCCCATCAATACTCAGGTCTACCTTAAAGCGGTTGATAACGCGAGAAATGGTCTTAGGGTTAGCCCCTACCTCCTTGGCAATTTTTTTAAAAGACCAACTAAGTTGTTTTTGAAAAATTTTAATTATATTTTCTCGCACTTCCACTTCGTTTGCCATTTTCGCGTTAAATAAATTTTGTATTGACTATAACTGACACAAATTATTTTCTGCCATTTAATTCAGAGCTACTATATCAATTTTTTTTTTATTTGAATCTTGCAATAGCACATTATGGGAAGATATGTAACGGACAATTTTATTCGACGTAGTCCTTATATTTGGATATATATTTATTTTTAATAATGATGTTTTATACATTAAAAACCATTTCTTCACGAAAAAAAAAAACTCGACTGCACACCGCCATAGCTAAAATCAGAGTGAGTAAGAGAGAGTAAAAAATGTCATTAAGTGAAAATTATATGGTTGTAAATAATAAATTACTTTATTATGATAGGTCAATATCATGGTATGCTTGGTATTGACCACATTTTGCTCGTGGTAGTCTTTATCGTAATCATAACATGGTTCATATCAACCATATTTTGGTTTTTCAGGAAATCAATCATATTATAATAAATGATTTACTAAAACATGATTATAGCGACATTATTATTGTTGAAATAAAATTGAAAATACTGTACTATGATTGTGACAATCATCTATGATTGTAAAGAGCATGGTGTGGTTATCGCGATCATGTCGCAACCATATTATTTATGTGGATTTGACTGCAAATTGCGAGTAAACCAAATGTGCTGCAGCTAAACACACTTCAGATTCAAGTTCAGAGACTCTGCATAATCCTAAAACCGTTATCAAATCGAAAGTTAGACTTTTCTGTCTCATATAAATATTTACAATATAAATATTTCAAGTGCTTTATATTACTATCTTAAAACTGATCTCCAAAAGACAATTATTAATGGTTAAGTTCAACCAGGATGTTCGTCAAATATTTTGGAATATCTCAAAAGAAATTGTAATATGACGCATTGTAAAAACCAGATGATATTAAGATTGATACAGTGTTTTATTTTGGAACTGACTAAAATGCAGGTATAATTTTATTTGCGGTTTTTAGTTCTCAGTTTTTAAATATCAAAAAGAATGATCTGCTACAAGTTTAAATATGTAGTAAAATTAAATTAATACTTAATACAAAATTCCGCTTTTTAGTTAAAAATAAACGGAATTTCGTAATTCTTTAAAAAGTTAATAAATGGTTTATTTTAAGAATCAGAATGTCTAAGATTCGAATCACAGTGCGAAAGTTAAAGACTTATTAAAGATTACAACAAACTGATTGAAATATGGGCATTTTCATGATGGCGTTCGCAACAATCGTACGCTTCAATCAGATAATAATGAAGGAAAAACTAATTTCTTTTTATACTTCTTTATATTTTTGTATATATCCTAAGTAGCTCTATATTTTCAGTTTATGATTTATGTGTTAATTGTTTATAAAAGTGCCATACAAATATTTTGAATTCATGATAAAATGTACAATCTATGTATAAACATGTAAAGTGAAGTCTTCAAAAATGTAGACAAAAATTCATGTTCAAGTCTATATCTTTAAAACTAAACTAGATATTTTCTCAAGTAATCACATTTTCTTTAGATCTCAATGTAAGCTTTTCATAAACAAAAGAATTTTAAAAATTGAATAACTTTTGGATTTTTTACAATTTTTGAAAGAGTTTACATGAAAAAATTTCAACTTAAGTGATTTTTATCTCCATAACTATTAAAGATATAAACTCTAATTTCAAAACATAAGTACTCTCAAGTTTTCTCTGTATAAAACTTTTAAAATTTTTTTAAATCGATTTAGTGGTTCCGAAAATACCGAATTTCACCCGATTTAAGAGCGTTTGGGCACACTGTGAATCGTGCGTTTCAATCAAATAATAAAGAAGGAAAAACTAATTTATTTTTTTACTTCTTTATATTTGTGTGTGGGCCGTAAGTAGCTCTATATTTAGTAAAAGAGAAGAAAACAATCGAACAGCATAGTTCTAAAAATAAGCAATTAAATACCCTGGCGTTACGCGACATTAAAAGAAATGGTTTAAGAAATGGTTTTTGCTAGTTTTACAAAAACTCAAAAATCTGTCGGTCTTTTTTGATAAAACTTTTTTTTTAATATGATATGATATATTATAGGTTTATTTTACAATTAGCTGAATTAATAAAACTTGTTTTGATAATTTTTTACAAGCCATAGTATGGAACGCGCTGCAACCTGGCGTGACGCGACAAGATTTCCTATTATATAGCAATTATTGCCAATTTTTTTAATTGTCTATTAAATTATAAAATAAAACATATAATACATTGTGTTTGGTGACAAACGATTTTTCAAAATTGAAAAAAATATTTAAATTTGAATTGTTTTGTCGTATAATTCAAGTTTATATAAATCGATTTTAATAAATTAAAAAGTATTGCTAAGCTAAATGTATTGGTTTTTCAAAAATGTATAAAGTTTTGCAATAACTCACGCAGATGCTGAGTTTTAATTACATAAGTAACTCAAGGTAGGAAAATGCGAATTTTGCACACAGAAGAGAAAATAATAAAAAAACTCTAAGTGTTACAGAAATTCTGTAAATGAGGATATTCATTGTTTTTCGATGCTTATAGGCCTATATAGGAGACAAATTTTGTATACGAAATTTTATTATTTTTTATTTTTTTTTGAATATCTACTAAGATCCACAGCACTCAGACAGACTATATCCATTGTACTGTGAAATCTATTCCCTACAATTTTATGGTTAATATCACCACGAGCGCCCATGCCCAATCCGGGATTCGTACCCGAGAACTTCAGAATGCAAGTCCAGCGCGCTACCTCTGGACTGCTGAGGCCGGCTCTGGCTTGGTGTTTGGTGTTTAGTTTAGATAAAGTTACAAAAGCCTATAAAAAATATGCTTGGGAGTGACTTTTTTGCAACTGAGTTATTTATAACTAATTAGGTAATAAAATCTTAGTAAAATATATTTAATTTTAGATTACGGTCTCTGATATATTAGGAAATGAAAGGTTTTTATTTAAGTTAAATTCATAGTAGACCTCATTGAAAAACATTAGATATAAAAACATTAAAAACTACAATGCTTTTAATTCAAGTACAAAGTTTTAATATAGAATGTTCCCATGCAAAATTTATAACAAATGAACTAAGTAATAACCAAGCTACTTGCATTGATCGCCTGTTTCACATCCGTTTATTTAATAACCAACAAAGTGTTAAATTCATTTTAGCCATAAAACGGACGGAATACATTCTAAAAAAAAAACACACACACACACAAAAAAATTAGCAACGCCTTCACATTTGATTGAGTTGCTGCCTGTAAATCCTGCTCTGTATAGAATTGGAATTGACACCCAAGTCATTAGCACTAAAACACAAAGAACAAACGAACTCTTTGACTCTAAATTTAATTCAAATTTTAATGATACGAAATGCAAATGAAGTTGACTGAGTTGAGTGCAATCGGTGGTGGCCAAGTAAGTCAGTCAGTCGTAAGTCGCACCTTAAGTCAATTGAAAGTGTGCGCAGAAGGTGCAGAGAACAATTAATGCCACCATTCTATATAGATAGACTGAAATTGTAACAAAAAAAAAAACAGTTTCTAACTAAGCGAACTTCTGAGGCGTTCTAGAAAGTCAACCAGTTGACCTTCTGCGCACTTAGTCCGGTGGCCACCCTGTTCAGTGCGGCGGTGATTTGAGTGGTATTTGTGGTTTTAATATGTGTGTGAAACGCGATTTTCCATTCATGCATAAAATACGATGTTGCCAACAAGAACAAGTAGATCAACAATAGAAGTGGTTGAGAAGACAAAAGGTATTAAGTGACTTTAGGAGAGGAAATTTGATTAAGCACGGACATTTACTATAAAGTAAAATTGGTATAAGGTAAAACTGTTCTATAGTCAAGCTGCAATACTGATATAAAACTAACTGTTATAGAGAAATCTGTTATAAAGAAAAATGTTATATCGATAATGGTTACACAAAAAAATTAATGCGGAAAAATTGTTATACAAAACACTTTTATACTGTTATAAAAATAAATCAAAAATAACGTTTTATAAAAAATATTTATAAGAAACAGTTATAAAAACTGTTATAAAACTTGTTATAAAAACTGTTATAAAAACTGTTATAGAAACTGTTAAAAAAAACTGTTATAAAAACTGTTAAAAAAAACTGTTATAACCAGTTGGGAAGGTTAGATCACATGGGAAATTTTAAAGTAGGTGTAATTATGATAGTTAGGATTATCAAAATTATAGTCGGTCTAAGCCGACTATAAATACCCTACACATATGTGTGGTTACCATTCAAAGTGATATATAGGTCACCAGGGTATACGAATCCTGAAAATAACTACAAACATTCAATCGCTGAAGAATTTCCATTCATTTGATACCCATATTTACAAATGGGTAGGTGTACCGAATTTCGATTTTTTTTTTGTGAACTACAAGTCTTTTCGCCGGAAAACATTATTATCATGTATTTGAGCATGATGTCAATATATATTTGACCAACAAAGTTTACCTAAGCACGTATACATAAAAATTGATCTTTATATGTACATTTTATATGTGGTATTTGAACATAAGTGGTCGGATCATAGGTCACCATGGACCGATCTCGCCAATTTTTTCGCACATACAGCGTAGGTATATTAGTAATCTAAGTTATAAGTTTCATTTATCTAGCTCTTCAATTTTAAAAGTCTTAGGGATTTCAACAGACAGACAGACAGACAGACGGACAGACAGACGGACAGACAGACAGACGGACAGACGGACATCGCTAAATCGACTCAGGAGGTCATGCTGATCAAGAATATATATACTTTTCCATACCGGAGATGCTTTCTTCTGGGTGTTACAAACGGCGTACCAAACTGAATATACCCTTTCACTCTTAGTGTAGGGTATAAAAACTGTTATAAAAACGTTTATAAAAAGTGTTATAGATACTGTTATAGAAACTGTTATAAAAACTGGTTTAACATTTTTTATAAAAAAGCAATTTGCAGTTGTTAAAAAAATTGCCAAGGAGGTAGGGGCTAACCCTAAGACCATTTCTCGCGTTATCAACCGCTTTAAGGAAGACCTGAGTATTGATCGGAAGAAAGGTTCTGGTAAAAAAATGGCCCACATGATCGTGAAACGTCGAAGAAGGTTGTGAATATTTTAAAGAAAGATCCAAGCATATCCGGAAGGAAATTGGCGAGAAATTCGGATTGCTCAGAATCTTTCGTGCGCAGGACTAAGAAAGAAGCTGGGCTGAAGACAAGGTTCAAAAACTTCCGGATAGAAATGCCGTCAAGAATGAAACCGCAAAACAACGAGCTAAAAAGCTGAACCAAGATCTTTTTTAAAAATTCGATTGCTGCATAATGGACTACGAAACTTATGTTTTAGCGGCCTTTTCTCAGCTACCTGGGCAGGAATTTTATACAGCCGATTCTCGAGGAAATGTCGCTGAAAAATTCAAATAAAAAAAATGACAAAATTCCCAAAGAAATTCCTTGTTTGGCAGGCAATTTGCAGTTGTGGAAAAAGGAGCAGCTCATTCGTGACATCGGGTACAATTAATAGCGAAATATATGTGAAGGAATGCTTGCAAAAGAGATTGCTTCCATTTTTACGCCAACATGAAGTGTCCACATTTTTTTGGCCTGACCTCGCTTCATGTCACTACAGCAAAACGGTTCCTAGAGAAGCCAATCCACCAAACTGTTCAGAACTCATGCCGATTGAGAGATACTGGGCTTTAGTAAAAAGGGAGATGAAGACAACAAAAAAAGTGGCCAAAGACCTTCAAGACTTTAAAAGAAAGTGGTCTTCAGCAGCTGTGAGGGTGTCGGACACTACCATTACAACATAAATGGAAGGGGTTCCGGAAAAATTTAAACTTTTTATTAAAAAATATTAATTTATGGTTTTTTATATTTTTTTTTTAAATCTAAAAATAATTTGCAAAATAAAATATTTTATTCTATAAAAATTCGATTACTAGATTCTATATTTTTTCATTTTTGTAGCGGACAATTTTATTCGACGCAGTCCTTAGTACAAAATACAATAAAATTATTTTTGAATATTTATATTTTGTTTACTTTTAAATAAATAACTGTCCTATTATCAAATTTTAATAGAATTTTATAAGATTTTTTTTAAGTGTATACACTATAAATAATATACGGTAAAAAATCCTAAAAACTGTTTTTTTAAACTTCAAATACGTTTGTGCAGATGTGTATTATTTAACAGTTATAATACACACCTGACAAAACGTATTTAAAGTTCCCTCTACAAAATATGCACTACTGTACTTACAGTATATATCGCATTTTGCAATGACACTCTGCTGTATTATAGTGAGGTCTCCACCAGCGACTTCACTTCACTTCAGTATTTGTTTCAATGGTCTCAAGTACTGTCAGAACATTTTTATTTTCAAAACATTCAATGACACAGCTGTCGCTGAAATTGCAACGAATACAGTCAGTGCAGCGAATAAGCGCAACGAGAAACGAGTGAGAAGACGAACATTGCAAACAACAAATCTGCCGCAATGTTGTTGTCAGTATTTATGTGCTTATAAAATATACAACAAAAATTATTTTTTCAAAACAAAAAATAAATAAAAATAAATTTGTATACGACAAAAACAACGCATTGGTCGAAAAGCAAAAATATCAAAAAAAAAAAATTCTGAAATAAATTAAATAATGAAAAAAATGTTCTTTGATAAATTAAAAGCATATTATAAAATATAATATGATATTCTTATGCCTTTTTTTTCTATATTTCAATATTAATGAAAATTCCTTAGAGTAAGAATAACAAAAAAATTAATAAAAATGCACCAAGTACTCGGTGGCATAAGCAGTTCATTTCAGTATTTGAATTTGTATGGCACATCATTATAGAGCTCTTCACTGCAGATATGTTTTGTCTTGACAGTACTTTGAGCTTTGTTGTTGTGCGCAACACATTCATTTGATTTTCAAGCATAGAATCGGCGATAGTAAATGTTTCGAAACAAAGTGAATGTCTTTAAGTGGGTTTCAAATTCAGTGCTCTATTATATAACATAATTCTTGTTCAAATATTTATTATACCAAAAAGTGTCCTACAGTAGAACGATTTTACGATATACGGTTTTACAATATTTTACGATGTACAATAAACGTCAAATATTTATATCAATAAAATTGATATACTTAAAAAAAATATTTACGACAAAATTGTTTTCAAATTGTTATACAAATTAAATTATTTTATAGTAGACTGTTATAAAAATAAATAATTCGTCAAACATTTTTCTTACAAGTAATAAAAATTCAAAAAATTGTTTAAAAAAAATGATGCCAATCGATAGGTGCTTTAAAAACAAACAATTAATTTCTTCACACACCTATTTTATCTAATACCAATAAAAAGTTTTGTCAAAAAAACGAAAAGATTCGCCCTTTTGGCATGACAAGATTTTCAATTTTTGAATGAAGTCTTTATATTATTTGTTTCTATTTTAATATTTAATATTCAACTCAAATATTATTCATTTTGAGTATTCTAAAGAGTTGTTTTCGATTATTAACTAGTTCTTGTATGACGTTTACGTGTCAAAAAGGGTTTTTTCCGAACTACTTTTATAATTTTATAACCCCTAACTTACAAAAATCGATGGACATTTCAATCGTCACGTAGAAATTGTGCTTTCTTGCCTCGGTTACGGTTTCAATCTTATCTATTGCTACAATTTTTGAAATATCAAGTTTAATCTTTAAAACAAGTAAAATCTTTTTTTTTTTTTAATTTAAAGAACTCAGTTGGTCATTTAAAACATTTGTGTGTGGCACAAAAAGCGTCTGGAACTTTTACCGTCATTTGCGCAATTAAAAAGACGCCAACAAGAAATATATATAAAAAAAAACAAAGTATCTGCCTGCTGTTATAATGCAAAAGAAATAACCTTAAAAGTCATGCTACGCTCCACCTTAAATTTTGATCGCGGTTTTGATTTAATTTATTTAAGCGCTTGTTTTACGTAATACAAATCGGAAAAGCCTTGTTTTAGACTAAAACCAGCCATAGTTTGATCGGTTGGTCGGTCAGCACATGGCCATAATAAATGTTGTTAATGGCAGAGCTGTAATTTCAGCCATGGTTCTTTTGCTTTTCCGCTCTCGCTCAACCAGCAAAGGTTCGACTTGCGTTATGCGGTGCGGCATTAGAATATTTGGTGTGTGTGTTTTTTTTTTTTAATTCGTTACTATTATTTGCAACGATTTTCAATTATTTGCATGATTTGCGCATTCGTAGAAATCATAATTTGGCACTAAGTATCTATCGCATGGATTAGGAAATCCGTTCGGTTTTCCATGAATTGATTGAATTTGCCAATAGTCGACACGCAAAGTCAGGCCGACCGATCTACGGATTGATCAAGTCATTAATTATGCTGTTTGGAAGGTTTAGAGTTCAAATTATATATATTTTTTGTGTATTTAAAATTTCAAAAATTAATGATTTAGTACATTTAGTAATAAATTTTAAGTACAACAATCAATATTGATTTGTAATATTGAGTGTAATATTTTTAGACTGATTTCATAATTATTTTTATCTTGATATAAATATTTTTAGTTTAAGTACCAACAACAAGTTGATTTTGATTTTTGGAGGCTCGCACAAATTTTCAGAATTAAATTTCAGCGGCCTTAAATTTGAAAATTATCTACGGTTATACAGAGCACAGGTCAAACTAACTATTAAAATTAATAACTTTTTTATCGGTTCTCATTTTTAAAATATGCCCTACCAAAACCATTTCCGCCAAAAACTGTTAAAGTCTAAAAAATGCTGGTATATTTTACATATAAATTACTGTAAAATAGCAGTTTTTACCTTATGTTATTTTTCTCAAAACGGCTACGTAGTACACCCAGAAAAAAATACTGTATAAGTAATAGTTTTTTACTATTAAAAATATTCAATAGGATAAATTATTATTTTAATCGGAAAATACCATTAAATACTAATAAATACCATGACAAAACTTTCATATAAACTCAATGGCAAGTTTATATGAAAGTTTTTATTTTTTGTATACTATTAAATCAATAATTGTCCTATTGACCAATTTTAATGGGATTTGAGGGAATTTTTTTCTGGGTGTAGGAAAAAACTGAGTATGCCATAAAAATAAGCCAACTTTATATATTGTCGTTGTAGAACGAAAAGTCACCAAATACATTTTCAAAATGCTAAATATTCATTTACACAAATGTTTATATATTTGTCAATTTTTAATCGATGATCTCAATTTTTTTTACCACATGATAAGAAAATGAAAATCTATCAATTGATATTTTAACTTTAGAAATGCATCAATTATTTTTTATTATATTAATCAACAAACTCGTAATTTAAGTTTTTTATAAAAATGAATTTGGTGACTTTTCGTTCTACAACGACGATATGAAATAATGAAATTTTTTAATTACAGGCACAAGTATTTTTTTAATAAAAATAATTAAATTTAACAGAGTACCAAAATTAACTTCACAGGGCATATTTTAAAGAGTAATGCCCGTAATTTCCAGAAATAGATATTAAACATCTGCACAAATGCATTTGAATCCAACTTCAATACATTCATTTGATTTCAAGACATGTACTGTCGCGGACTCTATGCTTGAAAATCAAATGAATGGGTTGTTCACAACAACAAAGCACAAGTAGTGTCAACACAAAACAAGACGTAGTTGTAGTGAAGAGGTTCATAATGATGTGCAACAAAAATTTAAATACTGAAATGAACTGCTTATGAAACTGAGTATTTTACATTTTTTTTATTTATCATTCTTACTCTAAGGTATTTTCATTAATATTGAAATATAGAATAAATTCAAAAGGTATAAGAAAATCATAACGTCGACGATACTGCAAAACCACATAACTTCATGTGTATTATGATCATATCAAATCATATGTTGATCGAATAAATTAGATAAATGGCATTATAAATTATGACATACTTAATTTTAGATAAAGTAAGTGCGGAATTGAGACTCAAAACAATTTTTTTCTACTGTTAAATTCATTTTATAGCCGGTATTCAAAAATGTACATAGGCGGTATATCAGTATCACCGATGATATAATATTTTATATTAAGTTTTTTATTTATCGAACAAAATTCTTTTCATTATTTAATTTAAAAAAAAAATATTATTGGATATATTGCTTTTTTGTTTTTGTTGGATACCTTTTTTTAACATTTTTTTATTGAAAAAATAATGTTCGTTGTATTTTTTATAAACATTCCAATACCAACAGATTTGTTGTTATTTTCAATATTCGTCTTCTCATTCGTTTACTCGTTACGCTCACTCACTACACTCACTGTTCTTGTTGAATTTTCAGCGACAGTAGTGTCATTTGGTATTGTTTTTCAAAACATTGAATGTATTGAGAAAAAAAATATCTTGACACTACTTGACACCAATGAAACAAATACTGCAGTGCAGTGAAGTCGCTGGAGAGACTTCACTATAATGCTTTAAATACTGTAGAGTGCCATTGCAAAATGCACTCTAACTAGATTGCAGTAATGGCTTATTTTTCAGAGGAAACTTCAAATATATTTGTGAGTATGTCTAATAGATATCTACCGGTACCTAGTTAGCTATCGTCAAATCAAAATTCCGTAATTTTAACGCATTTTTAAAGAGCAAAAACACCGGATAGATAAGAGATATTTTTCAGTACGAACACCAATAGACAACTACTCTTTGAAGTTACGGGTATAAAGTATATTCAAAAATATCTGATATTTTGTTAGTTAGTCACTAGCCACTGGGTAACCATAAAGAATTTGATCCTAAAAGCTAAATTTGTAACAGAAAATATCAAAATGTTCCGTGCTTAGATGCAATTCTTTTTTAAACGTATTGGAATAATAGCATTCACAAGTACACCCAGAAAAAAATTCCCTCAAATCCCATTAAAATTGGTCAATAGGACAATTATTGATTTAATAGTATACAAAAAATAAATATTCTCATATAAATTCAATGGCAATGTCATGGTCTTTTCTTGTATTTAATGGTATTTTCTGATTAAAATAATAATTTATCCTATTGACTATTTTTCATAGTAAAAAAACTATTATTTATATAGTATTTTTTTCTGGGTGTATACTAAAATTAATTCTGACTTGATTAAAAGAAAAATTGCGTTTAAAACAGAGTACCAAAATTAACTTCACAGGGCATATTTTAAAGAGTAATGCCCGTAATTTCCAGAAATAGATATTAAACATCTGCACAAATGCATTTGAATCCAACTTCAATACATTCATTTGATTTCAAGACATGTACTGTCGCGGACTCTATGCTTGAAAATCAAATGAATGGGTTGTTCACAACAACAAAGCACAAGTAGTGTCAACACAAAACAAGACGTAGTTGTAGTGAAGAGGTTCATAATGATGTGCAACAAAAATTTAAATACTGAAATGAACTGCTTATGAAACTGAGTATTTTACATTTTTTTTATTTATCATTCTTACTCTAAGGTATTTTCATTAATATTGAAATATAGAATAAATTCAAAAGGTATAAGAAAATCATAACGTCGACGATACTGCAAAACCACATAACTTCATGTGTATTATGATCATATCAAATCATATGTTGATCGAATAAATTAGATAAATGGCATTATAAATTATGACATACTTAATTTTAGATAAAGTAAGTGCGGAATTGAGACTCAAAACAATTTTTTTCTACTGTTAAATTCATTTTATAGCCGGTATTCAAAAATGTACATAGGCGGTATATCAGTATCACCGATGATATAATATTTTATATTAAGTTTTTTATTTATCGAACAAAATTCTTTTCATTATTTAATTTAAAAAAAAAATATTATTGGATATATTGCTTTTTTGTTTTTGTTGGATACCTTTTTTTAACATTTTTTTATTGAAAAAATAATGTTCGTTGTATTTTTTATAAACATTCCAATACCAACAGATTTGTTGTTATTTTCAATATTCGTCTTCTCATTCGTTTACTCGTTACGCTCACTCACTACACTCACTGTTCTTGTTGAATTTTCAGCGACAGTAGTGTCATTTGGTATTGTTTTTCAAAACATTGAATGTATTGAGAAAAAAAATATCTTGACACTACTTGACACCAATGAAACAAATACTGCAGTGCAGTGAAGTCGCTGGAGAGACTTCACTATAATGCTTTAAATACTGTAGAGTGCCATTGCAAAATGCACTCTAACTAGATTGCAGTAATGGCTTATTTTTCAGAGGAAACTTCAAATATATTTGTGAGTATGTCTAATAGATATCTACCGGTACCTAGTTAGCTATCGTCAAATCAAAATTCCGTAATTTTAACGCATTTTTAAAGAGCAAAAACACCGGATAGATAAGAGATATTTTTCAGTACGAACACCAATAGACAACTACTCTTTGAAGTTACGGGTATAAAGTATATTCAAAAATATCTGATATTTTGTTAGTTAGTCACTAGCCACTGGGTAACCATAAAGAATTTGATCCTAAAAGCTAAATTTGTAACAGAAAATATCAAAATGTTCCGTGCTTAGATGCAATTCTTTTTTAAACGTATTGGAATAATAGCATTCACAAGTACACCCAGAAAAAAATTCCCTCAAATCCCATTAAAATTGGTCAATAGGACAATTATTGATTTAATAGTATACAAAAAATAAATATTCTCATATAAATTCAATGGCAATGTCATGGTCTTTTCTTGTATTTAATGGTATTTTCTGATTAAAATAATAATTTATCCTATTGACTATTTTTCATAGTAAAAAAACTATTATTTATATAGTATTTTTTTCTGGGTGTATACTAAAATTAATTCTGACTTGATTAAAAGAAAAATTGCGTTTAAAATTGCGCTAAAACTTTTTTTTAATAATACTACACGCAATGACAAAAAGTTCATAAGATCGTTTGCAATCCAATTTTATTCGTAAAAAAAATCCCTCAATGTGTGCCAAAACTTAAAAATCATTTTGTGAAATTAAATTAACTTCAAATGTTGCATACTTCTGGGAGCAATTTTCAAGCATTTGCAAACTGTAAGTGAAACTCTCAAACTGTTATATTTAAACTCTATATTTAAAACTGTAACACTTAAACGAATGCGCGTAATATAATTCTCAGCTTATTTTTTTTATATAAGCTTAATAATAAATAATAGTAATGTTGAGCTCATGACTGTTTGCAGAAACGGATATTTATTAGTTAAGAATTTCAAGCAGTGGACGGACGATGATAAAATGAAAAAAGAAAAACAATAATGATTAAACAAAAAATAAATAAATTTAAAAAATCAAACGAAAAACTCGTTTGCTACGAACAAATGTTATTTGTTATTTTGTTATGGTCTATTGGAGTGATACAAATATATAATATATCTTGATAGTGAACATTCTTGATGAAGGTAACGAAACCATGCCACACATTTGTGCCTCAAAACCATATAAAATAAATTTTTTATTTGCCGCCTAATGAGCAAATGAATGGCGTTAAATTTTCAGTGTCATTTAACTAAAGTTAATTTTGCAAGAAAATTAAATCATGATATATATAAACTAATATAATTAAAAAGGCATTTTAAAGGTTTATTTGTTGCTGCAAAGCCTAAGGCTTGTGCCGCAGAGGCAACAGCAATAACAGCAAAAGCAATAGCAATAGCAACATCAGCAGTACCAACAGCAGCAGCAACAACAACAGACTAACAGCAACACTTGCTGCCAACAACTTCACACATAAATAAAGGCAATAATTAGACAAATACTCGTAAATTGATTTATTAACAACAAACAAAAGTGGCCGCTGTTGGGTTTTAGCTGTTGCTACTATCAGCCACAGTCCACAGCAAAATGTTGTTGGCAAGGTTATTTGGCTTAAAGCAATTGAAAAAATCAGCAATCATCACTCGTTGCTGTGATGTTTATGACCTCCAGTGCGCACAATCAATTGGAGCATAAATTGAATGCAATTTTTAAGGTTTTTCGATTTCCAAAAAGCAAAAAAAAAAAAAGTTTGCAAAATTCAATTATTTGAAAACGTCATTAGCTGTAGTAGTTACTATGCGCGGCATTACCTCAGACAGGAACTAAGTGTCTTTTGTTATATTGGCAACTATTTTTAAAGGCGTTGCCAGCGGAGAGTATTTTTTTTTCTATTTTTGCTATGGATTTCAAAATACCTTTTCAACTGTTTTTTTTTTATATATATATTCCCATACCACACACATGCTGCAGTAAGTAATAAATTAAATAATCAAAAAATAAACAAATTTTAATTTGGTTTTTATATAGCTGTTATTATTGTTGTTAGAAATATCTTAAATTGAATCGTCATTCTGTAAATTGATTTATATTTCAATTTATTTGATCCGTTTTTGGTATTTTTTGGTATTTTTTATTTATTTATTTTTAATATACCTTAAGCAAAATTTGCCAACACACCCTGCTCAAAGTACTCTCGAGTACTTCTTGACTCTGCAGTTATCGGATCAAGGTCGTTACACTGTGTTAACGGATTTTCGCTATGGCGCAGTGATCTAATTTTAATTAAGTTTAAAATTTGAGAGTTTCAATTAGTTAAGCCACACTGATTAAGTCATCTGTGTCAAAAAGTTGAACTTCACAGTTTTAATGTTGATTCATTAAGTGTCTTTTGTATAAATGAAAAAAAAACCCTCATTTGAAACACTTGATTGAAAATCATTTGTGATTACAGCATTTGAAACTGATTTGTTTAATTCAGGTTTATAGTACGAAGAAAATATTATTAATTTATCGTAATTATATATAGTGCCTTGAGCTATAACCTGATCAGTGACATGATCAATAAGATATTGCATAGATCATATAATCCTCCATAGGGTAAATATCTATTGAACTGTCAGATATTTTGTAATATTTTCAAACTCTACAATACATCTGTGTTTAATTTGTTCCTTTACACAGAAAAAAATAATCAACGTAAATATAGCAACCGATATTAATTGCACTCATTAATCAATCCAGCAATGAAATTCACTAATTTAGTGAAAACATTTGCTATTTTTCGTTAAATCAGCAATTCCGTTTGCTAATATGAATATGTGTACGTCAATTAATTAGTCGGCGCAGTTTCAGCAATTCTATTTGCTAAAACTGCGCCGACTATTAAATAATAATAATAATAATTGTTTGGCATTACAGTTCTATAAGAACTTAGGCCGAGCTCTCTCAACATTTTGAGCTGTGCGTGTTATATTTGTACTCAAAGTGGTGGGACCTACAGTTTATTGCCGAATCCGAACGGCGGGTGAGAGCTTTTCATAGGCAATGGTTTTACTCTCGTAGGTTTGCCATTTACTGCCGAGAGGTAGCGCGGTATAGAAAAATGTGTCTATGAAAAGATGTTGTTAGCCTCAGTCCAGGCTTGAACCGGGGACCTTTCGGCTCGCAGTCCCACGCATTAACCACTGAGATACCGCGCCGACTATTAGCAAACATAATTGTTGAATAGCAAATGTTTTCATTAAATTAGTGAATTTCTTTGCTGGATTGATTAATGAATGCAATTAATATCGGTGGCTATATTTACGTCAATTATTTTTCTCTGTGTTCTTAATCAGTCGTTTACAGCTTTTTTTTCAATTTTTATATGGTTAACATATAATAGATTTTTTTTGTTAAGAGGAAAATTATTAACACTACTCAACATAACCCCTACATCAATTCTATATAATTAGCTGGTGCTGATTTTGACTGTACACTCGATTTTTTCCTATCACGTAATATTTTAGAGAAAATTACAAACGCAATTTTAAGCCGTTCTTACCCACTATTTTTAATCACAAAAATAATAATACTGTTAGAAATAGTTTTACAAAAAAAAAAAAACCTTAAACGCAATTTTTCTTTTAATTGTCAAGATTAATTTGAGTATACTGAATATTTTAATATTCCAATGCATTTTTAAGATATTTGGATCTAAACTCGGCAAAATTAAGATTTTTTTTATACAATTTTTTGTAATTTTTTTTTTTGTATTTAGGACCTAACGATAACCAGACAATTATTTATGGTTAATTAGAGCACAGACTACACTAACTATCAAAATTACTAACTTTTATGTAATTGATCTACTTTAGTAAGATCTTTTATACGTTATTAGTAGGCTTATATTACTAAATAGTACGTGTTGCAGAATTTAGTTGTTTAGCGACTCTAGCTCAATCTTAAGGACGGACATTTTCCCCAAAGACATTATCATAGTTTTCTAACTTCTTCTACTGTTTATAACTCCTTAACGAAATTGTTAATAGAAAAATGGAAATCATGGAAATCATCCTTAGGAAGTTCCCTATAATCGCTCCTTAGACATCAAAAACATACTATGAACCATTTCGCTCCAAAATGGCGGCCTATATTGGTTATCGTTTGAACCCTTTAGGACCCCATAGCGCCTAACCTAGACGTGTAGGGGTATAATTTTATACTACACTTTTTATCGGTAGACAACATAGAAGCACAATATAATAAAAAATCGGAGTTCAATTAAAAAAGATGTCATTTTGTCGCACTGTGCCATCAGTTTTCAATAAGAAATACGTTTGCCTGTAATCTGAAAATATTACTACATCATATTTACAGTATGCCTTTTCTTATTGCATACTCAGTTTTATTCTATTACGTAGCCTTTTTGACATGAATTCTGATGAAACCTGCTATTTGCAGTAAACTTTTATAAACTTTCATCATTCTTTTACGGAAATTGTATTGTAAGACATTAAAAAAAAAAGAACCGAACAAAAAAATTAGTAATTTTGGCAGTTAGTGGTGTATATTCTCTGCATAACCATTAATCGTTTTTGTATATATATCATTAGATCCGAAATGCTAAGAAAATCATCCAAAAATAGTCTAATAAAAATCAAAATTTTCCAAGTTCAGATATCTTTAATACATATCGGAATATTAGTATTTGACAATTGAAAGAAAAATTGCGTTTACGGTTTTTGTGAATACTAGTTGTATAAGAGACTAATTTTTTTTTTTTTAATTATTCTAAAAAGTGGATGAAACCTCCAAAGAATTCGATCACAATTTTCTTAAAATTAAAAATCTTACATAATAGAAAAAAAAAAACAGAGTATGCTCTGTCAAAATCAGCAAGCGAAAATTATATAGAATTGATGTATGGGATGTCAATATACAATGTTTGGTTTCGTTTTATTAAGTATTTTAATTTTATTTTAAAAATAATCGTAGTGATTCAAATGTTTAAGTTCAAAAACTGAAATATTTTTAATTGTTTACTTATAATCAGCACCATAACATGATTGAACTACATTTTCATCAAATGTTATTTGGCAATATGTTTAATACCACTGGGATTAACTTTTCAATCTTTTTTAATATTAAATTTAATCTCGGACGATTATACGAAAAGTAATACAACACATTTAATCCCATAAAATTCCTTAAAAAATTGTCGATAGAACAGTTATTGTTTTAATAGTACTTGTTGCAAAATAGGACTATCCCAAGCATAATTTTGCAAGTATAACATATATGTTTGAAACTTTATGTATAGATAATTATAATTGTGTGATAAATTCTTTATGAAAAATGTTGTAATGAGAGTTCAATTTATTACAATGAACTCTGAATTACATTATGCTAGTATACGAATACACGAAAACATTTTGATGTTTCCCTATAAAATGATTCATGTTTATTTAGAAACATAATTTTTATTATATTCAAACAACGAGTATTTGAAACGGAAGATTAATAAAATTGAAAGGAAACACGATTTGAAAGGAATTAAATATATTTCCAGAGAAACACATGGTTGTTTCAGTTCTAATATCATTATGTTTGAATATAAGCATATATTTATTTTATTAAATTAATTGAAAATATAAAAAAATCAATGCATGAATAATATATTTTTCAAAATGTCTAAATATATATTTTGAAGTTTAAAATTCGGGAGATTTATTAAGCTGTTATTTTTTTTCGAAAATTTATTTTATATACACAGTATACACTAGCCCTAACGATCTCCATACAAAGTTCGTTCATGTCTGGGATGATTACAGTTGGGAAAGCAAAAACAGCCTGGTGGATAAAGTAAAAGCTGGATAAAGTAAAATCCAGGTTGTTATACTACAGCATATATGACAAAAAAGTTTCATTTAGGGGGTAGAAAAACTGACCTATGGGACAAAAATAATAACCGCTGAGTCCTTTTCAGCGATATATAAATCGAATAAAGAAGCTATGACGAAAAAACGATTGTGGCAGTTTTGACGGACAGTTTCTGACACTTTTGGAGACGGAAAAAAAAATGTTTGACTGGCCTTGATAAAACAACCTTATAAAACATACACAAAAGACAAACTTATACTTATACAACTGGAATTTTTTCAATTGCTATAAAATATAATTAATTATGTAATACATTTATAATTTTTATAAATTCGTTTATTTGAACTTGGTGAACTAATAAAGCGTCGTCATTCGTTGAAAAGTTGCTCAGTGAAAAGTCGTTAAGTTCATTTTTCGACAAAAAAAATCGAGATAGGTATGCCACTATAACAAAAACTAACTCAGGATTAAGTTGAAAAAGTCCTTGTTGTTCTACATCTTACCAAACCGATGATATTAAAAATAAAAAATCTCTTACAATATTTGAAAAATCTGTTCATTGAAAAGTACTCAAGACCACACACAGAAAAAATCATGGTAAATTGACAGTATTTCAATAGAACAACAATTATTTATACCATTAAAATTGGTCAATAGGATGCGTCCCATAAGTTCAGTAATATTGAAACTGTTAATACAATGTGTGCTTGTACTATATATTTTATAATGTGATATATTAATTACAATAAAAAAGACCTATACAAATTTAATGATACGTATTATTAATTCTAGGGTATAGTCGTATTACATTTTCCTAATAATTTATTAAAACATTTCAGTTAATTTATTGTATATATTATTTTATTTAAATGTCGAAATTGATATTCACTTTTACAACACAAAAAATATATATATTTACAACACAAAATATAAATATAAATAAATATATAAATATAATTTATTTACATTAAATACATTGAGTCCTTACCAATGTCGCGTTTAATAATATGGATTATTACAAAAAAAAATACATGCGACCATTTTGAGTAAACACGCAGAATGACGTACAAAACGAACATGTTTGTATTCGTTTTTATGTTTTTTTTTACACCACGATTATTATTATAGGAGCAACCCATTAAAACAACAATATTTATTTTATTTAAAATAATAATATTGAAATATTTAAATTTATGGTACTGAATTTTTCAAATACTATTGAATTAATTAGAAAACTTTTGATTTAAAAAGAAAAACTATTAATACATGAACCATAGGATCAATGGACGTACCATAAAGTACTTAATGGTACATTTTCTTCTGAGTGCACATTCATTAAAAAGTGTTCGACACATACATTTTGCATCAAAAAATAATACAATATTATTATAAATGTGCCGTAACCAATAAGAAAAATGTCCAAAATTTGAACGATTTTTGGATTAAATGATAGATTTTATGCAGTTATTACATCCTAAATTAAACACCATTAATTATAGTAGCCGCGGTAGCTCAGTGGTTAGTGCGTTGGACTGCGAGCCGAAAGGTCCCCGGTTCAAGCCTGGGCTGAGGCTAACAACATCTTTTCATAGAAACATTTTTCTATACCGCGCTACCTCTCGGCAGTAAATGGCAAACCTACGAGAGTAAAAGCTCTTAACCGCCGTTCGGATTCCGCAATAAACTGTAGTTCCCACCACTTTTAGCACAAATATAACACGCACAGTTCAAAATGGTGAGAGAGCTCGGCCTAAGTTCTTATAGGACTGTAGTGCCAAACTATTATTATTATTTATATCGTCGAAATCTGAATCTGAATCGTCAAAATCTGAATAAAAGGTGCTGTGTCCACAAAAATGGTCGGATTTAAACGATTAAATGATAGATTTGGGATTAAATGATAGATTTTATGCAGTTCTTGCATCTCCAAATTGTTTATATGGTACGCTTTGCTTTATTCAGATTTCGACGATTGCCGTTCAGTGAAAAATCATTAATGGATTTTTTGAAGGTCGTATTTTTGGAATGGTTGTATCCGCCAATTCATGTAGATGGTCTTGGTATGCCATGTTTATTATTTTGATATAAAAAGTGAGATATTTATTTATTTTAGGGGGGTGGGGGTTTTGACTATTGTATTGTTAGATTTTTGTGTTTTTTAACTTTTTATCTTTGATTTGTAAAGTATAAAAAAAAGATAAAATTACCACTTTCTTTCTACACAGAAAAAAATATGTACATCATATTGATGAATTCCATTCTTCAAACCATGATTCATTATATTGAAGAACCATTCATAATATTAATGATTAACGCCATCAATGTTATGAATGCTATCATAAATATGAAGAACGCTTGGTAACTGTCGAAAAAGTGTTCTTCAATATGATGACTGTATGTGAAGAATACGTTTCATCATATTAATGAACCAAAACATAAAATACAACATATATGTTCATCATATTGAAGAACGCTGTTCATTAAACCAAATTTCTATCAAAATATTTTTTTTTCGTTCATTTTTTGCCGTACTTCTTAGTTCTCACGTAGTTCTTGTATGTTATTTCTTATATAATGCTTGCTCGACATGCATAAATTAGTAAAATTTTTTATAATATATTTATTATAATTACTACTTTTTATTAATAAAAAGTTTAATAAAATATTTTTGATAAAAATATTTTTTTCGAACAATTTTTTTTTCGAAAAAATTTTTTTTTCGAACCATTTTTTTTCGAACTAAATTTTGTTTTTTCGAACAAATTTTTTTTCGAACTAATTTTTTTTTTCGAACCAATTTTTTTTCGAACAATTTTTTTTTTCGAACCAATTTTTTTTGTTCGAACAAAAAATTTTTTTTTGAAAAAATGTTTTTTCGGAACTATTTTTCTTCCCTAAAATTTTTTTTTTTCTGATAATTTTAATAAATTTTTTTTTCTGTTATTTTTTAAATAAAATTTTTAAAACACTTTTTTTTGATTTATTTTATAAAAAAAAAAAAAAAATTGAAAAAATATTATGAACAAATTCATCAATATGACAATTCAAATTCATTGTATTGAATATTTTGTTCATATATATAATGAATACATTCATTAATATGTCATTTAATGAACGGTGGTATCAATATGATGAAACTGGTAGTTGGTGAAATAATTCATAATATTTATGAATAAATTCATCATATTGAAGAATTTTTTTTTCTGTGTATATATTGGGGGGGTTTCAGGGGAACGAGGGGCAACATTTTTAAAGCTTATATTTAAAAAGGGCTTGTCATTTTTATACCCTACACTAAGAGTGAAAGGATATATTCAGTTTGGTAAGCCGTTTATAATACCCAAAAGGAAGCATATCCGGTAAGGAAAAGTATATATATTCTTGATCAGCATGACCTTCTGAGTCGTTTTACCGATGTCCGGCTGTCCGTCTATATGTCTGTCTTTTTTATACAAAATATTGTCTAAAAACAGAAAATTATAATTCGATTTTATTAAATAAAAAACATATTTTATGCAAATGCGTCCACTTTTTAAATTTAAAACATATTTAAATATAGCAACAAAATACGGTCTTGCTGCCTCATTAATGCATATGATGCAATTTGGTTTAGTAAAAATAAAAAAAAACCATAAAAATCAAATAAAAGCCACAAGGCAAATAAAACTTATGCTAGCCTAAAATTATATTTTCCAATTTGTGTGAGTTAAGTATGGAAAAAAAATGGCTTAAATTCAATTAATTGTGTGCAACTGGAGGCAATAACAATTGTAACAATTACAATAACAACAATAAAAGCAACAACAACAACAAAAAGCTATTGCTGTTGGTAAGCAGCAACAACAATAACAGCAATTGTAATAAAAGCCACGACGTTACGGCCATCAAATTAAAGTGCATTTTCAATGTAGAGTAGTAATACAGATACTGAAGAAAATACAAGAAGTTGGTTAATTTTAAATTAATACAATTTTTTTTTACGATTATTTTAAATACTATATATATTGTTGTTGTTATTAGTAGTGTGTTAAAATTGCAACAACTAATTGTTTAGTATGTACAACGGAAAACATTGGCTGGTTGTGGCTGCAACCGATGATGTTTAGTTTTTATTTCGTTTTCTGTAGAGGGTGCTAACCAGCCAAAACAAGGTCCCAAATAGGCTACAAGAAGGTTATATAAAACAAGTGTTGGGTTCCGCATTTTATTGTAATTTGTTTTATAGTTTTTCTGTTTTTGTTTTTGTAATTTTGATTACATTTTTGACATTCACTTGTGATTTAATTGAAAGCAATTTAAACTGTAGTTCAATGGTACATTAAATGTTTAATTAAAAATGCTATGAGTTGCATTTAAAGTGTTGCATATTTGTGATTCAGAAAAGAAACGCATGTATTTTAGTTATTTTCAATTTGTCGTTGTTATATAAAATACAAAAATGCTCAAGTAACCAAGGCGTGACAATTGGAACAAACTTTTGTGGCTTATGGGCCTAGGGTTCCGGACGAAACATTCGTACGCTTAAAACTTAAATATATCGAGGAAAATCAATGAATTTATTCGATTTTTTTGTTGTGCATGTAGTTTTTAAATAGGACTAAACATATGCAAAAAATTAGAGAATTATATACGGTTTGAATTTTTTTAAAAAAGAGCTGAAATCGTGTACTTAATTTGAATATTTACACATTGCTTCCAAAGTTTATAGTTTTTTCATAATAAATCACAGAAAAATTCCGGACGGGACAAAAATTTCTTTCTTTTTCTAAAAATACTTTTTGCGTACAAATTATTCTTTTTTTGGATTATTTATTAGTTGAGATAATTTACTTTCTTTTTGTATATGTACACTTTGTTCCTAAAATGTATAGTTTTTTCGTAATAAATCACAGAATAATTCCGCATGTTCTGTAGTGTTGCAAACTGGTGCATCCCAAGCAACCACAGCTCGACAATTGTCACAAACTATTATGGCATATGTGTACCTTTTAAGTTATCTCTGACACCAGTGTTGCAAACTAATAATATGTAGTCCTAAACAGGTGACTAATAACATGTATGGAACATACGCAATAATATGTCGCAATGCTGTGATATATAAGTCATTCTGATAATGGAATATAAATTTAGTTCCAAAGGGGTGGCTAAGAACATGTGTGGGACAATGCAATAATATGTCACAATGCTGTGATATATAAGTCAAACATTCCGATAATGGAACATATAGGATAATGGGCGGAGCTAATTTTGTTGTTATGAAGTGGTTAACTAGTGGCAAATTAAACCAGTTGGGAAGGTTAGATCACATGGGAAATTTTAAAGTAGGTGTAATTATGATAGTTAGGATTATCAAAATTATAGTCGGTCTAAGCCGACTATAAATACCCTACACATATGTGTGGTTACCATTCAAAGTGATATATAGGTCACCAGGGTATACGAATCCTGAAAATAACTACAAACATTCAATCGCTGAAGAATTTCCATTCATTTGATACCCATATTTACAAATGGGTAGGTGTACCGAATTTCGATTTTTTTTTGTGAACCACAAGTCTTTTCGCCGGAAAACATTATTATCATGTATTTGAGCATGATGTCAATATATATTTGACCAAAAAAGTTTACCTAAGCACGTATACATAAAAATTGATCTTTATATGTACATTTTATATGAGGTATTTGAACATAAGTGGTCGGATCACAATGGACCGATCTCGCCAATACAACGTAGGTATATTAGTAATCTCAATTTTAAAAGTAGTAGGGATTTCAACAGACAGACAGACGGACATTCACTCTAAGTGTAGGGTATAAAAATTGACAGATATATAAAGATTTTTGTATAAAGATTCAGTATTTGGCATTTTGAAAATGTATTTGGTGAATTTTCGTTCTACAACGACGATATTTTCTACGAACGCATAGTTTCGGCTGAATTTTGATGGCCAAAAAGAGGAACTTCATTTGTAATTTACTGTGGGAAGAAAATTCTTGTCCCAAAAAGTTTCGGGAAAGAATATTTATTTTAAAATTACATACTTTTTGTGTATAACGTGTTTTTATTATACAATGATTAAGAGTATTCATATCATGGGGATTCAAAAAAATCGTAAACAATGAAAATTCCGTAAATAGTAGGAATTTACGCAAAATTTGTAAGAGAATATTTTACGAATACTTTATAAATTTATCTTCTGGATTTTATACGGAACACATTTAATATTTTTTCATAAACATTTTGTTCTACCTGTTCGTTAGTTGTCAATAAAACTATTTTTGTAGCAAATGTTTGTTTATTAAATTGTGTTGTGAAATGATTTTAAAAACTAAAGGGCATCACAAATTTTAAAAAAGAAATTAGTAAAGTCAGTACTAACTGAGTTCAAGTCAAATTTCTGCAAATTTATTTTTTTACGACAATACAAATTTACGCGTGCGATAATAATCCCCTTATTTAATTTCGATTTATATAAATTTACTTCATATTTTATTTATACAAGAAAAAAATAAACATTCAAATTGATTTTTATTATAAAATACCAACTCACAGATAACTGGTTAGTGGTAGCTCTCAACTTTGATTAATTTAAATTCACTTCGACAATAATTAATATTCTCAACTCTTACAGCATCGAACATAATTTTATTAAACATGCTTTTAAGATGCATCTTTTAACGAGAGATCATTAACAAAATTCGGATTGCTATAAACAATTCCAACAAAAACTATTTTTCAATAATTTTTATAAAATTCTGTACAATATACACAGAAATATATATCTTGAGTATATATGAAATGTTGATATATAGCGTCTCATAAATGTAGGACTTTCTTGCTACAAAATAAATTTTTATAAAGGTATTTTTTTGTTTTATAGTTCTGCGCATTACAATGCAAAACAGTTCATGCGCCGAGTTGAAGGACAATCATCAGTATTTTTACTACAATGTATTGTTGGAAACCTGAAGATTTATTGGAGTGAGTCGAATGCGAACATAAGCACCAGACACGATCTATGTAACACAAGTTGCATGTAGAGCAACAACTAAGTATGTAACTAATACAAAGTTAATCGGTTGGTTCAAAGTAATTTATAAAAAATATACATAAACTAAAGGCCTGTTTAACAAGTTTATTACAACAAATTCTAAATTCTAAATGCATTTAATTAAAACAAAGTTATTTGCATGCAAAAAAATATGCATTAAATAATTAGAAAAATATACATTGATGCACGATGAGAAAACTATATTACTACGTAATTCTTGTGGCAAACAAAGTATGTTTGTAGCAAACAAGTAATGATTAAGGGGAACAAAATATGATTGCATCAAACCATTAATGATTGTGGAAAACAAGTTATTATTGTAGTAAACAAGGTATGATTGTGGAAAATATGATATGATTGTGGTAAAAAAGTTACTATTGTTGAAAACAAGATATGATTGTAGAAAACAAGTCATTATTGTGGAAAACAAGGTATGATTATGACAAATAAGGCATGATTGTATAGATTAAAGTTAATTGTCATAAAAATCAGTATATAAAATACAAATTTATGATTAGCACTGTATATGATTGTGGCAAAACATCAGTCCAATAATTGGTGGTATGCCAGAATAATTATATTATTGTTTCCTGAAATCACAAAATTAATTTGTTCATAATTGTCAACTAGCATGAATCACAACAATGATTAAAAATATACAAATAGTATGATTAAGGATTATGATTATATACATCAAGTACGTCTCTCAATATTATTGCTTTATTTACACGCAGAGAACAAATTTGTTTGCAGCAAACATAATATATTTGCAATAAAAAATTTGATGACTTTAATTGGATTTTACTTGTAATTCATAATGTTTAAACATATTTTGGTATTCATTTCATGACATATGGTTAGATATTGTTATTATTAACATCTTTATTTTAAAATCTTGAAAATTCATGTAAGTAACGTGTAACATAATATGATTGCTGCAAAACATACTTTTTCCCTGTGTGCATGTTACACGATTTACGCAATCTCTTAACTCTTTAGTATAATACTAAGAATCTTTTTTTTCTCTGCGTGTTTGGAAATCAGTTTTATTCTTGCTTAATACTTCCTCTGTCTAATGTTAATATAAAAACCAGTTGGGAAGGTTAGATCACATGGGAAATTTTAAAGTAGGTGTAATTATGATAGTTAGGATTATCAAAATTATAGTCGGTCTAAGCCGACTATAAATACCCTACACATATGTGTGGTTACCATTCAAAGTGATATATAGGTCACCAGGGTATACGAATCCTGAAAATAACTACAAACATTCAATCGCTGAAGAATTTCCATTAATTTGATACCCATATTTACAAATGGGTAGGTGTACCGAATTTCGATTTTTTTTTTAATGAACCACAGGTCTTTTCGACGGAAAACATTATTATCACGTACTTGAGCATGATGTCAATATATATTTGACCAAAAAAGTTTACCTAAGCACGTATACATAAAAATTGATCTTTATATGTACATTTTATATGAGGTATTTGAACATAAGTGGTCGGATCACAGGTCACAATGAACCGATCTCGCCAATTTTTTCGCACATACAGCGTAGGTATATTAGTAATCAAAGTTATAAGTTTCATTTATCTAGCTCTTCAATTTTAAAAGTAGTAGGGATTTCAACAGACAGACAGACAGACAGACAGACAGACAGACGGACAGACAGACGGACAGACGGACAGACAGACAGACGGACAGACGGACATCGCTAAATCGACTCAGGAGGTCATGCTGATCAAGAATATATATACTTTTCCATACCGGAGATGCTTCCTTCTGGGTGTTACAAACGGCGTACCAAACTGAATATACCCTTTCACTCTTAGTGTAGGGTATAATTATATTTATCAAATTAGTAGTCTACGCTACATTTAATATAAGTTATTAAAACACTACCCAACTCGATTTTTGCCATGGAAATCTGATACATCATTTCTATATACTACTGCGTTTGACTGCATACTCAGTTTTTTTTTTTTGCGTAACCTTTTGTGAGAAAATTGCAATAGTATTTTTAAGCCGTTTTCTCCAACTAGTTAGAATAAAAAAAATATAGTTCTGTGGAAAAATAGTTTAACAAAAAAACTTCAACGCAATTTATCTTTAAATTGTCCAGACTAAATTTAATATACTAATAAATGCTAATATTTCAATACGTTTTTAAGATACTTGGCACTAAACTCGGAAAATTTTGATTTTTTAGTAATATTTTTTAGCATTTAGGATTTAATTTAACAAACAAAAAATGATATATGTTTACGTATAGCATTGTCCAAACTAACTATCAAAATTAGTAACTTTTTTCTAATTGAACCACTTTTTAAAATATTCCCTGAGAAATTAATTCTGGTACTCTTTTGTACAATCAATTTTCAACAAAAAATACTAATGCCCCTAATCTGAAAGTAGGCTTACTTCATATTTAAAGTATGCTTATTTTTATAGCTTACTCAGTTTTTTTTTCAATTACGTAGCGTTTTTGAAAAAAATTCGGTTAAAAACGGTTATTTTTTCAGTAATTTCTATGTAAAGGGTTTTTCAATAAGAGCGCTACAAAAGTTTTTTTAAGGATTTTTCAACAGGGACGCTACATTGACATTTCTCTTCAGTAAGGTTTGCCATTTCATGATGGAAAGATATACGAGCCAACAACGAGTCGAAATTATTAAAATTTACTACCAAAATTCGAATTCGTATATCTTTCCATCATGAAATGTCAAACCTCACTGAAGAGAAATGTCAAAAGAGCGGCAAGAAATATGGCGTCGTTTGCTGTCCCTGTCGCTCTACTTTTGTAGCGTTTCTGTTGAAAATTCCTTTAATATATACAAGCATTTTAAATTTTTGCCCTTTTTGACGGAAACTGAGTTAATAGCGCATATTCTAAAAATGAGAACTGTTACAAAAAAGTTAGTAATTTTCATCATTAATTTTAACTATGATCCGCATATCAGTTTCTTATTTTTCATTGGATTCACAATGCTAAAAAAATCGTCCAAAAATAATCTAGTTTAGATTCAGATATCTTAAAAACCTAACGGAATATTAGAATTTATCCGTATATTATAATTAGTCTTGATAATTGAACGAAAAATTACGTTTGCAGTTTTTTGGAAAACTGGTTGTGTAAGGGTCAGTATTTTTTTAATTCTAAAAAGTGGCTGAAAAGGGCCTGAAAATTCAAGAGCATTTTTCATAAAAACGTTACGTAATAGAAAAAAAACGGAGTATGCAGTCAAAATCAACAGCCGCGAATTATATAGAATTAATGTATGGGATGTCCATAATAGTCTTAGCATTTTTCTATAGCTCGTTCCATAGTATTTTTTCTAAGAACAAGATAATATTTAAATATTTTTTAATTTCAGAAATACGGATCGTCGTAGAGAGGTCAGACTTTGCCCTTATATGGTGTAATGCGAATGTCTGTAAATCCTAAAAGGAGCATCGTAGAGGGCTCACACTTTGCACTTTACATGGCATACTAAATCTAAATATTTGGTTTAAAAATCAGACGAATTGACATAGTAGAATTCCAGCAGTCACATCTTTAACTACAAATAACTGTAAATCCTAAACATAGCGTCGTAGAGTGGTCAACTTTGCATATAAAAGCTAATCATTAAGAAGAATCGACTTTCCAGGACCTAAGAAATCAAATATTTAACTTAAATGGCTGTAAAATCTCAACGGAGCATCGTAGAGGGTTCAAATATTTTATGGCATACTTTAAATGGCTGCAAAATCCAAATGGAGTGTCGTAAAGGGGTCTAAGATTTGAATTTTATATCGTCACTATCATGCCAAAGGGGCGAATGTGTAGTTTTTGATATTTGCATTTTGGTCACATTTTTTAATGTACTTTTTCCTCAAGTATATTGTGCCAAAATCGTGTGTGATTTTGTTATATATTTCTACCCACAAAAGACAAAACCAAAAAGTCGAATTTGAAAAATTGAAAATCTTATAATGCCAAAAGGGCGAATCTATTCGTTTTAGTACCAGAACTTTTTATTGGTACAAGATAAAAAAAGTCGTTTAAAGACATGAATTGATTGTTTTCAAAGCACATATCGATTGGCATCATTATTTAAAAATATTATGCAAATATTTTTCAAAAATTCAAAAAAAATATTTTTAAATAATGATGCATATAGATAGATGCTTTCAAAACAAACAATTAATTGCTTTACAGTACAATTTTATCTTATATCAATAAAAAGTTATGGCAAAAAAACGAAAAGATACGCCCTTTTCAAATTTTCGAATTTTGCATGCGATAACTTTTTATTGCTACTAGATAAAATAGTACTGTATGTAAAGCAATTAATTGTTTGTTTTTAACGCACCTATCGATTGGCATTATTATTTTTAAATATTTTTTTGAATTTTGGTTATTTGAAAAAAAAAAATTTAGCAAATTATTTTTAAGTAATGATGCCAATCGATAGGTGCTTTAAAGCTAAACAATTAATGCCTTTACATTACTATTTGATCTTGTACCCATGAAAAGTTATGGTAAAAAATACAAAAATATTTGCTCTTTGGTCAGGATATAGCCACACAAAATCGGTATTTTTGCAATTCATTTAGTTTTCCAAATCAAAAGATATTCTATATACCTTATGATAATTGAAGAATAAACCAAAATAAAACAAAAAAATTCAAAAAATAATAATTTTTACTAATTTTTAAAGCAATTCAAACTTTAAAATTTTATTTCCCAATATTTTTAATAATGCACATTCGCCCCTTAGGCATGTCAGTGACGATATGGGATACTAAATCTGCGAATTTGGTAAATTATTCAAAAGAATCGAAATAGTTGAATTTCAGCCAACACATCATAATTTTAAATATCTGTAGTAAAACTTTTCACATTCCATCGTCATCATAAAAGCTAATGATTTGGTTTAAAAGTCAGAAGATTCGACCTACCAGGACCTGAGAATTCACATTAACTTAACTTTAACTTCAATTGGCTGTTAATTTGTGGATCATGGATCACTCCAAAGGGTAACATTCGATTTCCAACGATGTCTGCTACCGATTTATGAAATCAAAAATGTTCGGTATTCTCTATTTTCACATTACACATTAAGAGCAACCGGACAGGAAAAACGACAAAATATACGTATAACGAATTACATTAGGGGTCCACATTTCAACCCTTGTAAGCCTCGTATGTTGCGTATTCTGTGTAACTGCGTTTATCACGTAAAATATTGGTATGGAATTTGAAATACTCAACTCTATACGACATACGCAAAAAAATGTAATCGAAGATCTCGTTGCTTTTTGCGTATATTTTTGGTTGATATTTTATTTTAGAAACAATCATTTAGAATATTTTTTTTATTATTTTAAAAACTGTTGTTGTTTTTGAAACTAGTGCAGAATACATTATGCATTTGGTAGACCTAGAATCCGACAAATTAATATTTTAAAGTTTATTTTTTTCTATTTTCTATATTTATTTTTATTTCTATATTTTAAGGTCGATTAAAAACATGAAAATGTTTTAATTATTTTAATATAATTACATAGCAAATATACTTTATACCCGTTAACTAGATACAATAATAGTGATAGATACAAAAATAGTGGTTCCAACATTAATTCAACCAAGAGCAGACTGTTTTCATAACGATATTGTTGGCTGCAGATTTTGATTCCTCGAACAATAAAATTTGTGTTGCATCTGTAAAATTACTTTTTCAAAATCTTCCAGATACATAATTTTAAATAGTGTCATGAATGCAGAATATTTCTTCAATTTAAATTTTTCTTTGTTGGACACGATTTTTTTGAACAATTCATTAAACTGTACGCAATTCTAAAAATTAGATTTTTAAAAAATGAGTTTAATGTCAACAATTTTACGAGCTACGTGAGATACACACATTCATTTTTTTTATTTTTCCATAAAATATATGTCGTTTTTACAAATACAATTTTAATCAAATCCATCCAAATAATATTGTCATCATCGCCCGAACAATCGGTTGGTATAATATCGGGAATTCACTACACCGTTGAATGGATAATGAATACGACGAACAAAGACTTCTTGGCAATCCTTTGAGAAAATTACTAGTTCTATTATTTTCCATATATCCATCCACGTAATAAACTTATTTCGTAAAGATCTATGTCATAAAATAGCACAACTTCATTTCTTTCGCAAATGTGACGAATATATCGGTGGTCACATTTTGGATCAGGGATATCTTATAAAAAATGTTCTCCTTCACTAAGAAGTCATCATATTTCAGCTTAATTTCGACAGCTTAAAAACACAGAATTGAGTTTATTCAGTATTGGTTTGCATCGTGAGTCCGTAGGTTCTTCCTAGTTAGCAGTTTATGCCATTAAGGCGATAATGACAATGGCAATGATGATTTTAATTTCCACAATTAATTTAATATATATTTAGTTGAACAAAAAATACAACAAATTTAAATTTCCTACTAGATTTGAAAGCAATTACAATGAAATAACAATATTTCTAAAAAAAAAAAACAACCAAGTAGCTAAAAATTTTCAATGACGAGTTGATATCACATTTTTGTAATATACAAAAGTAGTAATTTAGGAGTTTTAGGAGCTGCGATGAAATGTACTCATTAAATTTTTAGTAAAAAAATCCCAATATTCAATAGCGTCGACCGACCAGAACTTTAGAAATCACATCTTCAACTTCAAATGGCTGTAAAATCTGAATGGAGAGGTGTGGAGGGATCAAACATTACAGTTTTTATCGCAACTTCAAATGGCTGTTGTAAATCCTAAACGGAGTGTGGTACAGTATCGAATGGTATAACTGAATCCTACTTGAAAGAATCCTATACAATACATGGTTGTAAATCCTAAACGGAACGTCGTATGCCCCTCATACCAAAACCACGTTTTTGGTAATAATCAAAAGATTCGAAATAGTAGAATTCTAGAAATCCCATCTTTAACATCAAATTTTTTTATTTAGTATTTTTATTTAGTATCACTTAGAGAAATATACTATCGTTTTGGGCTCTTTTTCGACACTTTTTACCGTTTGAAATAGAGCCGTCAATAAGTTGCTGTCGAATAGCTGTTGGTATCGTTTGGCATAAGCGTCAAATGTATAGATAAAATTTGCTACTGTTGATTCGATAGTTGATTTTTCCGACTATACCGACAATCCTTATCTGTGCTTTTAACAGTTCTAACTTTTATTAGTTTAAAAGTTCCTTATTTTACCAATGTTTTTCCAGTTTAAAAGTAGAAAACGGTTTTATAATTGAAATATTACTTTATTTAATTCATAATGTTTTTTTCAATAACCATAATTTATATAGGAAAGGAGGAATTCCCTATTCACACATCGTCACTGTCATGACAAAGGGGCGAATGTGCATTTTTAAAAATGTTGGGAAATCAAATTTTAAAGTTTGAAGTGCTTTAAAAATTAGAAAAATTTAGTTTTATTTCAATTTTTTCTATTATTTTGGTTTATTCATGAATTATTATAACGTATATAAAATATATTTGGACAATTTACTGAATTATAAATACCAATTTTGTGAGGCTATATCCTGACCAAAACGCAAATATTTTTGTTTTTTATGCTATAACTTTTTATTAGCTCAAAATAAAATAGTGATGTAAAGGAATTAATTGTTTGTTTTTAAAGCACCTATCTATTGGCATCATTATTTAAAAATATTTTGCCAAACATTAATTGCCATTTGTTATTTGAAGGAAATTTTTTTGGCAAATTTAAATAATGATACCAATCGATAGGTGCTTTAAAAACAGACAATTAATACCTTAAAACTACTATTTTATCGTGCAGGAATAAAAAGTTATTGCAAAAAAACGATGAAATTGGAAAAATTGAAAATCTTGTCATGCCAAAAGGGCGAATCTTTCCTTTTTCGCCATAACTATTTATTGGTACGAGATAAAATAGTAGTGTGAAGGCATTAATTGTTTGTTTTTAAAGCACCTATCGAACTGCATCATTATTTAAAAATATTTTGCCAAACATTTTTTCCTGCAAATAACAAATAGCAAATTAATGTTTGACAAAATATTTTTAATTAATGATGCAGATCGATAGGTGCTTTAAAAACAAATAATAAATGCCTTCACACTACTATTTTATCTCGTACCAATAAATAGTTATGGCGAAAAAGGAAAGATTCGCCCTTTTGGCATGACAAGATTTTCAATTTTTCAAATTCGCCCTTTTGGTTTTGACTTTTGTGGCTAGATATATCCAACAAAACTACACGCGATTTTAGCACAGTATACTTGAGGAAAAACTACATTCGAAAATGTAAAAAAACGCAAATGTCAAAAATTGCACATTCGCCTCGCCCCTTTGACATGATTGTGACGACATGTACCACAGAAGTCTCATTGAAATGTGATCCACATTTTAATTTCCATTAACATTGAACGTGGCGGTTACATCTTAATAAAAGCATATATCTGCCATTCCACGTCAAATCGGGCGCTTTTCGACAAAAAATGATTTTATGAGCTCCGATCTTTTTTGGTAATTTTACAGACATGTTCTGAGACGTATTTTCTTTAATAAAAAAAAATATTTTTTCTGGAAGTTCTGCTCCTTAATAAATTGAAAAATTTCGTCGATATTTAACATTTTTCATTTAGTTAAACTACTGTAGCACGTGAAGCACACATTTTTTTTTATAAAACATGAAACACGTGTAAAATATTTTTCGACATAGAACATGAGTGCAAAGTTTCAATGAAATAAAAAATAGTAAATCTCAAAAGTGTCCGATTTGACGTGGAATGGCCGATATTAATTCTTCAGGAGAGAAATAATGTTTTATAAATTTGTCATGAATTCCATTCTGATTTTGATATTGTCGAGAATATAGTATTTTTTTTATCTACGAAAATAAAACTTTTTAAAAGTTTCCGACGAAGATTGGAATATTTTGTTAAAAATAAATACTACATTAATGTTTTGGACCTCTGTGTAAAATATATACATATTACATCATTGTATTAAATATATGTAATTGTTTGATAGAGATTACAAACTATTGGAAGCTAACTCACTCTTGAAATTAAACCTGAAATTAATGAAAAAAATACCTTGGAAATCCTAAAATTGAACACTATCTTTGTTCCTAATAATAACAGTGTTCAAAGCTTTTCATGGGCAGTATATTTATTCTCGGAGGTGTCCCATTGTATGCCGAGATGGAGCGCGCAATTTATATTTTTTGATATTGGAACCAGTGACCTTTCGGTTCGTAGTATAACGCACTAACAACCCATGTTAAATCTTATTTTATATCTCTTATGTATACCATCATTATTGTCATTATTATCGCGTATTTATTTTACATTTTCTCAAACAATTCTCCAAATTGAAATAAAAGCAAACGAAATATGATTTCAAAAATTAAATAAATCATGATGAATCCAAACAGGTGCAGTAAACAGTATATTGCCGAATCCGAACGGCGGGTGAGAGTTTTTCAAAGGCAATGTTTTACTCTCATAGGTTTGCCATTTACTGCCGAGAGGTAGCGCGATATAGAAAAATGTTTTTTTTTGAAAAGATGTTGTTAGTCTCAGTTGTTTGCCTCAGGCTTGAACCTGGGACCTTTCGGCTCGCAGTCCAACGCACTAACATTGAGCTATCAACGCTACATATGATCATCATTACCCGTTAGAAATAATAAATACAAATTAAAATAAAACAAAAAGCAGCTGCGAAATACAGCGCAGAGTATTTGAATTATAAATTCAATTAGCAAAATGTCCGTCAGAAACATTACGGTTCGCATATTATAGCGATTCTATGCAAAATGTCGGCCTATTAGACATCAGAATCCAAAAAATGGATGAGCTAGTAATTTATAGACGAACACTGTTTAGAGAAATCAACAACATCTACCCTAGTAGACATTTTGGTAGGGCCATGGTCATGAAGTGATCATGTCATTATTTGAGATGATCGGGATATGACGAGGCCTATAATGTCCTTGTAACGCAGTGTCCTGACCTCAGGCCATGATCATATACTGATCGGGCAATTCCCCATTTTATTATTTACCTGACAATGGCCTTGTCAGAGCCCGAGCATAATAGGGTTTCTCTCATTAAAGCTCGATCATTGTCTGATGCTAATTTCGTTATGAGGAACAAATAATGTAGCTATGATCGGGAACATTGACTATTTAGATAATGTAAATACTGGTATGGTAAGCATGATAAGGGCATGCAAAGGCAATGATCATATTTTCTGTAATAGGGCTTACCCAACGAAAACCTTTTTCCCAATGGCGCATCGGGCAAATTTCTACTAGGGTAAACAACAATTTCCAAAGAACTCTGGAAGACAATAATAATAGTTTGGTGCTACAGTCCTAAAAAACTTAGGTTGAGCTCTCTCACCATTTGAACTGTGTTATATTTCTACTTAAAGTGGAGGTACCTATCAAATCAGAAAAGGGTACTACCACGCAAAATGAAGATAGCTTTGATCAGGACAATTACATGTGATGACTAGACCAGACCAACTGCCAATTTCCTGAATCTAAGAATGCATTAAGAAATGAAGTACCCCCTGAAACTCATTTGGATAAACTCAAACAAAACGATGACATTTTAAGATTTTAAATATTTCCTCGAACTGGAGGACAATGCAATATTGTCGTTGTCTTGACATCCGGTTCATCATGGTTCCATCGCCATGATCCCATATTAAAGACATTTTGAAACATGAATATTTTTTATTTTAATAATATTAAGCCTTTCAAATTCTGTCAGACAAAAATCTAACTGTCACAAAAAATAAGAAAAATAAAAATATGAAATAAAAAATATGTTTTAATATAAACATTTTTAAGGTGAATTTTTAGTATGATTTAAAATGAAACGTATGGCGGTATTGGATCTGTAAAGTTCACATTAACATTTTTTTATATTAAAAAATATTTTTTATTTCATATTTTTTTTTTCATGTTCAGCTTTTGACCGACAGAAAGTTCAAACACATTTTTTTGTTTTTTATTTATTTTTATATCAAACAGTGTCAAAATTATAATTTGTTCGTACAGTTTTTAAAAGTGACAACAAGTAAATGTGTCGATTATTTCAAAATTAATAAACAGTTGGTAACTGTCGAATTTAACAGTTTATTACTGTGTGTATTGGAATTTATTGGACACAGTACATATCGTCACTATCATGAAAAAGGGGGCAAATGTGTAATTTTTGACATTTGCGTTTTTGTCACATTTTTTAATTTAGTTTTTCCTCAAGTATATTGTGCCAAAATAGTGTATGGTTTTGTTGGATATTTCTACCCACAAAAAAGACGAAACCAAAAGGGCGAATTTGAAAAATTGAAAATCTTGTAATGCCCTAGGACGAATATTTTCGTTTTTTCGCCATAATTTTTTATTGATACGAGATAAAATAGTGGTTTAAAGGCATGAATTGATTGTATTTAAAGCACCTATAGATTAGCATCATTATTTAAAAACATTATACAAACATTTTTCAAAAATTCCAAAAATTATTTTGAAATAATGACGCCAATTGATAGGTGCTTTCAAAACAAACAATTAATTTCTTTGCAGTACTATTTTATCTTTTACCAATAAAAAGTTATGCCAAAAAAACGAAAAGATTCGCCCTTTTGGCATGACAAATTTTACTAATTGCAAGCGATAACTTTGTTACAAGATAAAACATTGGTGTAAAGACATTAATTTTTTTGTTTTAAACGCACCTATCGATTGGCATCATTATTTTAATTTTTTTTTTTTTTAATTTTTGTTATTTGCAAAAAAAAAAAATTTTAAATATTTTTAAATAATGATGCCAATCGATAGGTGCTTTAAAATCAAACAATTAATGCCTTTGCATTACTATTTTATCTTGCTTTAACACAAAGTTATAGCATAAATACAAAAATATTTGCGTTTTGATCAGATTATAGTCTCACAAAATCCGTATTTATAATTCAGAAAAGATATTTTACATACGTATTATTGACTAATAAACCAAAATAACAGAAAAAATTTAAATATAATAGTTTTTACTAATTTTTAAAGCACTTCAAACTTTAAAATTTTATTTCTCAACATTTTTTAAAAATGCACATTCGCCCCTTTGGCATGTCAGTGACGATTTTATGATGATCCAACTAATTTTAAAAGTAATGAAATTCAGACAATCATTTAATGTTTTGTTGATTTATACATAAAATATAAATATTCCAAATTATTGTTTCTCATAGAACTGATATTTGTATAATTCATAAGACTTTGTTAAATATTTAACAAAAGGTAATTGATATCGTTTGCGAACATTTGTCATTAAACGAATTACAGCAATAGCTATAGAATAACATATTTATATATATTTTTTCTTAATATTATTTATGTTATCTTAATGCTAATGAAGCACATTTTTTTATGATTATGATGCTAGCAGCGCTGAGCCTGATGTCGTTAATCCAGAATATGAGATTTGCAGTGCTGAGGATGAGATCGTTGTTGATCCAGAAGTAGTTCCATTGAGACGTTCGACGAGAATACAAAATCAACTAAAATTCCATTGTTGTATGTGTAGTTCAATTGATGAAAACGATCCGCTTACTGTTCTAGACGCTATGAGTCGGCCAGATAAGGAATTCTGGTTAGCTGCGATGCAAGATGAATTTAATTCATTAGAAGAAAATAAAACATGGATTTTAACCGATCTGCCTGTGAATAAAAGAACCATTAAATGCAAATGGGTATTCAAAACCAAAAGATGTGATAATGAAGATGTTCGCTATAAAGCAAGGCTTGTTGTGAAGGGGTGCAGTCAACGCAAGGGAATCGATTTTGAAGAAACATACTCCCCTGTTGTCAGATACTCTTCAATTCGTTACTTGCTAGCGGTTGCGGTTAAATATGACATGCAAGTAGATCAAATGGACGCAGTTACTGCCTTTCTTCAAAGCAATTTATATGAAGAGGTGTATATGCAGCAACCAGAAGGATTCGAAGACACAAAAAACTCATTGAAGGTATGTAAATTACAAAAAGCCCTGTACGGATTAAAACAGGCAAGTTTAGCATGGAACAAGAAGTTAGACTTTGAGTTAAAACAATTCGGCTTGAAACGCTCCAATACTGATCCCTGCGTATATTACAAAGTAGACGACAATACTAGAATCTATGTGGCCATATACGTAGATGATATGCTAATATTTTCGAATAGCGCAAAAGCAAAGAATGACATAAAAGATTATCTAAAGACACATTTTAAAATGAAAGATTTGGGAAGAGCTAAATATTGTTTGGGAATGAAGATAGAACGAAATTTAGAAAATATACAAATTAGTCAAGAAGAATACATTCAAAAGATTTTAATGCGATTCGGAATGGATGATTGTAAGCCTGTTTCAAGTCCACTAGATCCAAATACGAAACTGTCTAAGTCGATGTCGCCAACAAGCGAAGAAGAAAAATTAGAGATGTCTAAAATTCCATATCAGGAAGCTATCGGTAGCCTAATGTTTGCAACTCAATGTACAAGACCGGATATTTGTCAAGCTGTAAATCAATTAAGTAAATTCAATAACAATCCTGGGAAAGCTCATTGGAATGCGGTGAAAAGGGTATTTCGCTACTTACAAGGAACCAAGACGATCAAGCTGGAATATTCAAAAAATGGAAATGCTGAAATTATTGGATTTTCAGATGCAGACTGGGCTGCAGATGAAGACGAACGTCGCTCAATAACTGGCTATGTCTTCCTGTACATGAATGGATCGATATCGTGGAATAGCAAGCGACAACCAACCATAGCTTTATCTTCGACGGAATCTGAGTACATGGCACTAGCAGCAGCTACTCAAGAGGCCTTGTGGTTAAAAAGTCTAAGTCTTGAAATCGAAGGTACGAATGGCGGTGCTACAATAAGGATCAACTGTGATAATAAAAGTGCTTTACATCTTGCCACTGCAAATGGATACCACGCAAGATCCAAACATATAGATATACGTCATCATTTCATAAGAGAGAAATACGAAAACGGAGATGTGCAATTTATTAGTATTAATACAGATGATCAAACAGCAGATGTTTTTACAAAAGGATTATTTAAGGATAAACATCAGTATCATTGCAAGAATATGGGATTGGTGTTAATATAATTCGAGTGGGGGTGTTGATGTACGAATTATACCTTGTAATTAAATACTGTATTTATAGAGTTGTTTGTTCATCATACTATTGTTTATTTTAATGTCAATACTTTCGATACACTTTTTCACTTTCAAATAAATTACTGTTCTAACAAAAGTAGCCTTTTTTTGTTGTTGCTGCTCTTGTTGTTTGTGCTGAACACTTGTTCAATTCTTGTGGCAACTGTTTGTTATAGAGCAATAATTAAAATCATTAAGAAACATGAAAAAAAGAAGAAAAAAATTCAATTCAATTAGTTTTGTATGATTTAGCTACTTATACAGTAACGGACATGGTCTCAAAACCTGGTACATGAACAGGTTATAGTTAATTGTTGGTGACGGCAAAAATATGAACATGTTTGGAAATAAATATAAATTAAAAATTAAAATAATAAAAAACAATTCTTATCAAAAGACGTTGTTGAGTGAGACATACGAGCACCTACACCAATGGCCGATTTAAAAACAGGGTGTTTTTGCTAAATAAATATATAAAATAGAATAGAATAAAACGCAAAAAAAACACCTTGTTTCTTTTGTATTAATTAATCAAAAAATTCTATCAATTTATTGCAATTATTGTGCTACAGCTACAGCACAACGCCTTAAGTGGCAAATTAAACCGGATCAAAAAAAAAAACTTACGTCGAATATTTTCGATATAAAAATAATATATTTTTTTTATTTTATACTTAAATTAATTTCAATTCAAGGTCTTTCATTTACAGCGCGCAAATTTAACAAAAGCGACTATAAAAAAACAGCTTTATAAAAACTACAATAATTGAATTTAAAAAAAAAATGCAAAAAAAGAACCACAATTGAAACCCGTTTCCCACACTTGAATTCGCATATCTTGGCTAGGATATACTCGCTGTCGCCGACCTCATGCATACCTCACTCGTCTGTCAAGCAGACTTTAGGGCAGCCCATAAAAATGTCCGCCTCGGATACGGAAGTGTTTCGTGTGGTCTGACTGGCGTTGGTTGCCACCAATTGTTGAAAGTGTTGTCATAAAATTAAAGCTGTTTTGTGGAATGCAATGCAAGAACCTTTTTCGTGTTTTTCCTGTATATGTTTTTTTTTTTGTATAATTCGCCAATTAATTTTTATTTTGATCCGTTTCAGTTTGTTTTTGATTATGGTTTCATTTAAGCTTTTTGTGATAATTTATAGGTGGGAATTAATTTGCGGATTTAAAATGTGACTTATATGTTTCATTTAAAATATACAACATATTAAATAAAGTGATATAAACATAAAATACTGTATGGAATTCACTATGTAATGAATAAATAACACAGTTCTACTACAAGGATTTTTATCTGACATTAAACTTGGCATTTCTGGTAGATTAAGGTACCCGGATTCATGCAGTGCGTACTCAAATTTGCGCATTACATAAGAATTTCGCAAAAATTGTTGGTTGGAAGTGCTGCATATGCAAACTTTATCCAAAACAACTTTATCACAAAATAACTTTATCACAAAATAAAATATGAATCTTGCTCTAGGAAAAATTGACAAAAAAAATTCTATTCAAGATACTAGTTTTTGCAAAAAATCAAAATTTTATTGTATTACCTTAAAAGTGTGTCGAAAAAGTAATTTATCTCAATTCACTAAGCACTCTTATAAAAAATGATAGTTTTCATTTGCAATGTTTTTGCTGTCAAATATCTGAAAAAATATTTTAAACAGAATTTTTTTTTTGATTATATTTTCTTTTTTTATATATGTATATAAAATATCGCATTTAAAAAGAATCAAATATACGGAGGAGTATACCATTTCATACTGAAATAGTGTAGTGAACAAGAACATTATCATGATCGGTCTATTGTGACCTGAGATCTGACCACTTATGTTCAAATACCTCATATAAAATTTACATCTGCAAATCAATTTTACTGTATACGTGCTTAGGTAATCTTTTTTGGTCAAATATATACCGACAATATGCTCAAATACATGAAAATAATGTTTTCCCACGAAACGACTTGTGGTTCCCAAAAAAAATCGAAATTCGGTACACCTACCCATTTGTAAATATGGGTATCAAATGAAAGAAAATTCTTCAGGGATGGAAAGTTTGTAGTTATTTTCAGGATTCGTTTACCCTTGTGACCTATATACCACTTTGACTGGTAACCACACATATGTGTAGGGTGTTTATAGTCGGCTTAGACCGACTATAATTTTGAAAATCCTAACTATCATAATAACACCTACTTTAAAATTTGCCCATGTGATCTAACCTTCCCAACTAGTTATCATTTGATGCCCGCATTATGATGAACATGATGGGAAAATTTTGCACTGCGTTGTCTCCTGATGTATATTTGACTCGACGGACTTAAATTTTTTTTACAAAAATAACAAAAAAGACACTGAACTAAAATTTTTAAAATATTCAATATACAAAAAATTAAAACTACGACATCCTACAGCTACTTACCTTTAAATTTAACTATATATTCTCGTGCGGACGCACAGTGTGCCCAAACACTCTTAGATCGGATGAAATTTATTATTTTTGGAACCACTTAATTGATTTTAAAAAATCAAAAACTTTTGTATAGAGAATTCTTGAGAGTACGTAAGTTTAAAAATTTTGAGATTGTATCTTGAATGGTTATGTACATGATGTACATACCGGCCTCAGCAGTCCAGAGGTAGCGCGCTGGACATTCTGAAGGTCTCGGGTTCGTATCCCGGCTTGGGCATGGGCGCTCGTGGTGATATTAACCACAACCAGTTGGGAAGGTTAGATCACATGGGAAATTTTAAAGTAGGTGTAATTATGATAGTTAGGATTATCAAAATTATAGTCGGTCTAAGCCGACTATAAATACCCTACACATATGTGTGGTTACCATTCAAAGTGATATATAGGTCACCAGGGTATACGAATCCTGAAAATAACTACAAACATTCAATCGCTGAAGAATTTCCATTCATTTGATACCCATATTTACAAATGGGTAGGTGTACCGAATTTCGATTTTTTTTTTTGTGAACCACAAGTCTTTTCGCCGGAAAACATTATTATCATGTATTTGAGCATGATGTCAATATATATTTGACCAACAAAGTTTACCTAAGCACGTATACATAAAAATTGATCTTTATATGTACATTTTATATGTGGTATTTGAACATAAGTGGTCGGATCATAGGTCACCATGGACCGATCTCGCCAATTTTTTCGCACATACAGCGTAGGTATATTAGTAATCTAAGTTATAAGTTTCATTTATCTAGCTCTTCAATTTTAAAAGTCTTAGGGATTTCAACAGACAGACAGACAGACAGACGGACAGACAGACGGACAGACAGACAGACGGACAGACGGACATCGCTAAATCGACTCAGGAGGTCATGCTGATCAAGAATATATATACTTTTCCATACCGGAGATGCTTTCTTCTGGGTGTTACAAACGGCGTACCAAACTGAATATACCCTTTCACTCTTAGTGTAGGGTATAAAAATTGTAGGGTTATGTAAGTTATAAGTTTCATTTATCTAGCTCTTCAATTTTAAAAGTAGTAGGGATTTCAACAGACAGACAGACGGACATTGCTAAATCGACTCAGGAGGTCCTGCTGATCAAGAATATATATACTTTTCCATACCGGAGATGCTTCCTTCTGGGTGTTACAAACGGCGTACCAAACTGAATATACCCTTTCACTCTTAGTGTAGGGTATAAAAATACAAAAGAACAAAACACATATATAAAAACACAAAACGAACCCAAAAACACAAATAAAACAGCAACATCAAAAACACAAAACCAAAAGTAATAGTAAAAATAAAAAAACAAAACAAAACCTAATACTAAAAATCAAAAACACAATAACAAATTGAAAATGAAAATGAAAAAGCCTCAACAAAATCAAAAAAAAAGTTAAAGCACGAAGACAAAAGCAAAACAGAAACAAACACAAAAACAAAGGCAAAGGCAAACTCACTAAAACCAAGAAAAACACAAATACAAAAACTCGAAAAAAAGCAAAAACTCAAAAAAAAACATAAAAAGAAAAAAAAACATAAACCAAATGCAAAAACAAAACTAAAAACACAAAACCGAAAGCACTAAACAAAAGCAAAAATAAGCGAAAACCCAAAAATATAACCAAAGACACAAAATAAAAAGAATAATAAAATGAAAAACAAAATCAACAACGAAAAAGCAAAAACACACATTACCCAGTAGGGATGTTAGGTCACATGAGAAATTTTAATGTAGGAATATTGTGATAGTTGGTGTGATGAGGTTAGTAAGCATTATTAAAGATATAGTCGATCTAAGCCGACTATAAATACCCTCCACATATGAGGAAATGTCTGTGGTTACTATTTAAAGTGGTACATAGGTCACCAGGGTTTACAGGTTTACCGGAGATGCTACCGTCGAAGTGTTACAAACGGCGTACCAAACTAAATATATCATTTCACTCTTAGTGTATGGTATAAACAAAGAAAACAGCAACATCATAAACCCAAAAGTAAATGTAAAAACAAAAAAATAGAGTTAAATACAAAAAAGCAAAACCACAATAACAAATTGAAAATAAAAAAGCAACAACAAAATCAACAATACAAATGCAACAACAAAAGTTAAAGCACAACGACATAAGCAAAACAGAAAAAAAAATCAAACACACAAAAACAAAGGCAAACTCACTAAAACCAAAGAAAAACACAAATACAAAAACCTATAAAAAAAAAAAACAAAAACTAAAAAAAAAGAAGAAAAAAACATAAACTAAATGCAAAACAAATACCGATCAAGAAATAAAAACACAAAACCGAAAGCAAACAATAAGCGAAAACCCAAAAATATAACCAAAGACACAAAAAAAAGGAATAATAAAAAGAAAAACAAATAAAAACAATGAAAACAAAATCAAAAGAAAAATAATATCAAAAGCAAAAGCAAAAACACACATTAAAAACAGAACCAAGTAAGGACTGCGTCGAATAAAATTGTCCGTTACATATCTTTCCATAATGTGCTATTTATTGCAAGATTCAAATTAAATAATTTGATCATAGTAGTTCTGAATTAAATGGCAGAAAATAATTTATAGTCAATACAAAATTTATTTAACGAGAAAATGCCAAACGAAGTGGAAGTGCGAGAAAATATAATTATCATTTTTCAAAAACAACCTAGTTGGTCTTTTAAAAAAATTGCCAAGGAGGTAGGGGCTAACCCTAAGACCATTTCTCGCGTTATCAACCGCTTTAAGGAAGACCTGAGTATTGATCGGAAGAAAGGTTCTGGTAAAAAAAAGGCCCACATGATCGTGAAAAGTCGAAGAAGGTTGTGAATATTTGAAAGAAAGATCCAAGCATAACCGGAAGGAAATTGGCGAGAAAGGCGGATTGCTCAGAATCTTTCGTGCGCAGGACTAAGAATGAAGCTGGGCTGAAGACGTACAAGGTCCAAAAAGTTCCGGATAGAAATTCCGTCAAGAATGAAACCGCAAAACAACGAGCTAAAAAGCTGAACCAAGATTTTTTTTTTTAAATTCGATTGCTGCATAATGGACGACGAAACTTATGTTTCAGCGGACTTTTCTCAGCTACCTGGGCAGGAATTTTATACAGCCGATTCTCGAGGAAATGTCGCTGAAAAATTCAAATCAAAAAAAATGACAACATTCCCAAAGAAATTCCTTGTTTGGCAGGCAATTTGCAGTTGTGGAAAAAGGAGCCGCTCATTCGTGACATCGGGTACAATTAATGGCGAAATATATGTGAAGGAATGCTTGCAAAAGAGATTGCTTCCATTTTTACGCCAACATGAAGTGTCCACATTTTTTTGGCCTGACCTCGCTTCATGTCACTACAGCAAAACGGCCTTAGAGTGGATCCAACAAAATGCAGTGATTTTGGTGCCTAGAGAAGCCAATTCACCAAACTGTCCAGAACTCAGGCCAATTGAGAGATACTGGGCTTTAGTAAAAAGGGAGATGAAGACAACAAAAAAAGTGGCCAAAGACCTTCAAGACTTTAAAAGAAAGTGGTCTTCAGGAGCTGTGAGGGTGTCGGACACTACCATTACAACATTAATGGAAGGGGTTCTGAAAAAATTAAAACTTTTTATTAAAAAATATTAATTTCTGGTTTTTTATATTTTTTTTTAAATCTAAAAATAATTTGCAAAATAAAATATTTTATTCTATAAAAATTCGATTACTAGATTTCTAGATTTTTTCATTTTTGTAGCGGACAATTTTATTCGACGCAGTCCTTATAAGGATGAATAGGGTGAATTTATCAGCAGATGAACATATCTGTCAATGGTCTCCGACGTAATCTCAACGAATTCACGCCGCATTAAGCATCAAGCATAGCGATCCGTCACCGTACCGTCGAAACGTACGCTCAATTGATTCGAAATACGTTCGATGTTTCTCTTTATCTGTTTATCTGCCTAAAATAGAACGTTTACGGAATCGTGTTCCGCATAGATGTGCCGTATACAACACCGTTAATGGATCGTTTTGTTTCTTGAGAATATTCTGAGCGTTCTGATTTATTCAGTAGATTATTATAAATTGAAAATATCGCAACCGCAATTAATAGTTTGTTTATCTCCAGATATTTTGCGTTTAAATTACAAAACACGCCAACTGAAAACAATGCAAATTAGAGCAATAATTTGTTATAGTTTTTGGAGCACCAACAATTGTTCATACGAATTGTTGCAATATTGCACGGTGGGCCGCTGCGGCCCAACCCCCATTTATTGGGCAACAAAATAACGAACAAGAAAAGCAACCAAAAACAAAAAAAAAATGCAAAACCGAAATCATTGAATTCAGTGAATAGAGCAAATAGATTGGCTAAGCATGCGCATAGACCTGTTACACACAGAAATAGTGTCTGAAGACTGTAGAAACTAAAAATAAAAAAAATAAAACTTTTACTTTTTCCTGTGCATTGTTGAACTAATAACTGGAGAATGTTGTAGGCGCGGAGGGGCGCTACACTAAAAATAAAGGTTTGCATTTTAAATTGTTTTTCCGTTCAGTAACGTACATTTTAATTTTGGTAAATTTTTTAAATTATGCCGGTCAAGACGCTACGCATACCAAGTGGCGGCCGTGAAGTTGAGTGAATTTTAGTTTTTTTGCCGCAAGATATAAAACTGTCCGCCCCAGCAGCATCGCCCAATTTACTATTTATTCATTTACAATTGTAGTTGTTGGTTTTAGTTTTTTTGTTATTTTTTTGGATTATGTTCAATTGGTCGCTGGTGATAACTGTAAAACTAGCGCAATATTGTGCAATATTGAGCAATATTGCATTAAATACCAACAAATAAAAGAGATTGAAAAAACGAAAAAAAACAAAAATATTTTAAATGCATTCCAGGCCAATACTTTCGAAAATAACGTTCCATTTTTGAGTTAGCCTCAACTTTCAATTGATCCATGTTACAATAAAAATAAAAAGTAAAACATGAAAATATGTCTCAAGTATTTGAGACATTTCCGGCTTAATGTGGTCAACATTGCGGCCGTTGAGCAGGCAAATTAATGGCTTCTTTTGGTGTCATTCAGGCAGTCAGTCGACCGATTGGTCGGTCGGTCGATTGGCCTAAAGTAGTCTGATCTTTGGACACGGCAACTCAGCAACTTAGCGGCTAAAGTAAGTTGCAACAACAACAATAAAAACGAATGTAGCACAAACACCCACAACAACACTAAATTCAAAAAAAAATATTACAACGCGATCCATTTCCAATTCGTGACACTCTTGCACCCAAATGTGTCGAATGATTAATTTTTTCCTTTCGAAAATATTGCATAATATAAGCCAAATATGCAGCTAGCAACGGCGACACTTTAGCCAAAAGGCTATTATAACAACTACTACGACATGCTACATGCTAATGTAAAAAATCTTTAATCAGTAATTGTTAAGGAAGGCCATTTGACGGTCGTTTATTCACCATTTCCCATTATAAATGACGAAAAAATGAATGCATAATGGTTCGTTTTTTGTTGTTTCCAACCTGATTGTTAAATTTAACTATTTTGTTGTTAAAACAATCAGTGTTTTGTTATTTTAATATATTAGAAAATACTTAAGGCGTTGAAAGAAAGAAAATGTAGTTTGTAGCAACCAAATTAATATGTTAAATCAAATTATTAGTTGGTGTCAGTGTCATAAACGGTTGACACTGCATATAATATCAAATACAAATATCAATATTTTCTAATTATATACTAAATAATGGTAGTTCCAACTTAAATTCTTTCGAGTTATTGCTGTAAGAAACGACTTAACATATGAGAGAAAAGTTATAAGTTGGTTGGAGCAACCAATTCATATTCAGTGTGCAGCTGTTTTCGTGTGGAAATATTATTTTTGTGCACAGAAAAGAAGAACCTATTTTAGCATGAGGTAGAGAAGAAAGATAAAGTTAATTGGCATGTCCAAATTCATTTCGTTATAATTTGTATAAATTAGTTGATACAATTATCATATTTTGCTGGCTTTTGATATATTATCATTATATATTATAGACTCTATACCGTTTTAAAATGGCTGTTGTTCAATCTTTAATCTTTTTAATTTTGAATATAAGAAACGACTTAGCAGTTGCGAAAACCTAATAAGTTGGTTGGCGCAAGAAATTTCTATTTTAACAATAAGAAACGACTTTGCAGTTGAGATAACCCAATAAGTTGGTTGGCGCAACTAACTTTAATTCGCTGTACAATGAATTACATGTTAAAGTTAAATCTTATTTCCCAATGTTTGCATATCAATGTGCGATAAGTTCAAAATTGCACATAAACAAGAATCATTTGTTTGAGATAAAGAAAATATTGGTTGGAACACCGTTTAAAAGGAAATTTCTCAAAATGGCACTTACAATATACCAAATTGTTTAAAATAGTTTCTAATTGTATAAACTACTTTTTAGTTTTGACTATAAGAAACGACTTAGCAGTTGAGAGAACCTAATAAGTTTGTTAAGCAATGAGTTGGTTGGCGCAACAAATTTCTATTCCGTGTTTAACAAATCTTATTACAAAAACTACTACATTCTCTAAACTAAGAATCGTATGTCAAAAGTCCAAAAACCTTTATTGGATGGGTGCATCAGTATATCGATGTTTAGCAGTACCATTTGAAATTGGGTTTAACAGTTTTATAAAAAGGTTAAAATATAAAACGTGGTCTCTTTCAAATAATATAAAAACTATTTTTTAATATACAACATTTTAATATAAAACTTTTTAGTTTTGAAACATATTCTTCTAAATTCATGAATTTATTTTAATTGAAGTTTTGTAGTATTTAAATCATAAGAAACTGGTAGCAAACTTACCGTCTTTAAGGATGTAATTGAACAAATCAATCTAAAAATAAAACAAAAAGTAAAAAAATAAGTATCATCAATAATAAAAATAGTATAACATATATGTATTAGTTGGAGGGTGAGTTATATTTTGTAAATAAATATTGTAGAAACTGTGATATTTATAATTTTATAACATTTCACTTCGTAAGTGCGTAGCTTTCGTATTTCGGAAAGTCATGACAAGAAACACCTATTATAATATCTGAGTAACACCTATAATGCAAGGATAGGGAGCAGTTTAATTAATACAAAAAACATTTTTATTATTTATATCAGCGATCCGTACTTCGCTGTGGACGTTTTTTTAATTGATTTTATAAATGTAGTAACCAAAACGAAACTAATTCTCCGCTAAATCAACTTTTCTCATAGACAATTCTTTGTCAGACTGTGCTTGCCCGTAGAGTTTTTCCCAGTAGAAGTTTTAGTGTGGTGAGTTTCGGTGTGGTGAGTTTTAGTGTGGTGTGTTTTAGTGTGGTGAGTTTAAGTTATTGAATTTGAGTGTGGTGAATTTAAGTGTGATGAATTTTGGTGTGGTGAATTTTAGTGTGGTGAATTTTAGTGTGGTGAATTTTAGTGTGGTGAATTTGAGTGTGGTGAATTTTATTGTGGTGAATTTGAGTGTGGTGAGTTTTAGTGTGGTGAATTTTAGTGTGGTGAATTTTAGTGTGATGAATTTTAGTGTGGTGAATTTTGGTGTGGTGAGTTTCAATGTGATGAGTTTTAGTGTGATGAATTTTAATGTGATGAATTTTAATGTGGTGCTTTAAAGTGTATTGAATTTGAGAGTGAGAAATTTTATTGTGGTGAATTTGAGTGTGGTGAGTTTTAGTGTGGTGAATTTTAGTGTGGTGAGTTTAAGTGATGTGAATTTTAGTGTGGTGAGTTTAAGTGTTGTGAATTTTAATGTGGTGCGTTTAAGTGTAGTGAATTTTTTGTGGTTAATTTGAGTGTGGTGAATTTTAGTGTGGTGAATTTTGGTGTGGTGAATTTTGGTGTGGTGAATTTTAGTGTGTTGAGTTTTAGTGTGGTGAATTTGAGAGTGGTGATTTTTATTGTGGTGAATTCGAGTGTGGTGAGTTTTAGTGTGTTGAATTTTAGTGTGGTGAGTTTCAGTGTTGTGAATTTTAATGTGGTGCGTTTAAGTGTAGTGAATTTTTTTGTGGTGAATTTTATTGTGGTGAATTTGAGTGCGGTGAGTTTTAGTGTTGTGAATTTTAGTGTGGTGAGTTTTGGTGTGGTGAATTTTAGTGTGGTGAATTCTTGTGAGGTTGATTTTTTTTTGAGTTTTGCTTTTGTGTTTTTGCTTCTGTTTTTGTGATTTACGTTTGTTTTTGTGTTTTTTCCATTTATGTTTTGCTTTTGTTTTTGTGTAATTGCTTTTGTTTATGTGTTTTTGCTTTTATTTTTTGAATTTGAGTGTGGTGTTTTTTGTTGTTTCGTTTTTGTTTTATTTTTGCTTTTGTTTTTGCTTTTGCTTTTGAGTTATTGCTTTTGTGTTTTTGCTCTTTGTTTTTATTTTTGTGTTTCTGCTGTTCTTGTATTGGCTTTTAATTTTGTTTTTCCATCCTTTTTTTATTTTTCTCTTGTTTTTGAGTTATTGCTTTAGTTTTGTGCTTTTACTTTTGTTTTTGTGTTTGATTTTTGCTCTTGTTTTTGTGTTTTTACTTTTTTTATATTTAAGTTTTTTGTTTCATCTTCTTAGCTGGTGTAAGTTCCAAGTTATAACGCGTTAAAAGTTTAGGTTGTAATGTCCAATCCCGCCATATATAGCCTATGACACCCTCCGGACTCCATAGTATCCTGGTGCAAAATTTCAGTTAAATCGGTTCAGGAACAAACAGACAGACAGACCACCAGACTGACAGACGGACCAAGAGTTTTATATATGGGCCATTCCATACCAAATCGACCAAAAAAAGTCAAATTTGAGATTTTACCTTTTCGATCTTAATGAACTTTTGGCAACTGATAAAGGGTATCGAGACATGCACTAAACAATTTTTTTATTTTTTCCGACCACTACTTCCAGAGATACAGTGGCTCAAAGTTGGAAAAAAAGTGCCAAAAATCACTTTTGTACTGTTGTTCATATTTAAATATCTCTTGAACTAGAAATGCTAGAAAGTCCGTTAATGGCTCGTTTTAAAGCTAATAGAACAAGCTTTTAGAAAAATTAAGTTGTAATTTCCAAACGGTAACATGTGGCCCGTGGTCAATATCCTTGCACTTCAAAATTGTGGTCCTTAAAAAGGACCCTTTTTAAAATTCTGAAAAAAATCCTAAATTTTCGTCAATTTATTGTTAATGTTCATGCTAAATTTCAAGATGGTATTTTGATTGCATCATATTTTAAAAAATAATTTTCTAAAAAAAAATTGTTTAGTGCATGTCTCGATACCCTTTATCAGTTGCCAAAAATTCATTGAAATCGAAGAAGGTGAGTTCCAACCGCTGGTCGATTTGGTGTGGAATGGCCCATATATAGATTAGAGTTGCGTATATTATGAATTGTCAAACTGTCCAATTGCAACAAAGTGGAAGAAAAATGCAGGAGACTCTATCAAAAGGATGAATCTGGTGGATTGTACTGAAGAAATTTTAAAGATCCACAAAAAGAGTGCACTTGTGACTATGTTCAAATCTTGGTAATATAGCGTTATTCTAATCTTTTTCCTCATCTAAATGTTTGAAAGTTACATCGAGCAGCCATAAATTGCTTTAGTAAAAATATTTTAAAAATACGATACCATTCTGATCAAGTGAGAAAGTATAAAATAAAAACCCAAGCAGTCCATGCATCTGACCGAAACGAGAACTAGTGATGGCAACTAATAGAACCTACAGTATCTTATATAATTTCCTGATTATCTATATATATAAAACTCGTGGTCCGTCTGTCAGTCTGTCGGTCGGTCTGTCTGTCTGTCTGTTTGTTCCAGCATCACGACTAAACCGCTGAATCGATATAACTGAAATTTTGCACCAGGATACTATGGAGTCCGGACGGTGTCATAGGCTATATATGGGCGGGATTGGACAAAGGGGCGTGGTACCTCCCATACAACCTAAACTTTCAAAACGACATAACTCGGCACATACACAAGCTAAAAAGATGAAACAAAAAACTAAAATTCACCACACTAAAACTCACCACACTAAAACTCACCACACTGAAACTCACCACACTAAAACTCACCACACTAAAACTCACCACACTAAAACTCACCACACTAAAACTCACCACACTAAAACTCACCACACTAAAACTCACCACACTAAAGCTCACCACAATAAAACTCACCACGCTAAAACTCACCAACCTAAAAATTCACCATACTAAAACTCACCACACCAAAATTCACCACACTAAAACTCACCACACTAAAACTCAACACAATAAAGCTCACCACACTAAAACTCACCACACTAAAAATTCACCACACTAAAACTCACCACACTAAAACTCACGATACTAAAAACTCACCACACCGAAACTCACCACACTAAAACTCACCACACTAAAACTCACCGCACTAAAACTCACCACAATAAAACTCACTACACTAAAACTCACTGGGGAAGAATTTTACGGCGAAGATTTCTACTGGGAAGAATTCCGTGGCGAAATGTTCTACTGTCTGAATTGTCTTTGAGAAAAGTTGTTTTGGCGGAGAATTATTATTTGGTTACTACATTTATAAAACCAATAAAAACTTCCACAGCGAATCACGGGCCCCTGATATAAAAAATAAAAATGTTATTTATATTAATAAAATTGCTCAATAACCTTGCATTCACATAATATTTGCACGAGTCGTGTACGGGTCCAGCTAGTTATTAATATTATTATTAGTCTATGCGAAACAACAAGTAGGCTCAGTATGCAATTGATAGGCAGTGCCATTTGTCGACGGACAAAAAGTATGCTCTATAAGTCACATCATGCCAGTTCTCCTGTATGAGGTTTGGACGTTTACTCGCAACTCAGAAGCATAATTGCTGCGGCCGAAACCCATCATGGGTTGTAATGGCCAATTAAGTAAGTTTGTAATAGATTGTTTGTGTAAATTGGATTTCTGTGTGCCTGAAAAAAGACTTACTTTAAAACAAAATATGTCTTAAATAATATGTAATTGCAAATCTCCCAAAGTTATGTCAAATATCATTAAAAATCTATTGATCAAAAACAACATTATTAACCCTGACATATATTTTCCTAAATGCATTTGCTTTGAACTAATAAAGCTCACCACAACCAATTAACAATGGTAACAATGTAATCAACAAAGAAAAATAAAGCCATGTCCAGTAGGTATTTCACAAGAAAACAATAAATTGGTAACGTTTAATGGAAATTAAGTGCGACACAAACAATTGTTGTTTGCGGCAACGACAACGACAACAAAGCAGTAATCAACGGTTAAGGGCCACTAATAAGATAAAATTAAAAGTAATGCTAGGCACAAAAAAAAAGAAAAAACTAAGTACGTCAAAAAAATAAAAAAAAATATGTAGTAGGTAACAAAATGTAAAGTCAGCTAAACAAGGTTATGAAAATTACGCAAATTAAGTTAAATAATAAAAGCAAATAATTCTTTAATATGGGAAAATTTTGTACAAATAACAAAAATGATTTATTAGTAAGAAAATAAACTTAATTGTGACTAATTAAAAACATAATTAAATGTTACATCTTTTTTGGGAAAACTTAATTATAAAAAAAAATTAACAAGTGTTTAAAAGAAATCTTTTTTACGCAAATATGCAGCTCAAATGTTGCCATATAATTTTATAAATGCAGTGCACATATTTTTTTTATTATTGAACATTAACAAATTGCATAAATGTCAAAACATTGTCTCATGGCGATTAAAGCACATGTCGAGTGAGTGTGGTCTACACGCCCTGCCCGGTACAAGAAATATAAAAAAAAACAAAAACAAGACAAGTGCATAAAATGTTATTTTGACATTTTCGACTTTAGAGAGCCTTGTTTTTATTTGAATTTTTCTTATTTTAAACTATTAAAAAATGCCTTTTTATTGAGTCTAAAATCATTAGCAAGAAAGTAAAAGTTTGCTTTAATTTTTGGCGTCCCATTTTCGGTGTCACCTCGCTGACCCTCGTGCAGTAAAAACCTATCAAAAAAAATATCTCTACCGACTGTCATGCAAAGTGTCACTGCATGACAGCTGTTAAATGATTTATGTGTTTGCGCGCCATTGACAACAACTTCTGTTACGCGCTTTAATTTTATGGTACAAATTTGGATTTTTTTTTATTAATATTAATAAAAAAACTACACCCAGAAAATGAATGTTGTAAAATTTACTACATATCGTCGACGATACTGCAAAACAGCCAAACTTCATGTGAAAACTACTTGTATTATAATCCGGTTTTAAATGTAATGTTGATCGGATAGATTAGCATTTAAATATTCAAAGTTATGACATACATAATTGAGCATGAAGTTAGTGCAGAATCTATCTATCAATATATATAAAACTGTTGGTCCGTCTGTAAGTCTTCAGTCGGTCCAACTGTCTGCTTTTTCCAGAATCACGTCTAAACCGCTGAACAGATTTAACTGCAATTTTGCACCAGGCTACTATGGAGTCCGGAGCGTGTCATAGGCTATGTATGGGCGGGATTGAACAAAGGGCGTGGCACCTCCCATACAACCTAAACTATCAAACGACATAACTCAGCACTTACACCAGCTATAAACTTGAAACAAAACTCTAACACAAAAAAAAAATACAAAAGTAAAAACACAAATACAAAAACAAAAGCAAAAACACAAAAAAAAAGCAATGACACAAATCAAAAGCAACAACACAAAAGCAAAATTAAAAAAAAAGTAAAAAAACACAAAAACAAAAGCTAAAAAAAAAACGGAAAACACAAAAGTAAATGCAAAACAAAACAGCAAAACAAATAAAACACAACATAAAAAATACAACAACAAAAATACACAAAATTAAAAACACAATAGCAAAAATACAAAAGTAATAACACAAAGCAAAAGCAAAAATTATAAAGAAATCCAAAAACACAAAATAAAAACACAAAAGCATAAAAACGAAATCCAAATGCAAACACAAAAACGAAAATAAACTGAATAATAAAAACCTATAACTAATAAAGTGAAGCACACAAATAGAAAGCGAAAACACAAAATCAAAAACAAAAGAAAAAACAAAAGTAAAAACAAAAAACAAAAGGAAAAACAAAATAAAGAACACAAATAGAAAAGCAAAACCCAATATCAAAGCAAAAACTCAAAATCACAACAATATAAAAACAAAAGAAAAATACTAAACTTAAGCAAAAATGTAAAAGTAAATTCTCAAAAACAAAATCAAAGCAAAACATGAAAATTAAAAACAAAAACAGAGAAACGCAAAAAAAACAAAACAAAGAATAGTGAAAAAAAAGTAAAACAAAAATGGGAAAACAAAATGTGTTAGCCACATAAGTAAGAGCAGAAACCAATTCAAACAAAATCAAAAGATAAACACAAAAATAAAAACAAAATAAAAAAACGAAAATTAGCAAACACACGAAGACAAAAAATTCAAAAGCAAAAACATAAAAACAAAAGAATATCAAAACTAAAGGAATATCTAAAAAAAACTAAAACACAAAAACCAAAGCCAAAGCAAAAACAAAAGCAAAAACACAAAATTAAAAGTAAATGTTAAAAAACAAAAACAAAAGTAAAAATACAAAAAAAGCAAAAACACAAAAAAAACAATGGCAGAAATCAAAAGCGAAATCACAAAAACAAAATCAAAAACAAAAAAAAACGGAAAAACACAAAAGCATGTGCAAAACCAGAACAGCAAAACAGAAAAACACAACAACAAAAACCCAAAAACAACAGAACATCAAAAATCAAAAACACAAAAGCAAAAATACAAAAATACAAAAGTAATAACACAAAACAAAAGCAAAATCCAAAAAGAAATCCAAAAACGCAAAATAAAAACACAAAAGCATAAAAACAAAATACAAATGCAAACACACAAAAACGGAAATAAACAAAATAACAAAAACACATAACCAATAAAGTGAAACACACAAACAGAAAGCGAAAATACAAAAACAAACGAAAAAACAAATGCTAAAGAAAAAGGAAAAACAAAAGAAAAAACACAAATAGAAAAGTAAAAACACAAAAGCAAAGCAAAAACTCAAAATCACAAAAATACAAAAACAAACGAAAAATACAAAAGCTTAAGTAAAAATGCAAAAGTAAAATTTCAAAAATTAAAATAAATAAGATCAGAAATAAGATCAGAAATAAATTCAAACAAAATCAAGAGATTAACACAAAAAAAAACAGTTGGGAAGGTTAGATCACATGGGAAATTTTAAAGTAGGTGTAATTATTATAGTTAGGATTATCAAAATTATAGTCGGTCTAAGCCGACTATAAATACCCTACACATATGTGTGGTTACCATTCAAAGTGATATATAGGTCACCAGGGTATACGAATCCTGAAAATAACTACAAACATTCAATCGCTGAAGAATTTCCATTCATTTGATACCCATATTTACAAATGGGTAGGTGTACCGAATTTCGATTTTTTTTTTCTGAACCACAAGTCTTTTCGCCGGAAAACATTATTATCATGTATTTGAGCATGATATCAATATATATTTGACCAAAAAAGTTTACCTAAGCACGTGCACATAAAAATTGATCTTTATATGTACATTTTATATGAGGTATTTGAACATAAGTGGTCGGATCATAGGTCGCAATGGACCGATCTCGCCAATTTTTTCGCACACACAGCGCAGGTATATTAGTAATCTAAGTTATAAGTTTAATTTATCTAGCTCTTCAATTTTAAAAGTAGTAGGGATTTCAACAGACCGACAGACAGACAGACAGACAGACAGACAGACGGACAGGCAGACGGACAGACGGACATCGCTAAATCGACTCAGGAGGTCATGCTGATCAAGAATATATATACTTTTCCATACCGGAGATGCTTCCTTCTGGGTGTTACAAACGGCGTACCAAACTGAATATACCCTTTCACTCTTAGTGTAGGGTATAAAAATACATAAAAATCAAGTTGCGGAGCCCGAGTACAAAATACTAAATGAGAATAAAAACAGTTTTTTTTTTTTGTAAAATTCATTTTATAAGCGGTATTCGAAACTCCGACAATATATTTTTTTTTGAGAAAATATATTAGTAAATACAATATATATTTATTTTTAGTACATTTGTAGTAATATTATGTACAAAATTGCAGTAAATTTATCTAGTTGTTTTCCATCTAAAAACTACTACATAAATGTAGTAAAACTAAATACATTTGATTTTTAAACATAACTGCAATATAATGTATTTATTTTGAAGATTGCTTCCTTTTTTTAAACAGTAATTTTTTTCTTCACTGTACATAATTTTGACCAACATTTAGCAAATAATAAAAACTATTTATGCAATTAACAAATTACACGTATTATTTGCAATTTGACGCTAATGTTGCCACAATTGTTTTGTCGTTTAAATGCATGACATTCAATTGTCATGTAATGGGCAACACCCTGTTTTTGCAAACAACACACACAAAAAATCAAATAAATCATTTAAAAAAATGTTCAACTTGCCTTAAATTTTATTTTAATCTCGCCTAAAATATCTTCGTATAATTTGTGCATAATTTGTAGATCTTTGACTCGTGCCAATATTTGATCTTTGAACCCCGTCCGCACTGCCGCACAATCAATCAATAGTTTTTGCGATTTTGTGCAGATTTTATCAACGTAATTTTTATGATACTTTTTTTTAGACGTTTTTGTCAATCAGAAAATGTTTGTTTTAGGTGTGGTTTGTAAAGGTAGTCTTTTTTTCCCAAAAGGTTAAATTATTTTGGTACTCATAATCTACAAATATACTAAGCTTTGTTAACCCAGTTTTTAGATACTTAACAAAAACGTTTTAATAATTCTAATTATGTCCATAACACTAAAACAAAAGGTTTATCTCCAAAAACTTTTAAAATATTTCGTTGAAAAAGAAACATAAATCTGCGATTATCGCATGATAATCCGTTTTTGATATTGCCTACAGTTTTTGCTTTATAACGTAAAACATAAAATGGGAATTCTCTGGGTTTTTTTTATATTTTTTGTCTTTGATTGTTTTTTATTATCTATATTATTTCTTTTACATTCCATTCAGAATACTACAACTTATATAAAAAAAACTGTATTAAAGAGAAAGAAAAATAAATTTAAATACATCATATTTGATTTAGTTTGATAATTGGTAACATGTAGTTAGTAAGAATTGTGAAAGTTATTGTCGATTTAAGTCGACTATAAGTATTTTGCATTATGTGATGTTTATGAATCTTGAAAATAACTGCAAACTTGTTACCATGTGATTATTTCGTTAACCCTAGCAGAAATTTTGGTAGGGCCATGCTCATGAACTGATCATGTCATTATTTGAGATGATCGGGATATGACGAGGCCCACGACGTCCTTGTAACGCAGTGTCCTGATCATGTACTCACCTCAGGCAATGATCATGTACTGATCGGGTAATTCCCCATATCATTATTTATCTAACCATTGCCTTGTACATGAGCATACGAAAGCACTACAAATACCCGATGAAATAAAATATTATACCTCATTGAAACCAGATCATTGCCCGATGAAAATTTCTTTATGAGGAACAACTAATGTAGCTTTGATCGGGACCATTGGCTGTTTAGATAATGTAAACCCGGCTATAGTGAGCATGATAAGAGCATGACAAGGCAATGATCATATTTGCTCTAATAGGGGTTACCTTACGAAACCCCGATCATTTCCCGATGGCGCATCGGACAAATTTCCACTAGGGAATTTTAGTACCTATATTTAAGTATCGATAGATTCCAAATCCGTGTCCGAGAAATGCATTATGTATTGTATTGTATATTTCGCAATAAACTAAAGGAGTTTACTATAAGTTTATTTTGGTATAAAAGGTATATGTAAAAAAGTGTTTTCGACCGTTTGTGTAGGTACACATGTAATAGGAATTATAAGTTTTATCTGACTTTTATTGTTCCAGTAATTTTGATTTCAATAGACAGACTGACATGCAGAAGGACAAACAGACTTGTCACTTTTTGTGAATTATTAACCATTACTTTATTATTAGTATTCCGATGGTCTTATAGATTCCAATCACCACATATTCGATTTTTTAATTGGCACATTTTTATTGTTCTTTGTTATTTTTAATCCCAATAGCAGTTATCGAATTATTCGTACAGTTGGATAGCTGCCCTGCAGTCTAGTCAACCACACAGAAAAAAAAACGTAAATATAACCAAAAATGTACATCAATACAATTACTGAAACTGCGCCGACAAAATTATTAACTGCATTAGCGAACACATCCTTCATATAAGCAATCGCATTTGCTGACAGCTGTTTTCACGACGAATTCGAATTTCGGTAGTACCGAGTTGGCTCAGTGTTGGCTCGTATATCTTTCCATCATAAAATGGCAAACCTTACCTGAAGAGAAATGTCAAAAGAGCGGCAAGAAGTATGGCGTCGTTTGCTGTTCCTGTCGCTCTACTTTTGTAGCGTCCCTGTTGAAAACCCCTTGAAAAAACTTTTGTAGTGCTCTTATTGAAAAACCCTTTATATATATTGAAAGGAAATTAAACACAAATAAGAGATGAAATATCAAAGTTGAAGTCATTCGCACAATGTTCCGAAAACAACCCAACGAACCGAATAGGCAAGCACGCGTCCATCAAACGAATGTAAAATAATATCGGCTGTAAAGTTGTAGTTGCTTTAAAACTGTGAAGAATCTGTTAAACTGTAGTGTCTTTAAAACTGAGTAGTTTGTGAATTCGGTTGGTGTATATGCTGTATATATACATATACACCAAACCATAGCATATACACCGACCGCAATTTTTTAGTAACTACGAATAGCAAATGTGTTCACTGAATTACTGAATTTTATTGCTGGACTGATTCATTAATGTCATTACATGCAATTAATATCTGTTGCTATATTTACATCGATTATTTTTTTCTGTGCAGTTAAAATCTAGTAACATTAGTAGTTGAAAAAATACTACTACTAGGTAAAAATCAATGCTATTTTCATATAATGAACTGGTATTTGTTTGACTTGAAATACTTTCTTATTATACAAAATAATTTTGGGAATCAAAAATGTCAAAGTTCATGTTATGTCATTATGAGAAAAACACGATAACCATGTATGAGGCAATTGGAAATTTAATTAATTAAATTTATGTAAATTTAGCTAGTTTCAATTAGCAAATATGATTCGATATATCGAAAAAATAACGCTCTACAAGTCACTCATCATTCCCGTCCTACTTTATGGTGCAGAAACATGGACACTGGCCTCCACCGATGAGAGAGTACTGGGAGCGTTCGAGAGAAAGATTCTCCGTAAAATCTTTGGCCCTATCTGCTTTTCTAACGAGTATCGAATCAGGATGAACCACGAGCTGTATGAGTTATTCGACGACATTGACATAGTCAAGCGCATCAAGATCCAGCGGCTTCGCTGGCTAGGTCATGTCGAACGAATGGATGAAAACACTCCAGCCAAGAAGGTGCTTGAATCGAAACTCGAAGGTGGACAGCGTAGAAGAGGGCGTCCAAATCTGCGTTGGAAAGACCAAGTTGAGGACAACCTGGCAACGCTTGGTATTTCTAACGGACGTCAGCGCGCGCAAAGCAGATCCGACTGGCTCGGCTTCATCTCAGCGGCCAAAACCGACCCACGGTTGTAAGGGCCATTTAATCAAAAAAATCTAAATATCGAAAAAATACATCGATGTATCGAATAGATGCTGAGGATTATTTTGCATCGGAAAACATTGATGTATCGAAGCAATATATCGAGTGTTTATCGAGTGTACATCGATGTTTTTTAGGGCATCCCTATATCATAGTAAAGACAATTGTCCTATTTATCATAAGGTTTGAACTAGAGATGAGCGCGTACCTCACACGCACGAGCACGGAATCACATGAAAAACATACAAAACGTGAAAAATAATAACAGAGACTTAAACCCATTAGAATATCGGTTCCCGTTCTGGTTCCAAGATTTTTAAAATGGCGATTCCGTTTCAAAAAACCAAACCATTCCGGTTACAATTCCGGTTCTTTGTGACCAGAATGGGACTAAAACCCTTCCAATATTGGTGGCGGTTCTCGTTGCAAGATTTAAAAATAGCTGTTCCAGTTTCAACCAAAAAATTGCATGGGTTCCCTTTCCATACCTTTTTTAAATCCTTTCTGGTACCGGTTCTTTATGCTACCATATTATAAATAATTAAAAAAATAACTTTGATACTGTTTTATTCTCTAAATCGGAACCTCCATAGAATCGGCAGCTGTCGGGTACCGCAAAGAACCGGAATCGGAATCGTTATTAAGAAATGTGTGGAACCGACATCGATATTTTTTTGATATACCCTTTTGTATAAAATATGGTTATCTAAAAAGTAAGTTTTTTTTTTTGAAAGCCTTTATACAATCAGAAGACATAGTTCTACCGTATGTTGATATTTGTTTTCTCAATAAAAACTAATAGATCAATTATACTGAGGCGGCATTGTATTTTTAAATTACCTCTTGGCATAAAATTCCGATCACACCTATGTCCAGGCAAATTCAGTTGAAATTGAAGATGTTACTTAGAAAAAATGTTTTTTTCGGACGAAACCCCTTTTTTCGAAAGTTCCAAGTGTCCTTTTTTGTTGGTGTAAATAGCATATTTACAAGTCATATATTAAAATCTTTAGTTTTAGTTCCTTTATAAAAAAAATATATACAAAAAGAGTATTAATGATAAGCCTCACAAGTTGAAAAGAAGGCGGAATTTTCGTTCCAATAGTGGTATCATACCTCTACCTCTGTCCAAATTTCGTTTGGGATATGGCACACTTATGCGACAAATATTTGTTTGTATTCGGGTATTAGCTAGCGATTGTATTAAAATTGTAGCGATATCTTGCAAGCCGTAGCAATAGTGATGATTAGAACGACACAAAACATGCACGTATCATCGGTATTTTTGATGTTTTTCTTACTTTGGCTACATGTAGCAAATCGACAGAGCAACTTAAAAACTCAAAAATGGTTGGGATTTATTAATTCAAGTATTCTCGGCAGTCAATGGCAAACCTACGAGAATAAAATATTGCCTAAGAAGAGCGCTCGAGTACGGCGTTCGGGTACGGAATTAAAACTTTAGGTCCCACCACATAGAGCTCGACAGAGTTCTTCAGATCTATTATATGTACTAGCTGGACCCGTGCACGACTCGTGCCAAGATTTTGTGAATGCAAAGATATGAAGCGATCGATTTTATTAATATAAAAAACATTTTTATTATTTATATGACGGACCCGTGCTTTGCTGTGCAAGTTTTTTATTGGTTTTATAAATGCAGTAACCAAATAATAATTCTCCGCCAAAACAACTTTTCTCAGAGGCAATTCGTTCTCAGACTACGCTTCCCCGTAGAATATTTTGCCTTAGTAGAAATCTTTCCAATAGAAATCTTCGCCGTAAAATTCTTCACCATAGATCATTTTCCGTAAAATTCTTCCCGAAGAACTCATCCCGGTAGAATGGTTCTCGGTAGAATTCTTTCCCGAAGAATTCTTCCCCGTAGAGTTTTTCCCAGAAGAAGTTTAAGTGCGGTGAGTTTTAATGTGGTGAGTTCCAAGTGTCAGCGTCGTGAATTATATTGTGGTGAGTTTTAGTGTATTGAATGTTAATGTGGTGACTTTTAATGCAGTGAATCTTAGTGAGATTTAGTGTGGTGAATTTTAGTGTGGTGAGTTTTAGTGTGGTGAGTTTTAGTGTAATGAATTTTAGTGTGGTGAGTTTTAGTGTAGTGAATTTTAGTGTGGTGAATTTTAGTATGGTGAGTTTTAGTGTGGTGAATTTTATTGTGGTGAGTTTTAGTGTAGTGAATTTTAGTGTAGTAAGTTTTAGTGTGCTGAATTTTAGTGTGGTGAATTTTAGTGTGGTGAATTTTAGTGTGGTGAATTTTGGTGTGGTGAGTTTCATTGTGGTGAGTTTTAATAAAATTATTTTGAAGAGATTTCAAAGTCATTTTATTACGATAAAATTCTTTTAATTATTCGTAAAGGTTTATACAAATTAAGCCGATTTAAAGTGAGAGAGTAAAATCGACATGGCGCTTTAGTGACAGATTCAACTGTCATGTTTGATGACAAATAATATCCAATGACAAACATAAATTTCCAATGAAAAAAAATACAAAATAAAAAATGCAAATCGCTACCCTGTGATCAATGTTTCAAGGATAAATACATAATTCATAAAGTAGCAAACAAAAAAAAAACCGAATTATTTAAACGAGCATCAAACCCTGTACGACATGCACCACACGAAGCAATACTGAGTCATGACAACGGCATCCACCAAAATGTGGGACAATCGCAACCTGTGATGAAATCACGTTTGGGCCAAGTCTATAAAAAACAGCAACGACAACAACAAAATACAATAAATGTTGTTGTCATTGCATTGTCAAAAATTGCATTTGTTTTTATTGTGTTGCATTTATTTTATGTCTAATTTAAACATGGCGGCGAACATGGTGGCAACGCTGCAGCGGGAGAGAACGCGACGTGGACGCCCTCTGTGTGGCGGCAACGGCACAACTTTGTTGCTGTTGTCGGCGCAGCGCTTGGCATGGGGTCACCAGACCGAGGCGGCAGGCGCTGTGGGTGGGTGTGGCGCAGTTGGTTGTACCAAAGGGGCTCTGTGAGTACGCCGACGGACGACCGTTTGTCTTTCAAGGCGCGCATGTTTTTTTTTTTTTCTTTTTTGTTTGTTTCTATTGCAGTTGTTATTAGAGTCGTTTTTTCCTTCAAGTGAAGCGCATTCTTAGGCATTTTATTTAAATATATTGTAAAATTTAAACAATATAATGTTTGTTATAACGATGCAGCGCTGCCAGCTCATTCTAGTGTGTGGCCACATGTAATTTGAGACATTTTTCATTTGAACTCTTTTTTTGTTGCAACAAAATGGTTGTAGTCACGTTTGCACGAATTATACATTGGGGCAGCACTTGATCATTTGGTTATAATGTGCACAAAAAATAATAATAATAAAATTATAATTTAAATGTTCTATGGTGCTCCGTTTAAGAGAAATAAAGATTTAAATAAATCTTTGATAAATCGGTTGTTTTCTCTAACACCAACAGAATGAATTTAATAAAATTTACAGGAGAAAATCCACTTTGAAATCACTATAAAAAGGCTAATCTCCGCTCCGTTTAAAAGAAATGAGCAATTAAAGAAATCCTTGACAAGTCCAATCCAATCCAATCGGTCGAATTTAATTTACAGGGGAAAACTTGAAATCACTATAAAATCCGCCAACTCAATCCGCCGATTCCTCTAGGGCCACTGAAACGAATTTACTGAATTTTTCCATAATTAATCTACTTTGAAATTACTATAAAATTCGCCAACTTTGACCCCTCTACGACGCTCCGTTTAGAAGAAATGAAAGATTTAAGACATTTTATTTTCAAAAATCGATTTTGAATTTTTTTAAAATTGTGCCAACTTTGACCCCTCTACGACACTCCGTTTAGAAGATATGAAGGTTTTAAGAAAGTCTTTACTAATCAGCCGATTCCCCTAGGACCACTGAAACGAATTTACTGAATTTTTCAATAATTAATCTACTTTGAAATCACTAGAAAATGCGCCAACTTTGACCCCTCTACGACGTTCCGTTTAGAATATATGAAAGATTTAAGAAATTTTATTTCCAAAAATCAATTTTGAATTTTTTATAAATTGTGCCAACTTTGACTCCTCTACGACGCTCCGTTTAGAAGATATGGAGGTTTTAAGAAAGTCTTTACTAATCAGCCGATTCCTCTAGGACCACAGAACCGAATTGACTGAATTTTTCCATAATTAATCTACTTTGAAATCACTATAAAATGCGCCAACTTTGACCCCTCTACGACGCACCGTTTAGAAGATATGAAAGATTTAAGAAATTTTATTTCCAAAAATCAATTTTGAATTTTTTATAAATTGTGCCAACTTTGACTCCTCTACGACGCTCCGTTTAGAAGATATGGAGGTTTTAAGAAAGTCTTTACTAATCAGCCGATTCCTCTAGGACCACAGAACCGAATTGACTGAATTTTTCCATAATTAATCTACTTTGAAATCACTATAAAATGCGACAACTTTGACCCCTCTACGACGCTCCGTTCAGAAGATATGGAGGTTTTAAGAAAGTCTTTACTAATCAGCCGATTCCTCTAGGACCACAGAACCGAATTGACTGAATTTTTCCATAATTAATCTACTTTGAAATCACTATAAAATGCGCCAACTTTGACCCCGACAACTTTGACTCCTCTACGACGCTCCGTTTAGAAGATATGGAGGTTTTAAGAAAGTCTTTACTAATCAGCCGATTCCTCTAGGACCACAGAACCGAATTGACTGAATTTTTCCATAATTATTCTACTTTGAAATGACTATAAAATGCGCCAACTTTGACCCCTCTACGACGCCCCGTTTAGAAGATATGAAGGTTTTAAGAAAGTCTTTACTAATCAGCCGATTCCTCTAGGACCACAGAACCGAATTGACTGAATCAATAATAAATCTACTGTGAAATCACTAGAAAATGCGCCAACTTTGACCCCTCTACGACGCTTCGTTTAGAAGATATGGAGGTTTTAAGAAAGTCTTTACTCTAGGACCACAGAACCGAATTGACTGAATTTTTCCATAATTAATCTACTTTGAAATCACTATAAAATGCGCCAACTTTGACCCCTCTACGACGCTCCGTTTAGAAGATATGGAGGTTTTAAGAAAGTCTTTACTAATTAGCCGATTCCTCTAGGACCACAGAACCGAATTGACTGATTTTTTCCATAATTAATCTACTTTGAAAACACTACAAAATGTACCAACTACGACGCTCCGTTTAGAAGATATGGAGGTTTTAAGAAAGTCTTTACTAATCAGTCGATTTCTCTAGGACCACAGAACCGAATTGACTGAATTTTTCCATAATTAATCTACTTTGAAATCACTATAAAATGCGCCAATTTTGACCCCTCTACGACGCACCGTTTAGAAGATATGAAGGTTTTAAGAAAGTCTTTACTAATCAGCCGATTCCTCTAGGACCACAGAACCGAATTGACTGAATTTTTCCATAATTAATCTACTTTGAAATGACTATAAAATGCGCCAACTTTGACCCCTCTACGACGCCCCGTTTAGAAGATATGAAGGTTTTAAGAAAGTCTGACTATAAAATGCGCCAACTTTGACCCCTCTACGACGCTCCGTTTAGAAGATATGGAGGTTTTAAGAAAGTCTTTACTAATTAGCCGATTCCTCTAGGACCACAGAACCGAATTGACTGAATTTTTCCATAATTAATCTACTTTGAAATCACTATAAAATGCGCCAACTTTGACCCCTCTACGACGCTCCGTTTAGAAGATATGGAGGTTTTAAGAAAGTCTTTACTAATTAGCCAATTCCTCTAGGACCACAGAACCGAATTGACTGATTTTTTCCATAATTAATCTACTTTGAAATCACTACAAAATGTACCAACTTTGACCCCTCTACGACGCTCCGTTTAGAAGATATGGAGGTTTTAAGAAAGTCTTTACTAATCAGTCGATTTCTCTAGGACCACAGAACCGAATTGACTGAATTTTTCCATAATTAATCTACTTTGAAATCACTATAAAATGCGCCAACTTTGACCCCTCTACGACGCACCGTTTAGAAGATATGAAAGATTTAAGAAATTTTATTACCAAAAATCAATTTTGAATTTTTTATAAATTGTGCCAACTTTGACCCCTCTACGACGCCCCGTTTAGAAGATATGAAGGTTTTAAGAAAGTCTTTACTAATCAGCCGATTCCTCTAGGACCACAGAACCGAATTGACTGAATTTTTCCATAATTAATCTACTTTGAAATGACTATAAAATGCGCCAACTTTGACCCCTCTACGACGCCCCGTTTAGAAGATATGAAGGTTTTAAGAAAGTCTTTACTAATCAGCCGATTCCTCTAGGACCACAGCACCGAATTGACTGAATTTTTCAATAATAAATCTACTGTGAAATCACTATAAAATGCGCCAACTTTGACCCCTCTACGACGCTCCGTTTAGAAGATATGGAGGTTTTAAGAAAGTCTTTACTAATTAGCCGATTCCTCTAGGACCACAGAACCGAATTGACTGAATTTTTCCATAATTAATCTACTTTGAAATCACTATAAAATGCGCCAACTTTGACCCCTCTACGACGCTCCGTTTAGAAGATATGGAGGTTTTAAGAAAGTCTTTACTAATCAGCCGATTCCTCTAGGACCACTGAAACGAATTTACTGAATTTTTCCATAATTAATCTACTTTGAAATCACTATAAAATGTACCAACTTTGACCCCTCTACGACGCTCCGTTTAGAAGATATGGAGGTTTTAAGCAAGTCTTTACTAATCAGCCGAATTGACTGAATTTTTCCATAATTAATCTACTTTGAAATCACTTTAAAATGCGCCAACTTTGACCCCTCTACGACGCTCCGTTTAGAAGATATGGAGGTTTTAAGAAAGTCTTTACTAATCAGCCGATTCCTCTAGGACCACTGAAACGAATTTACTGAATTTTTCCATAATTAATCTACTTTGAAATCACTATAAAATGTACCAACTTTGACCCCTCTACGACGCTCCGTTTAGAAGATATGGAGGTTTTAAGCAAGTCTTTACTAATCAGCCGAATTGACTGAATTTTTCCATAATTAATCTACTTTTAAATCACTATAAAATGCGTCAACTTTGACCCCTCTACGACGCTCCGTTTAGAAGATATGGAGGTTTGAAGAAAGTCTTTACTAATCAGCCGATTCCTCTAGGACCACTGAAACGAATTTACTGAATTTTTCCATAATTAATCTACTTTGAAATCACTATAAAATGCGCCAACTTTGACCCCTCTACGACGCTCCGTTTAGAAGATATGGAGGTTTTAAGAAAGTCTTTACTAATCAGCCGATTCCTCTAGGACCACTGAAACGAATTTACTGAATTTTTCCATAATTAATCTACTTTGAAATCACTATAAAATGCGCCAACTTTGACCCCTCTACGACGCTCCGTTTAGAAGATATGGAGGTTTTAAGAAAGTCTTTACTAATCAGCCGATTCCTCTAGGACCACTGAAACGAATTTACTGAATTTTTCCATAATTAATCTACTTTGAAATCACTATAAAATGTACCAACTTTGACCCCTCTACGACGCTCCGTTTAGAAGTTTGACCCCTCTACGACGCTCCGTTTAGAAGATATGGAGGTTTTAAGAAAGTCTTTACTAATCAGCCGATTCCTCTAGGACCACTGAAACGAATTTACTGAATTTTTCCATAATTAATCTACTTTGAAATCACTATAAAATGCGCCAACTTTGACCCCTCTACGACGCTCCGTTTAGAAGATATGGAGGTTTTAAGAAAGTCTTTACTAATCAGCCGATTCCTCTAGGACCACTGAAACGAATTGACTGAATTTTTCCATAATTAATCTACTTTGAAATCACTAGAAAATGCGCCAACTTTGACCCCTCTACGACGCTCCGTTTAGAAGATATGGAGGTTTTAAGAAAGTCTTTACTAATCAGCCGATTCCTTTAGGACCACTGAAACGAATTTACTGAATTTTTCCATAATTAATCTACTTTGAAATCACTATAAAATGCGCCAACTTTGACCCCTCTACGACGCTCCGTTTAGAAGATATGGAGGTTTTAAGAAAGTCTTTACTAATCAGCCGATTCCTCTAGGACCACTGAAACGAATTGACTGATTTTTTCCATAATTAATCTACTTTGAAATCACTAGAAAATGCGCCAACTTTGACCCCTCTACGACGCTCCGTTTAGAAGATATGGAGGTTTTAAGAAAGTCTTTACTAATCAGCCGATTCCTCTAGGACCACTGAAACGAATTTACTGAATTTTTCCATAATTAATCTACTTTGAAATCACTATAAAATTGTGCCAACTTTGACCCCTCTACGACGCTCCGTTTAGAAGATATGGAGGTTTTAAGAAAGTCTTTACTAATCAGCCGATTCCTCTAGGACCACTGAACCGAATTGACTGAATTTTTCCATAATTAATCTACTTTGAAATTACTATAAAATGTGCCAACTTTGACCCCTCTACGACGCTCCGTTTAGAAGATATGGAGGTTTTAAGAAAGTCTTTACTAATCAGCCGATTCCTTTAGGATCACTGAAACGAATTTACTGAATTTTTCCATAATTCATCTACTTTGAAATCACTATAAAATGCGCCAACTTTGACCCCTATACGACGCTCCGTTTAGAAGATATGAAAGATTTAAGAATTTTTATTTTCAAAAATTGATTTTTAATTTTTAAAATTGTGCCAACTTTTACCCCTCTACGACGCTCCGTTTAGAAGATATGGAGGTTTTAAGAAAGTCTTTACTAATCAGCCGATTCCTCTAGGACCACAGAACCGAATTGACTGAATTTTTCCATAATTAATCTACTTTGAAATCACTATAAAATGCGCCAACTTTGACCCTTCTACGACGATCCGTTTAGAAGATATGGAGGTTTTAAGAAGTCTTTACTAATCAGCCGATTCCTCTAGGACCACTGAACCGAATTGAATGAATTTTTCCATAATTAATCTACTTTGAAATCACTATAAAATGCGCCAACTTTGACCCCTCTACGACGCTCCGTTTAGAAGATATGAATGATTTAAGAAATTTTATTTCCAAAAATCAATTTTGAATTTTTTAAAAATTGTGCCAACTTTGACTCCTCTACGACGCTCCGTTTAGAAGATATGGAGGTTTTAAGAAAGTCTTTACAAATCAGCCGATTCCTTTAGGACCACTGAAACGAATTTACTGAATTTTTCCATAATTAATCTACTTTGAAATCACTATAAAATGCGCCAACTTTGAACCCTCTAGGACGCTCCGTTTAGAAGATATGAAAGATTTAAGAATTTTTATTTTCAAAAATTGATTTTGAATTTTTTTAAAATTGTGCCAACTTTGACGCCTCTACGACGCTCCGTTTAGAAGATATGGAGGTTTTAAGAAAGTCTTTACTAATCAGCCGATTCCTTTAGGACCACTGAAACGAATTTACTGAATTTTTCCATAATTAATCTACTTTGAAATCACTATAAAATTGTGCCAACTTTGACCCCTCTACGACGCTCCGTTTAGAAGATATGGAGGTTTTAAGAAAGTCTTTACTAATCAGCCGATTCCTCTAGGACCACTGAAACGAATTTACTGAATTTTTCCATAATTAATCTACTTTGAAATCACTATAAAATGCGCCAACTTTGAACCCTCTAGGACGCTCCGTTTAGAAGATATGAAAGATTTAAGAATTTTTATTTTCAAAAATTGATTTTGAATTTTTTTAAAATTGTGCCAACTTTGACGCCTCTACGACGCTCCGTTTAGAAGATATGGAGGTTTTAAGAAAGTCTTTACTAATCAGCCGATTCCTTTAGGACCACTGAAACGAATTTACTGAATTTTTCCATAATTAATCTACTTTGAAATCACTATAAAATTGTGCCAACTTTGACCCCTCTACGACGCTCCGTTTAGAAGATATGGAGGTTTTAAGAAAGTCTTTACTAATCAGCCGATTCCTCTAGGACCACTGAACCGAATTGACTGAATTTTTCCATAATTAATCTACTTTGAAATTACTATAAAATGTGCCAACTTTGACCCCTCTACGACGCTCCGTTTAGAAGATATGGAGGTTTTAAGAAAGTCTTTACTAATCAGCCGATTCCTCTAGGACCACTGAAACGAATTTACTGAATTTTTCCATAATTAATCTACTTTGAAATCACTATAAAATGCGCCAACTTTGAACCCTCTAGGACGCTCCGTTTAGAAGATATGAAAGATTTAAGAATTTTTATTTTCAAAAATTGATTTTGAATTTTTTTAAAATTGTGCCAACTTTGACGCCTCTACGACGCTCCGTTTAGAAGATATGGAGGTTTTAAGAAAGTCTTTACTAATCAGCCGATTCCTTTAGGACCACTGAAACGAATTTACTGAATTTTTCCATAATTAATCTACTTTGAAATCACTATAAAATTGTGCCAACTTTGACCCCTCTACGACGCTCCGTTTAGAAGATATGGAGGTTTTAAGAAAGTCTTTACTAATCAGCCGATTCCTCTAGGACCACTGAACCGAATTGACTGAATTTTTCCATAATTAATCTACTTTGAAATTACTATAAAATGTGCCAACTTTGACCCCTCTACGACGCTCCGTTTAGAAGATATGGAGGTTTTAAGAAAGTCTTTACTAATCAGCCGATTCCTCTAGGACCACTGAAACGAATTTACTGAATTTTTCCATAATTAATCTACTTTGAAATCACTATAAAATGCGCCAACTTTGACCCCTCTAGGACGCTCCGTTTAGAAGATATGAAAGATTTAAGAATTTTTATTTTCAAACATTGATTTTGAATTTTTTTAAAATTGCGCCAACTTTGACGCCTCTACGACGCTCCCTTTAGAAGATATGGAGGTATTAAGAATGTCTTTACTAATCCGCCGATTCCTCTAGGACCACTGAAACGAATTTACTGAATTTTTCCATAATTAATCTACTTTGAAATCACTATAAAATTGTGCCAACTTTGACCCCTCTACGACGCTCCGTTTAGAAGATATGGAGGTTTTAAGAAAGTCTTTACTAATCAGCCGATTCCTCTAGGACCACTGAAACGAATTTACTGAATTTTTCCATAATTAATCTACTTTGAAATCACTATAAAATGCGCCAACTTTGAACCCTCTAGGACGCTCCGTTTAGAAGATATGAAAGATTTAAGAATTTTTATTTTCAAAAATTGATTTTGAATTTTTTTAAAATTGTGCCAACTTTGACGCCTCTACGACGCTCCGTTTAGAAGATATGGAGGTTTTAAGAAAGTCTTTACTAATCAGCCGATTCCTTTAGGACCACTGAAACGAATTTACTGAATTTTTCCATAATTAATCTACTTTGAAATCACTATAAAATTGTGCCAACTTTGACCCCTCTACGACGCTCCGTTTAGAAGATATGGAGGTTTTAAGAAAGTCTTTACTAATCAGCCGATTCCTCTAGGACCACTGAACCGAATTGACTGAATTTTTCCATAATTAATCTACTTTGAAATTACTATAAAATGTGCCAACTTTGACCCCTCTACGACGCTCCGTTTAGAAGATATGGAGGTTTTAAGAAAGTCTTTACTAATCAGCCGATTCCTCTAGGACCACTGAAACGAATTTACTGAATTTTTCCATAATTAATCTACTTTGAAATCACTATAAAATGCGCCAACTTTGACCCCTCTAGGACGCTCCGTTTAGAAGATATGAAAGATTTAAGAATTTTTATTTTCAAACATTGATTTTGAATTTTTTTAAAATTGCGCCAACTTTGACGCCTCTACGACGCTCCCTTTAGAAGATATGGAGGTATTAAGAATGTCTTTACTAATCCGCCGATTCCTCTAGGACCACTGAAACGAATTTACTGAATTTTTCCATAATTAATCTACTTTGAAATCACTATAAAATGCGCCAACTTTGACCCCTCTACGACGCTCCGTTTAGAAGATATGGAGGTTTTAAGATAGTCTTTATTAATCAGCCGATTCCTTTAGGACCACTGAAACGAATTTACTGAATTTTTCCATAATTAATCTACTTTGAAATCACTATAAAATGCGCCAACTTTGACCCCTCTACGACGCTCCGTTTAGAAGATATGGAGGTTTTAAGAAAGTCTTTACTAATCAGCCGATTCCTCTATGACCACAGAACCGAATTGACTGAATGTTTCCATAATTAATCTACTTTGAAATCACTATAAAATGCGCCAACTTTGACCCCTCTACGACGCTCCGTTTAGAAGATATGAAGGTTTTAAGAAAGTCTTTACTAATCAGCCGATTCCTCTAGGACCGCAGAACCGAATTGACTGAATTTTTCCATAATTAATCTACTTTGGAATCACTATAAAATGCGCCAACTTTGTAAACAAATGTGGTAAATTTTTGTTGCATACGCTTGATGGTGGAAAAAAGCATTGCATAGTTGTAGGCGGTTGTATAAAATCAGCAAGGAGAAGACGAAAATAAGACAAATCGACTGATACAACGACGTATGACGCACAAATAAACAAAGTGACAACATTTTACTGTGTGGCAGATAGACAGACAGAAATTAAAAATTGGAAGGAGGAATAGAGGAGTGGATGGTGGTAGAGACAAACATTTGAACAGACAGACAGACAGACATATGCTGCATGCATTGCTAGCTTTTGTGAAGACTTGTTGTATTTATGCTGCATGCAACGATGAACGCGTGGACAGACGGACGCGCAGACTGAGAGAGAAAAAGACGATTAGGCGGCAGCCACGACGAATGTACTTTGGCTTTTGTGACAGTGTTTTTCTTTTGTTGGTGGATGGATGTATGTGTGAATGTGCATGTGTGGGTGTATGGATACTTTGTTGTAGTACGACGCAGATGACATCACATGTGCTGCCACTGCTGCCGTCGCCGCATAAAACACTGGAACAAAAGCTATGCGTGGCAATATGTGTAAAATGTATGTATGACTCTTTTTTGTTGTTGTTTCTGTTGTTTTTGTGCAAGCGTAACATACGCGGAGAAGAGTTAAGAAGTGAAGAGAACAAAGTCTAAAACGAAATTGCAAAAGTGTTTGAAAGTCTATTGCGTTGTGGGACACATGCGTGTGCGTGTGCGTGTTTCGTGGTTGTTCGGGTGGATGATCGATGGCCGTTGGTTTGTTCAGTGGCTGGGTGGGTGGTTGTCCACATGCAACGCCACAAAAGTCACACATACTACGCAGCTAATAGCAAGAAAAGCGCGTTTGTCATTTATAAATACAACTGGAACATAAATATTAAAAATAATTTTTTTTATAAAAGTAAACTTTTCTTTAATGGTTAAAGCTTCCGATTGAAATCGAATTTTAATTTTAATTTAAACCAATCGTATACAGAATTCGATTCATTCAATATTAAAAGCGATTTTTAATTAATTTTAATATAAATTTTCTGCATCAATCGTATTTAATTTTCAATTCGATCGATTTATTTTTCTTTTCCAGAATTAGATTTTTCAATAGAAATCAACGTATTTTGATTGAATTCAAAATCTTAAATTAAATAAAACGAATTTATATCAGTTTTATTTTTATCAAATATTTAAATCGATCAAAAAGAAATTTCAAAATATTCGCGTTTAATTTAATTTTAATTTGTATCATTTAGTTGATTTTGATTCATGTAAATTTTAGCAATTCTTATTCGTTTTAAAATGTATGTGGTGGAACCTGGGGTAAAGAGGGATATGGGGTAATGTGGGAAATTGCTATTTTTTTGAAAAGTTATTGCGTTTTTAGACAAACAAAAAAAAACTACTGTCATGTGTTACTGCGTCGAATAAAATTGTCCGTTACATATCTTCCCATAATGTGCTATTGCAAGATTCAAATTAAAAAAATTTGATCATAGTAGCTCTGAATTAAATGGCAGAAAATAATTTGTGTCAGTTATAGTCAATACAAAATTTATTTAACGCGAAAATGGCAAACGAAGTGGAAGTGCGAGAAAATATAATTAAAATTTTTCAAAAACAACCTAGTTGGTCTTTTAAAAAAATTGCCAAGGAGGTAGGGGCTAACCCTAAGACCATTTCTCGCGTTATCAACCACTTTAAGGAAGACCTGAGTATTGATCGGAAGAAAGGTTCTGGTAAAAAAAGGTCCACATGATCGTGAAAAGTCTTTCGTGCGCAGGACTAAGAAAGAAGCTGGTCTGAAGACGTACAAGGTCCAAAAAGTTCCGGATAGAAATGCCGTCAAGAATGAAACCGCAAAACAACGAGCTAAAAGGCTGAACCAAGATTTTTTTAAAAAAATCGATTGCTGCATAATGGACGGCGAAACTTTTGTTTTAGCGGACTTTTCTCAGCTACCTGGGCAGGAATTTTATACAGCTGATTCTCGAGGAAATGTCGCTGAAAAACTCATATAAAATAAATGACCAAATTCCCAAAGAAATTCCTTGTTTGGCAGGCAATTTGCAGTTGTGGAAAAAGGAGCATCTCATTCGTGACATCGGGTACAATTAATCGCGAAATATATGTGAAGGAATGCTTGCAAAAGAGATTGCTTCCATTTTTACGCCAACATAAAGTGTCCACATTTTTTTGGCCTGACCTCGCGTCATGTCACTACAGCAAAACGGCCTTAGAGTGAATCCAACAAAATGCAGTGATTTTGGTGCCTAGAGAAGCCAGTCCACCAAACTGTCCAGAACTCAGGCCGATTGTGAGATACTGGGCTTTAGTAAAAAGGGAGATGAAGACAACAAAAAAAGTGGCCAAAGACATTCAAGACTTTAAAAGAAAGTGGTCTTCAGCAGCTGTGAGGGTGTCGGACACTACCATTACAACATTAATGGAAGGGGTTCCGGAAAAATTAAAACTTTTTATTAAAAAATATTAATTTCTGGTTTTTTATATATTTTTTTTTTAATCTAAAAATAATTTGCAAAATAAAATATTTTATTCTATAAAAATTCGATTACTAGATTTCTAGATTTTTTCATTTTTGTAGCGGACAATTTTATTACGCAGTCCTTAATATGGTATCTACTTTTTTATCGACGATTTTAATGAAATGTATACCTTTTTATTGGTCTTCGAGAACAAATGAAAAAATATATTGAAAAGTTTTTCTAGAGTGCATTCGAAAAACGTGCTATTTGAACGTTTTCAATTAATAAAGTATATCATATCTGTAATTAATTTAACCTATTTTTTTTGTTATTTTTTTTTTTTTTTGTGAAAGCTCGAAATGTAATTTAAACGATTCTAACGTTTAAATTAATTGTTTAATTTTAATATATTATATCTGGTTAATAAGGAAAAAATACTTCCTTCACAGTCATTTTTTCATTACCATAATTTTATTTGTGCATTACTTTAATATTTTTTATATATTCTGAATGTATTTATATGATGTTTATGTTGTAAATGAAACATGAATACAGAAGAATTCAGAAATAGCAAATTATTTGCCTGTTTGTAAAATGTTTAACATTTCCCACTTTACCCAAGGAATTTGCCAGAGGTTCGAAAATGATCAATTCTAAAAAATCGCCCAAAATCAATTAAAAGACATATAATCTGTATTTTTTTAATGCAAAAAGTTAGATCACGAACCATTCAATGTAATAGACCTTTTAAAAGAATTAAAAAAAAAATAAATACATTTGTGAAGGCAGATCAAAACGTTTCCGACATTGCCCCAGTCTCCTCTATATTTTTAGATTTTTGAATTTTTGAATTTTATGTTTAATTAATTTACATATTTTTATACCCTACACTAAGAGTGAAAGGGTATATTCAGTTTGGTACGTTTGTAACACCCAGAAGGAAGCATCTCCGGTATGGAAAAATATATATTCTTGATCAGCATGACCTCCTGAGTCGATTTAGCGATGTCCGTCTGTCGGTTGAAATCCCTACTACTTTTAAAATTGAAGAGCTAGATAAATGAAACTTATAACTTAGATTACTAATATACCTACGCTGTATGTGCGAAAATGGTCCATTGTGACCTACGATCCGACCACTTATGTTCAAATACCTCATAAAAAAGGTACTTATAAAGATCAATTTTTATGTATACGTGCATAGGTAAACTTTTTTGGTCAAATATATATTGACATCATGCTCAAATGCATGATAATAACGGTTTCCGGCGAAACGACTGGTGGTTCCAAAAAAAAAAATCGAAATTCGGTACACCTACCCATTTGTAAATATGGGTATCAAATGAATGGAAATTCTTCAGCGATTGAATGTTTGTAGTTATTTTCAGGATTCGTATACCCTGGTGACCTATATATCACTTTGAATGGTAACCACACATATGTGTAGGGTATTTATAGTCGGCTTAGACCGACTATAATTTTGATAATCCTAACTATCATAATTACACCTACTTTAAAATTTCCCATGTGATCTAACCTTCCCAACTGGTTTAGTTTTTATCCAACATTTTATTAATATATTTTTCATCGTTTCTAAATTTTACTGTTTAAAATTTTTGTTAATTTGTACACCCAGAAAAAAATTCCCTCAAATTTGGTCAATAGGACAATTATTGATTTAATAGTATACAAAAAATAAATCTTTTCATATAAAATCAATGGCAATGTCATGGTATTTCCTAGTATTTAATGGTGTATTCCGATTAAAATAATAATTTATACTATTGACTATTTTTAAAAGTAAAAAACTATTATTTTTATAGTATTTTTTTCGGGGGTATATACATAATTTTTATTTATTTTATATTTTTATTATTTCATGTAATTAGGAAGTAAGTAGTTTATTATTAACCCACTAACGCTCAAATCCAAAAATTATAAAATTAATTTTTCTTTCCAAGTATTTAATAACACAACCTAAGTGAAAATTTCCCATGGACATCCCTATATCGAAACGATTTTGAGAAAATGGAAATCGTATATTTAAGCCGATTTCTTTCACCCACTACTTAGAATAAAATAATAAAGTACTATGGAAAAATAGTTTTACAATAAAAATTTAAACGCAATTTTTCTTTTAATTGTCAAGACAAATTTTAGTTTACTAATGAATGTTAATATTCCAATACATTTTTGAAATAATTAGAATTAAACTCGAAAATTTTTGATTTTTTTAAAGAATTTTTTATATGCTTCTTTATCTTTTAGGATTTAATAATAAACAAGAATGGTTTATGGTTCTTTAGAGTGTAGTCCGTCCAAACAAACTATAAAAATTGCTAACTTTTTCTGAATTGATAAACATTTTCAAATAAAAGTCGTACAAAAATGGTCTAAAAAAATCAAGATTTTCGAGTTTAGTTTCAAGTATTTTAAAAACATATGTAAATTTAGCATTTATTGATATATTATAACACTGTGCGGCAAAACTATAGCCCGATGAAGTCCGATGTGTACTGATAAAAAGTGTCAGAAAAAAATATTATATAAATAATACTTTTTTTACTATTAACAATAGTCAATAGGATAAATTATTATTTTAATCGGAAAATACCATTAAATACTAGAAAATACCATGACATTTCCATTGAGTTTATATGAAAAGATTAATTTTTTGTATACAATTAAATCAATAATTATCCTAGTGACCAATTTTAATGGGATTTAAGGGAATTTTTTTTCTGGGTGTATGGGGTCTTAAAGGATGCAAAGAATAACCAATACATTTCATCATTTTGTAGCGAAATGCTTTATAGTGCCTTTCTGACGTCGAATTAGCGATTGTAAAGAACTTCCTAAATATGTTTTCCATTGAACACTTAGTCCTAGTATTCGTTATTAACAGCCTTTTATTTCAGAAATTGTACGTATTGGAGAATTTAATTGTTTGAAGACCCGAGTTTATTTTTAAAGACGAATATTTTCTCCAAAGACATGATGATCCTTTTCGGAATTCTTCTACTGGTTATAACCCCCTTTGTTATGAAAGAACCATTAAAAATTACAGTAAAACGTTAAGATACAACCATAAAGTGTTCAGTGGAAATCAACATTTCATAGACGTCACAAACGTACTATGAACCATTTCGGTACAAAGTGATGAAATATAATTGTTATCCTTTGAAAAATTTTCGATCCTGACTCAGACGTGTGGGAGCATGAGTATATAAGGACTGCGTCGAATAAAATTGTCCGTTACATATCTTCTCATAATGTGCTATTTATTGCATGATTCAAATTAAAAAAAATTGATCATAGTAGCTCTGAATTAAATGGCAGACAATTATTTAACGCGAAAATGGCAAACGAAGTGGAAGTGCGAGAAAATATAATTAACATTTTTCAAAAACAACCTAGTTGGTCTTTTAAAAAAATTGCCAAGGAGGTAGGGGCTAACCCTAAGACCATTTCTCGCGTTATCAACCGCTTTAAGGAAGACCTGAGTATTGATCGGATGAAAGGTTCTGGTAAAAAAAGGCCCACATGATCGTGAAAAGTCGAAGAAAGATCCATTTAAAGAAAGATCCAAGCATATCCGGAAGGAAATTGGCGAGAAAAGCGGATTGCTCAGAATCTTTCGTGCGCAGGACTAAGAAAGAAGCTGGGCTGAAGACGTTCAAGGTCCAAAAAGTTCAGGATAGAAATGCCGTCAAGAATAAAACCGCAAAACAACGAGCTAAAAAGCTGAACCAAGATTTTTTTAAAAAATTCGATTGCTGCATAATGGACGGCGAAACTTATGTTTTAGCGGACTTTTCTCAGCTACCTAGGCAGGAATTTTATACAGCCGATTCTCGAGGAAATCTCGCTGAAAAATTCAAATAAAAAAAAATGACAAAATTCCCAAAGAAATTCCTTCTTTGGCAGGCAATTTGCAGTAGTGGAAAAAGGAGCAGCTCGTTCGTGACATCTGGTACAATTAATAGCGAAATATATGTGAAGGAATGCTTGCAAAAGAGATTGCTTCCATTTTTACGCCAACATTGAGTGTCCACATTTTTTTGGCCAGACCTCGCTTAATGTCACTACAGCAAAACGGCCTTAGAGTGGATCCAACAAAATGCAGTGATTTTTGTGCCTAGAGAAGCCAATCCACCAAACTGTCCAGAACTCAGGCCGATTGAGAGATACTGGGCTTTAGTAAAAAGGGAGATGAAGACAACATTTTTGGTCCACCGACCATGTGATTTTGTAAAAAATAAATCAATAATGGAGTTGAAATTTTAGTGCCGCACACTGTAATTAGTCTTGACAATTAATAGAAAACATGCGTATACATTTTTGGAAAATTTGGAACTGTATTTTATTTTATTCAAAATGGTTTGTTTACAAATAATATAAACAAATTCGATCGGAATTCGACCGATATCCGGGACATGGCCCTATATATTTTTTATTTTTATTTATTTTGAGTTTTATGGTTGATCAATTTTTTTTTTTAATATAGTTAAAAAAAGTAAGATACGAAAAATATAATGTCCAGATAATGGTGGGTATATTAATTTAAATTACCTTGAATAACTTTGAACTGGTAGCATAATAGAATTCGTACTATTTCAATCGGCTGTATACTGTCAATATATTTTGTCAAATATATTTTGTTGTGATTTGATTTTATCGTATCCCAATTTTATATTACTGAAGAAAATTTATATCTGAAAAGAAACAAGTTGAATTTCGTTTATTAAATACCTTTTAGAATTTTGAATATTTTGTTAAATACAATTAATGTATTCAAAAAAATTATAGCTTTTTAATAATAAAAAAATGTAGTGTTCCCGAGACAAAATTTTTGGCAGGAAAATGGAAAGAAACTAGCAGGCAAACAAGCATTTTTTTTGGTATGAAAATCACATTTTTTCAGGTAGCTTTTAGGTGGGAATTGAGACAATACCTGCTATTTCCTGCCGGCAGACATGTAGTGTGAAAGCAAAATTGGCAGGATTATAGCAGGCTCCACAATATGTGTGGAGCAAAATATTAGGTAAAGGTAGGGACTGATAGTAAAGGGTTTTTCAATAAGAGACGCTCCAAAAGTTTTTTTAAATAAAACAAAAACGGATTTGGATATCAATGAAATTCTTTATTCCTGTAAAAGAACGTTCGATGCCATTATGTATGGTACTCGATTTCTTTTGCATGGCCACCACGGGCACGTTTGCAGAAGGCCAGACGCTGAACCCAATTTTCGACGGTTTTCAAGCATAAATCGGCCGATACTGCTGCAATTTCACGTTCGATCGTACGAAGTTCATCAATTCGTACGAAGTTCAAATTTGACGTAGCCCCACAGGAAATAGTCTAACGGCGTCAAATCGCACGACTGAGGCGGCCAATCGACTGGACCATTTCGTGAGATAACACGTTCTCCAAACATGGTTTCCAATAAATTGATTGTGGCATTCGCTGTGTGGCTTGTGGCGCCGTTCTGTTGGAACCACATGTCCTCCAAGTCCATATCATCCAATTGGGGCCAAAAATATTCGGTTATCATTGAACGGTAGCGATTCCCATTCACAGTAACGTGCCGGTCTTGATCATCACGGAAGAAGTACGGCCCATAAACCGCACCAAACCGTAATTTTTTCGGGATGCAATGATGACTCATGGAGTACGTGTGGATTGCTGTCTGACCAATAACGCATATTTTGTTTATTGACGAAGCCATTCAGCCAGAAATGAGCCTCATCGCTGAAGATGATTTTTCGAATTTTTACTACCGAATTTCGGTAGTAAATTTTAATAATTTCGACTCGTTGTTGGCTCATATATCTTTCCATCATGAAATGGCAAACCTTACTGAAGGGAAATATCAATAGAGCGGCAAGAAATATGGGGTCGTTAGCTGTCCCTGTCGCTCTACTTTTGTAGCGTCCCTTTAATTACGTTTGATTACAGTAATTACATTGCATTTGAAGATATTTCGCAAAGCATATTAAAAAATCGCAGAAATAAAAATATATTTAGCTCCAATTATAATATGTTTAAAAACGTAAAAATCGTTAAATAAGTGGACACACTCACACCGACAACAAATGCCTTTGTACAGTATTCCGTCATTTTTTGTTTTTGTTTTTTTTTTATATTTGCGTCGTACTTTTTTTTGGTTTCCTGTCATTCTGTCAGTCATTTTTTTTTTCTATCTAACCTCAAATTTGCAAAAATTATCTACGCATTTAAATGCATGCACTACTACATGAGTGTGGCTCTGTGTGTGTGTTTTGTACAGTCGTATTTGTGTGTTTTGGAATGCGTTTGTATTACACTGAAATTGCTGAATTCAGCAACACGCACACACACAACCATGCCAGAGAATGCGCTCACCAACGTCATCACACACACGAACACTCGCTCTTTGTCGCACCCACACAAACATCGTCAATATAGTTTGGGTTTTTTTTATGACCCACACAATTGCAAACATTGTTGCTATGCGACCGTCATGCTCAAGCATGTTTCACTCAAACTCACATACTGCTCTTCGCTGTTTATATCTCTCTATCTTCGTGTGCTCTTTACATTCCTCTCAGTTCCCCTTTCCTGGTAACACCACCTACCTCTACAAAACAACAAAACCATCATCATCATCACCATTCCTAGCACATTACAGCAGTTCGTTGACTACTTGTAGCTCCTGCTCAGGGGTTTCTTTGTGATGCTCAGCCTACAACAACATGGGACAAAGATTAACAACACAAAAAAAAAATACCTCCGAGGGTTGATCAAGTAGGCTTTTGTATTGTACCTGACCAGGGGTAAGTTTAAAATTTTAAAGCTAGGTGGTAGTAATTGAAACTTAATTTTTGCGTAAATACCAATGCATTTAATGGGTAAGGTTAAGGTAAGATAAATTGAAAGTTCGTTATAGTTACCTTGACTATTCGTCAATCTTTTGGAAAAGCAGTCCGTCCTTATGACACACGGTGAACAAAATAATGAAATTTTTGAACAAAACGCTGTTTTTTTATTTTTAAATTTTCAAATTTTTTTACTGTTACATACATAAAAGACCCACTAAGAATAATCTGTAACCATTTTTCATATAAAATTAACAGATTGTATTTAGGCTATTACAAAATACACATTCTGAAAAAAAGTAGCTTCCGGTTTGCTCCGGTTTACATGAAAATTGTTGTGAAATACTACCATTTTCGAAAGAAATTTACTTATTTGATTTAAAGCGTTTAGTGTACAAATTGTATATCAATTAAACCTACAGATATCCCTCACACGCGCTAATTTTTTTCTAATCACAATTAATGTGGTGAAAAATAAAAAAAAAATCATAGCGATATCTTTCCCGGATTAGGAGAAATTACATGTCAAAAATTACCTTTTTATACCCTACACTAAGAGTGAAAGGGTATATTCAGTTTGGTACGCCGTTTGTAACACCCAGAAGGAAGCATCTCCGGTATGGAAAAGTATATATATTCTTGATCAGCATGACCTCCTGAGTCGATTTAGCGATGTCCGTCTGTCCGTATGTCTGTCCGTCTGTCTGTCCGTCTGTCTGTCTGTCCGTCTGTCTGTCCGTCTGTCTGCCCGTCTGTCTGTTGAAATCCCTACTACTTTTAAAATTGAAGAGCTAGATAAATGAAACTTATAACTTAGATTACTAATATACCTACGCTGTATGTGCGAGATCGGTCCATTGTGACCTATGATCCGACCACTTATGTTCAAATACCTCATATAAAAAGTACATATAAAGATCAATTTTTATGTATTCGTGCTTAGGTAAACTTTTTTGGTCAAATATATATTGATATCATGCTCAAATACATGATAATAATGTTTTCCGGCGAAAAGACTTGTGGTTCACAACAAAAATCGAAATTCGGTACACCTACCCATTTGTAAATATGGGTATCAAATGAATGGAAATTCTTCAGCGATTGAATGTTTGTAGTTATTTTCAGGATTCGTATACCCTGGTGACCTATATATCACTTTGAATGGTAACCACACATATGTGTAGGGTATTTATAGTCGGCTTAGACCGACTATAATTTTGATAATCCTAACTATCATAATTACACCTACTTTAAAATTTCACATGTGATCTAACCTTCCCAACTGGTTTATTCTAATTTCATACATTTGTGCCTTTTTTGTAAATTTATTCCAAGGACTGTAAGCGATATCCTCTGTTCGCATTATCTTTTTTCTAATCACAATCAATGTGGTAAAAATAAAAATATATCATTCCGATATCGTTCCCGGATTAGGAGAATTTACATGGCAAAAATTAACATTTTTAATACATTTATTCCTCTTTTTGTAAATTTATACCAAGGACTGCAAGCGATATCCTTCGTTCGCACTAACTTTTTTCTAATCATGATCAATGTGGTAGAAAATAAAAAATATATCATTCCGATGTCGTTCCCGGATTAGGAGAATTTATAAGGCAAAAGTTACCATTTTTTTATACATTTGTTTCTCTTTTTGTAAATTTATACCAAGGACTGCAAGCGATATCCTTCATTCTCACTAACTTTTTTCTAATCACAATCAATGTGGTAAAAAACAAAAAAATTCTTATCCCGATATCGTTCCCGGATTAGGAGAAATTCACTTGGCAAAAATTACCATTTTTCATACATTTGTTCCTTTTTGTAAATTTATTCCAAGGACTGAAGCGATATCATTCGTTCGCACAAACTTTTTTCTAATCACAATCAATGTGGTAAAAAATGAAAAATATATCATCCCGATATCTTTCCCGGATTAGAAGAAATTACATGGCAAAAATTACCATTTTTTTATACATTTGTTCCTCTTTTTGTAAATTTATACCTAGCGATATCCTTCATTCTCACTAACTTTTTTCTAATCACAATCAATGTGGTAAAAAATGAAAAATATATCATCCCGATATCGTTCCCGGATTACGAGAATTCACTTGGCAAAAATTGCCATATTTCATACATTTGTTCCTTTTTGTAAATTTATTCCAAGGACTGCAAGCGATATCCTTCCTTCGCACTAACTTTTTTCTTATCATAATCAATGTGGTCAAAAATAAAAAATAAATCATACCGATAATGGCTCCAGATTTTAAAAAATCACATGTCAAAAATTTCCACAAAATTCTCGAAGTTAAATTATTTTTACATAACTTTTGTGAATCAATAGAAGACATTTTGTAAAGCATAACTATACCCTGATTTTTTTTTTATTAAGTAAAAAAAAACTCAACGAAATCTACAGATTTGTTTTGAAGTTATATAATTTTGTTCAAAAAAAGTGCTTTTTTGTTCACCGTGTGACGTCTAAATCTTCCAAATACTCAAAGTGGTGGGATCTACAGTTTAATGCCGCATCCGAACGGCGGTTGAGAGCTTTTTATAGGCAATGTTTTACTCTCGTAGGTTTGCCTTTTACCGCGGAGAGGTAGCGCGGTATAGAAAAATGTTTTCTATGAATAGATGTTGATAGCCCCAGTCCAGACTTGAACCTTTCGGCTTATATACTAATACCTTATATAACACTTACATCTACGGGGTGAATTTTCCTTTCCCGAATTAAACTCTCCTCTTTCCCACGACATGAATTTCCGAAATCCCAAATAGATTTTCGGTACACTCACCTATTCGTACATTCTAGGATTCGTAAACCCTGGCACTTCTGGACCATTTGAAAAATCTGCATGCGGGCAACATATTGATGTTTGTAGTCATAAATTTTCCCACTTTTTTTAATTCTTTTAGTATTAATTTCATTTAATAACAATATTATGGTTCTATATTATTGTAAACACATTTATTTTAAAAGTCTAAAATTTAAAAAATATTGTAGCAACCTTAATATGATTTTTTCCTGTGTGCAGTATCACATATGTGTATGGTAGTTATAGTCGGCTTAGGCCAACTATAATTTTTATAATTCTTACGCGCTGCAAAAAAAGGGCTCTCCCAAACATAATTTTGCAGGCATTAGCATGTATGTTTGGAATTTTATGTAAACATAATATAAATTGACTGAAAAATCATTTGTAAACAGGGTTGTAGTGAGACTTGAACAGTGTTGTAATGAGCTCTGACTTACATTATAATAACCCGGAAACATTTTAATGTTGCCCCTTAAAATGGAGTATGTTCCAATGGAAACATAATAATTACTACATTCAAATAAAATAAATATTTGAACCGAAACATAAATATGTTCAAAATAAAACATGATTTTAAACGACCTGAATATAATTATTTTTCCAGTGAAACATATCAGTTGTTTCAGTTCAAAAAGTAATATGTTTGCATAGAAACATGTTTAAATATTTTTGGAAAAAAAATCCTGAAAATAAAATAAAATGTTGTTTTTTTTAATTTATTTTTATTAAAAATCTTTAAACATGCACAGTAGGAATTTATAATAATTGAGTTCATATACAAATTTTTAAATGCATTATAAATAAATAATTGGTTTAAAACTGCAAGTACAAGTGACAGCATCACTGAATACACAATTGCATCAGCAGACGCTAAACCAGTCGATCCAGGCGCGCTTTATATTTGGTACAGTTCAGTTGTCTCAGTACAGCACGTAGCGTAGGCAAGGAATACACGGAGGCTTTTGTAAAAAAACATGCCGAATTTTGTTTGAAAATCGAAACACTGACTTTTATTTGTGGTTTTTTCACATTAGTTTCAGAAATTATATACTGCACTCTTAAATTATACTCCGTTACTATTTGTACTTTTTGTTACACAGTTTGTATATTTATTTAATTTACAAATAACAAAATTATTACCGACGCGAACACGTTTTCTCAACGAACAACAAAAGACACGTACGCAGAAAATGCCGATCACCGAGTGCCAACTTCGTATACAAGAAGAATGTGGAAAGAATACATTTATTTAAATCCAATTTCTTTTTTGTTTGTTTTTAAACAACAATATGTTCAAACGATGGTAAAAGATGGCGTAGGTAGAAAATGCTGCACAACGTTGCCAACTTCGTCAGTCGATAAATTATCGAATTAAGACGAGCGTTGCGAACATACGTTGTATTTAGATTTGATTAGCATTTTCTGTGTTTCGAAACATAGTTTTAATCAAGTAAATTGCCAAGAAATAGTTTATTCAAATGCAATTAAAATTTTATGTTGGTATTGTAACATATTTATGGTAAATTTGACAGATTCTGCTGGACAATATAATAATGTTTACACGTGAACAAAAATAAATTCAATTTCGATTATAATTTAATTACACTTCATTCCTAATACATGTATGGTAATTTCGTACTACTTTTTAATTACATTCAAACAAATCTTTTCTATCCGTGTACTAATACTATACCAAATATTCAAATTACCCTATTTCAAAATTTCTCACCGCCTTGCTAAAAGGTATGATCTAAACATGTTTCTTCCCTACTCTAAAAGTGATAGGGTATGTAGGGTTCATACATTAAATATTGTATATTAACAAATTCACCTTTTGTATATAACTTTGAATTTAAATTATTTCAAAATTTTTGTATTTTTAAATATTGTTGTTTTATGTTATAATAAAAATATTTTCAAATTATTATTATTCAATTATTTTCAAAGGTTCTTTTCTTGTCTAAATAAATATTGTTTTCTATAAAAATTTGTGTTCTGATTTTACTATAAGCAAGACACTTCAGGGTATATTCGATTAGGTCATCCGTTTGTAATACCCAGAAAGCGACGTGGTTCACAACCAGGAGAGTTAAACGGATGACTTCTTTTGCTTGCTGGCTTTACGGGCTTCTGACAGTTTCGTAGATGTCAAAGCCTACAAAGCTTTTCAAATAAAAAATGTTTCTATTTTTTTCGACATCAAAAGCTTGAACGCTTTGTATTTAGTCTAGTCCCATATAAACGCATGTATTTCTATTCATCTGTCAAAGCCAAGCAAGCAAAGCAAGTCGTATTGAAACATCTGCTTTAGATCAAATAAACTCGGAAATTAATTGCATACCTAGGTTGTCGGGTATTGGTCTAATCTGTCGATTATTACCTGTAAACTGTCACTATACCTCGCTCATATAGCATTAAAATCTACGATTACATTTCAACTTATCTACCGAAGTGAACTTTTACAAACTAACTTTTTACTGACGATTTTTATTTTCTCAAAAACGTTATGTTATAGGTAAAAACTGAGAATGCAGTTAAAACAGGGCACCAACTAATTTATAAAACTGATTTATGGTATATCCATGGCAAAAATCGTGTTCGGTAGTGTTATCGATATACTGAAAAACCGATTAAATGTAATTTTATTTCGCGCACTGATCTACAAGTTGGCTTATTCGAAATATGCCAGAGTGGAAATTTAGTTCACGAAGTGATCATTGTCTGATCAGGATGCCTGAATCAAAACGTGAAGCTATTCGAAGTTGCTATTCTGATCAGATTGATTGCCTGATCAGGCTTCCTGATCTTGCCCTTATCCTAACCCTGCTTATACCAAATTAGAGCGCTTTCAAACTTAATAAATCAATAACTTTTACAATCAATCAACATTTTGAGTCTAAATGAGATATTTCAAAATTTTAAAAATATTGAGAATTTGAATGTCTTTTGCATTATAGTTTAACATTTATTTGTTAGAATCATTTTGTTATTCAATTTTGTTATAAAAGTATCAGATCAGGTTCCATTAAGTAGGCTTTAGATCATGATTTTTAATGTGGATTTTAAATAAGTATTACCCTAGTCGACCCTGCTCAGAATCATTTCAGGTGGCCTTTATTAGAGATGCCTTATCATATATTGATCAGAGACGGATGCGAAATAAGGCCAATTAACCAATTTCCACTCAGGTGGTTTGGGAACATCAAAAATTTTACCTCCACAATTATAATTTGCACACCTTTTTTTTAGTCTTAATAAACAATACTAGGGGGTAAGGCAGGGATGTTGAAAAAAGTGTAACTTTGTATATCATTAGGTGATTCAAGAACTTTACAACATTTTTTTTCATGAAATGAACCAAGGAATCAGTCCCCAAAATGTTTATACACTGAAGCGGACCACACTGTATAACTACAACATTTATAAGTCAGGAGTTATAGCATTTTTTTAATATTTGTTTTTATGTGTGGTGTCACGCCCCGACCATCTAGAATACTCAATCAAATTTCAAGACTTCGGCTATCTTGAGTACATATATATTTCGAGTTAAAAATTCAGTTTTTCTACGCTCATTTTGTACCATGGTAACGAACTTAAAAAAAATCCGTTCTTAGTTTATTCAAGTCGTCTATTTAAAATGTTAAACTAAATAAATGAAAATATTAAATATTCCAATATATAAAAATACTTAAATAGTTTATAAATGGTTTACAAAGTTCTTTTTTTATATTAGAATTTTTTAATAATACCAAATTAGGGTTTATGTCACGAATTCATAAAGTCGAAAAAAACTAATGCATACTTTTAAGCGTTGTAAAAAATTAAATTTCATTTTTATATCGACAGACAACAAAAAAAAACCAATAGCACAAAATCAAATATACGCAATAATGTAGTTTAGTGTATGAGATACCTGTTTGCTGCATAGTATGTATCCTTACGAAAGCATGATCTTACAATATAAACAGGTTTCCCCCCCCCCTTTACAAACACTTCAATGCATAAAACACGATATTCGTGATTTGTCTATAGGCGCTACGAAATAGCCCCCAATGAACATATGTCCCAATGAAATAATGTCCAAAGAAATAAACCCAAAAAAAATTAAATATTCCCCAAAAATATCTAAATACCTAAATGAAATGAAGAAAACCCAAAAAAAATGACAAAACCCCAAGTGAAAAACACCAAAGATGAATGAAATTCTTCAATTCAATTTACCACCTAAATTATTCTCAATAAAATATCCCTAAAATATAATGAAGTTACCCCCAAAAATAATAAAATAATTCCTAATATACCAAAATGAAATGGAATTATCTTTAGACAGTGGAAAATTAATGTTAAATAATAAATTATGATAAATATATTAGATATGGGTGAACATTTGTCAAAAGTACCCGCTTCAAAAAGTTTTTGTCTTCGATTTGGATGAAATTTTGTAAACTTGTAATATAAGTGGACCTCATTAAAACTTGTTAATGGTGATGGGCTAGTATGACGGGTTGTCGAGATATTGGAGTCCAAATATTACAAATTTGACCGTGTTGTATAGAATTATATATAACTTCTATCAGAGTGGGTCAATTGTAAATGTGAGTGACTGCTTTAGAAAGTATTTTTTATGAGTCTTACAATATAAATATTTATTTTGGAAAAAATATATTTTTTTAATCAGAATTATTGAAGTTTAAAAACATTTTTGCGATTTTTGAAAAATTAAAAAAAAAAGGAAAAAAAGTTTAAATATAGCAAGAAATTTGATTAATACAATTAATTTTTAATTGAATTGATTAAATATTTAATCATATAAATTAATAAACTTACAGAAAATAAACAAAAAAAATACATCAATACAATTAAATTATTTTCTGAAACGACTATGGAATTAATTGTATTGATTAAATATTAAATCATTTTAATTAATAATTTAACAGAAAAAAAACAAAAAGTTAGATCAATACTGTGTACTTTTAACAATGTAACATGTTTTTGCAAAATCGGGATATATCTGAAAAACATTAAAACTTATTCTACATAAAATAGAATATTTTTATTGAAAATATAAATATTTTATGTTCAGATTTTTATTATTTGGAATTGTTGTGAACGTTTTATTTGTAAAAGGCACATATTTTACATAAAATAGCAAAATATTGAATGTACATAATTATTAAATGATTGGAAAATCCAACAGTTACAATACACAGAAAAAAATAGTCGACGTAAATATAGTAACCGATATTAATTGCATGCAATGAAATTTAGTAATTTAATGAAAACATTTGCTATTCGGCGTTAAATCAGCAATTCCCCAGAAAAAATTTTAAGCAGGCAAGTGGTTCGAAACACGCCGGCAAACAAGCAACCTGTACGCATTGAAATCACATTTTATATGAAGCTTTGAGGTAGGCAAAGGTAGAAATGTGGACAAAAGCTGCTAGTTCCCTGCTATAGCATGAAAACAAAATTGATAGGGAACTGACAGGCATAGGTAAGGTATGGTAGCCAAACAGGTGTAAGCAAAATGGTAGGCACCAGCTGGGTAAAGTAGGCAATGTGCTGAAAGCAAAATGGTAGGGAAAGATAGGGAGTATAAACACACATAATTCATAAATTCATAAACACATAATTCATCAGTTCCCATCCATCCCACAGTACCAAAAACTTCTTGTTGTACAATAACACCAACGAATTTTGTTTGTTAAATTTTCGCGAAAAACTCAAACGCTGCGATTCTCTATTGCTGGATTCGCATATGTTTTCTGAAGGAACTCCGAATTGTTTGTTATTGTGTTTGCAATTTTGCCAAAAAAAAGTGATTGCAGAAAGCAATAACAAAACACGTGTGTATTAAAAACAACATGTGTTTGTTTTTGTACAGCAAGAAGTTTTTGTTTCGGGCGTCATGACGGTTAAAACTATTTGCTGTGCACTTTTGATGATTATTTTGATATCAGCAATAATCTTCTGCAATACGCAAATCCAAGTCACATTTTCACGTTTTAATTAAATCAATTCGCTTTGCAAACCGACGAAAGTAAACACCGATGTTTACAAATGACAAAAATGTTCAATACTGAAAAATTTTGAAGGAAAAATTGATATTTGTAAACAAAAATTTCAGTCGACAACTTGTTGATCAATCATTTAAAACTTCAAAACATAAACTTTTCATAAACAAAATTTTCTGTCGACAACTTGTTGATCAAGCTTTAAAAATTTCAAAACAGAAATTCCTACACAATGTGTTTGCCTGCTACTCGCAGACTACCTTTCCCTTCCATATTCTAGCTATAAAGATACCTTTCAAAACTTCAAAACCAAAACTTACAGAAAAATGCTTTTGCCTGCTAGGGGTAGGCTTGAACATACCAGTTTGCGGCGTAAATGCTGCTATAGGGAGCCTGCTTTTTTTCAAAAATTCAAAATGCCTGCTATGCAATGTGTATTTCCTACCATATTCCTGTGAGTTTTCCTCAAAACTACTACTATACCAGTTTCCTTGCATATTTTTTGTCTGGGATTGTGTTTGCCAATATGAATATTTGCTGTATTGACGTACAAATAATCATATTAGCAAACACAATTGCTGATATAACTACAAATAGCAAATGTTTACATTGAATTACTGAATTTCATTGCTGGACAGATTAATACAAGCAATTAATATCAATTGCTACATTTACTTGGATTATTTTTTCAGTGTAAAAAATAAAATTAAACAATTGCAATATTTTCACTTACGAGTTTGTCCGTTTTATCAGACCCAAAATACAATCAAAAACAGAGTTTATTGTAAATGAAATAACCCCAAAATAATATGAATAACCCCGAAACATTATGAAATAATTACCAAATGTAATAAAAAAAAACTATTTTTAAAAACAAATTAAACGGGCTTGAAATCATCTATGTTTTTTATCATTGATGTTCATGTTTAAAAAAGCTTCATACATGATAGATCAGTCAATTTTAAAAAATCTTAGATTTGATTAAAGCAGATTAGTTAAAACAGATTTGTTGAAACAGATTTACATAGAATAGAGTGCCATTTTTTCTTTAATTAAGGAGGCGAGCATTAATTACAAATATCGTAAACTCAATACAAATGCGTCATCAAAGTAGTTGTATGCGTGTGTGTCAATATTTATATATGTGTGCACACACAAATCCATGTATATGCATTTTAGGTAGCTTTGCTGAGAGTTTGACTATGTGTTGAGTTTCTAAATTTAGACTGATTCACATAGACTAGATTTGTGTGTAATAATGCAGGCATCAGCAGCTGATGTACAGCAACAGCGAGAGTACAGAGACAAAAATAAATGGAGCTTTAAGTTAATTTCAAAAACATAACCCGACAAACTATTTGAAGATAGTTTTTTGAATTCAATAAAATAATTATAAATTATCGATATTAAACTCAAAATATTTTGAAATTGAATTGAGTTCTTTAGAATTCAACTGTCTCAACAAATAAAAATTGTTTATGGAAAATCCAAACAAAGGACAAAAACAGCGATATTTTCCATTTGATGTAGATAGCATTCAGCAAATAATAAAATTATTATGAAAACCTAAAAAGGTGATCGACCAGTTATATGACAAACTTAATCTGGTCATGATCATGTCTTCCCTATTAGGGTAAATTTAAATCGGTTTACAATAAAATCATAAGTTGTATATATTTGATTATAAAGTAAGAGGTGTTTTTATTTTAAAAAAATTAACTTTGGCTGGTATAAAGTAAAATTCATGTTAGTATTATATCGTAGTTGTAGAACGAGAAGTTACATTTTCAAAACGCCAAATATTCATTTACAAAAATCTTTATATATCAGTCAATTTATGATCTATGATCTAATTTTTTTTACCACATAATAAGAAAATGTAAATCTATCAATTGATATTTAAACTTTAAAAATGCATCAATTACTTTTTATATTATTTATCAACAAACTCGAAATTTAAGTTTTTCATAAAAATGTATTTGGTGACTTTTCGTTCTACAACGACCATATGAGGTATTAGAACATAAATTTTCGGGTCACAATCTGGGTCATTTTTCATACCAGCGTAGTTGTGTATGTAATCCAACTTTAGAGTTTCATTGATCTAGCTCTTCTAGTTTTGCAGTAATCGTGATTTTAACAGATAGAGATGCAAACGGATAATATACGGACGGACGACTATCAACTCAGAAGGTCAAGTTGAACAAGAATATATAGAGGAGCTTGGGGTAGAGTGGGGTTCGTTTTTATTTTCTCCAAAAAAAAGCACATTTAAATAATTTATTAAATTATTTTGAATGGTCTATTACATAGAGTGGTTTATGATCTAACTTTCTGCATCAACATAATACCACTTATCTGCCTTTTAATTGATTTTTGAGCGATTTTTCAAAACAGCTCATTTTTACTTGTTGAAAAATGTTGAGGTAAAGTGGGAAACTTCAAAAAGGCTTTTTTGTCTTTCTTTTTATTTTTTCACAACAAAGTCATATATTTTAGATAAAAAATTTAATTAGGTAATAAAAAAGATTGTTAATGGATAAAAAAATAATGATAATGAAAGAACAAATAAATTCATAAACATTTAAATTCATTAACATCTCAGTAGTTATGTTAATGTTATGTTAATGTTAAAAATTCCAAGTATACTGGCCATGATATGGCCATTCACTGAATTGTTAAAATTTATATTTTTCGAAATTTCATTCATGCAAATTGTACCAAATTCTTCCTTTGATAAAATAGAAGAATCTTTACTGCTGTATTCTGATCTTTTTAAAGTTTCGCATCTCTGATTTTTCTGCAATTCAGATCTTATCTCAGGCGATGTTATAATTCTTCTTTTCATTGGTTTGTGGCCAAGACTGACATTTTTTATTGGCTAAACCAATTAAATCATTCATATAACAGAATATTTATACCCTACACTAAGAGTGAAAGGGTATATTCAGTTTGGTACGCCGTTTGTAACACCCTGTAGAAAGCATCTCCGGTATGGAAAAGTATATATATTCTTGATCAGCATGACCTCCTGACTCGATTTAGCGATGTCCGTCTGTCCGTTTGTCCGTCTGTCCGTCTGTCCTTCTGTCTGTCTGTCGAAATCACGATTACGGAAAAAGTAGAAGAGCTAAAGCAATGAAACTTTAGATTTAGATTACTTATATATCTAAGCTGTCTGAACAAGAAAATTGGCATGATCGATTTATTGTAACCTGAGAACCGAACACTTATGTTCAATTACCTCATATAAAATTTACATCTACAGATCAATTTTACTGTATACGTGCTTAGGTAAACTTTTTTGGTCAAATATACATTGGTCAAAAATACATGTAATAATGTTTTCCTTCCCAAAAATAAAATCGAAATTTGGTACACCTACCCATTTGTAAATATGGGTATCAAATGAATGGAAATTCTTCAGCGATGGAAAATTTGTAGTTATTTTCAGGATTCGTATATCCTGTTGACCTATATACCAATTTGAATGGTAACCACACATATGTGTAGGGTGTTTATAGTCGGCTTAGACCGACTATAATTTTGATAATCCTAACTATCATAATAACCTACTTTGAAATTTCCCATGTGATCTAACCTTCCCAACTGGTTTTTATTAAAATTACAGCAAATATTACTTAAATAACGTTTCCCACTTTACCCCAGAATGTGTTTCACACTTTACACCAATATTTGATCATAACTTAGCACTATTTAAGCAATGTTAAATTATTTGCAAAACCCGTACGTATTTTAAAAGATATGTAATATTTAAAATATGATATTATTAATATCTCCCAAACGAAGATATTAAATTACTCCCAAAATACAAAAAATAAATGGGATTATCTGTTAAACAGTGGGTAAATAACTTTAAATAAAAAAGCTAAACGATAATTTATGATATATATTTTAGATATATGTGCCAACTACATAATATTTGAATAAAATAATTTATTGAAATAGGACAGTTTTATTAATAAGTAACATTATTTTATATTCTGATTTTTAAATTATTATTTGAAATTGTTATGAACGAGTCATTTGTTAAAGGCGCATATTTTATAATTAACACTAAGACGGGATATTTTGAAATTAAAAAAAATTATAATTCAAAATATTTGTGTACTTCAGATAGTCACACTCTTGAAATTTGACTCAGGGTGTATAATGTGGCTGTGTATCTTTTTTCCTAATATTGAGAATGGGGCGTGGCACCTCGCATATAACCAAAACTTTAATAATGCTATAACTCTGGATTTACTAAGAGTAGAGTTGTAAAAATCGTAAAAAATATATATTAAAAATTGTTCTAAGTGACAAGAATGTTGGCACGTAGAATGTTGGACAAAGGGGCGTGGCACCTCGTACTCGGGTACAGCTAGTATAACAATAACAAAAAGGTAGTCGACAATAACAAAAAACGTTCATAATAATACAATTGTTGTCGACAAAAAATTGCATTGTTGTCGACAAGAATAACAATACTGCTGTCGACAACAATATTATTTTTGTCAAGAATAATAATATTGTTATCGACAAAAATAATATTCTTGGCGACAATAACAATATTGTATTCGATAATAATAACAATATTGTTGTCGACAATTATAACAATATTGTTGTCGACAATAATAATATAGTTGACGAAAATAACAAAATTTTTAACGACAATAATACAATTGATGGTGACAATAATAAAACTCTTAAGGACAATAATATATGTAGTTGTCGACAATAATATTGTTGTCGATAATAATGCTGTTGTCGATAATAATATTGTCCATAGTAAAAATATATTTATATTTGAATAATTATATATTTGTAGGCAATAATCAAATTGTTAACAACAATAATAATATTATTGTTCACAATCATAATATTGTTTTCGACTATAATTATATATTTGATGATAATAATAAAATTATATTGACTAAAATTATATTGTTGTCGACAAAAATTATATTGCGGTCGACAAAAATTAAATTGTTGTCGACAATAATGATTCTGCTGTCGACAACAATATTATTTTTGGCGAGAATAATAATATAGTTGTCGACAATAATCATATTCTTGGCGATAATAATAATATAGTTGACGAAAATAACAACATATGACAATAATACAATTGTTGCTGACAATATTAAAACTTTGAAGGACAACAATATATGTAGTTGTCGGCAATTATATTGTTGTCGATAATAATACTGTTGTCGACAATAATATTTGCCATAATTAAAATATATTTGTTGCGAATAATTATATATTTGTAGGCAATAATCAAATTGTTAACGACAATAATAATATTGTTCTTCACAATCATAATATTGTTTTCGACTATAATAATATATTTAACGATAATAATAAAAATAATGACGAAAATAAACTTGATGTTTGACGGTTTTAAATAAAAGAAAAATGTTGTTGTTGCTATTGACAACGATTGCGTCGTTGCATGAGGTGGACGCAACAGCTGCACTAGTATTAGTGTAAATTTTTAAAGAAATGTTTTTGTGGTTGTATTAGTGCGCACACAGTGGGCAAAAACAACACTAATACTCAGACATAAAAACACTAATACTATGGCAGAGTTTAAAACAAGCAGCCAAGAAGAAAAAAAAGATAATAATGGGAGAATTGGAAAAAGTGAAAGAAAACAAATTTTTTGAACAATGCAAAATAAAAGTTTAAACAAGAGCAATAAATGCGATAAAACACAAAAAAAAAACAGCAAAAATAAAAAAAATAAATATAAAAACAAAAATAACAAATACAACAAAGTGGCAGCAGCATTAGTACGAGTAAAAGAAGCAATAGCAAAGGCAAAAGCCCAACAACAACAAGTGACACTGACAGCGGTAGTAGTGGCAGCAGCAGCAACAAAAACTGGCCGAACGGCTGTGAAAGCGAGGCAGTCAGTTTGTCCGTCCGTCCGTCTGTCGAAGAGACAGCCATGTGGACAGCCAAAAATACACAGACACAAAAATAAATGACACAAATGACTCACACACACACAGCGCCAAAGTCAAATGAGCACAAACGCATACTAAGGCATTTTGTATAAGCCCAAGGCGCGCGTTTGTGCATGTATGAGGGGCAATGGCTGTGCTTGTGTGTGTTGTGCGTGTGTGTGTTGTGCGTGTGTGTGTTCGTCTGTTCGTGTTTTGCTAGCCTGCTGCTGCTGTTGTTGGCGGCTTTGCGTGTGTCTGTCGCGACGACGTTCAGCAGTTTTCGTTCGATCTCAGCGTGAGCGAGTGCATGGCGCGGAAAACGGAAAAGCAAAAAACCTAAACAAAGGAAAATTTTAAACAAATTAAAAATACATTTTAATTAATTAACTATGTAATCTAAGAATTTAAAAATAACACGTTTTATGAAGTAAAAGAGAACGCAACAAGTTAGATAAAAAAGTTAATCAAATGAATTCAATTTTGAAAATTGATTTTTAAATGAACAAACTAAATTTTCGGAGATCAGAAGTTTTAAATAAGCTAAAAAGTTAAAAATAAAAAGTTTAAAAATTGAAATGAAAATTTTCTAAATAGAAAATTTAAAATATTTAAATTAAAAAATTTAAAATAATAAAAAAAAATAAAAATTTGTTAAAATAAAATTTAAAAAAAATAATAAATAATTTAAATTAAATTAAAAAAAAGATATATAAAAATTATATATAAAAAAATTAAATTTTTCAAATTTACTTTTAAAATAAACTTTGCTATTTTTGTATTTAAAATAAAAACTTTGCTGTGTCGCTATAATAAAAACAAGTACAACATTGGTGGAGGCTGGCGGCTGCCAGTGTTTCCAACAAGCAGCAGCAACAACTACAACAAAACACATCACGCAATAGGCTGCAGCGTGTCGCGGGCCAAGTACAGTTAACGCCAGTGTGCGCCGCTAGATGGCTCTGCTCATATACACCATCGTCAACATCAACAACACGACGCAAAAGTGTCAGACAGTGCGCTAAACAGAGCAACAAACCAACGGACCGACAGACAGCCAGACGAATGAACGAAAGAACAGAGAGACTAAAAAAAAAACAAAAGCACCATCGAACACACAGAGAGTGAAAGAGAGTATCAGTGATATAAAGAGCAACGCGAGCGCAAATACAATGTGAGCGCGTGTGTGTGTTACAAGCGCTCTCACACAAACGCACACTTGTCGGCACTCACACATAGAAATACACTGACACACACACACACACTCATACAAAGAAACAAGTGCACGCGAACAACATTTGCACGAGGCCAACTCGTCGTTGCCAAAACGAACGACTACGAATGTGCAAAAGAATAACGAGTGGCGCAAAACCAGAAAAATTCAAACAAAAAACAACTACAAAAGAGCAACTAAAGAAAACAAATACAAACAACAACGACAAATAACAGAGCATTACAAAAACATAAATAAAAAACAAAAAATAATAATAAAAACACAATCAACACTGAAAGACTGTCAAACGTTATTTGAATCAAAACAAAACGTAAAAAAATAAACAAAAGAAAGCAAAGCAAAAAAACTCAGTGCATGAGTCGGCGATGAAAAATTTGAAAAATACAAAAAGTCAAAATCAAAATTTGTTGTCATTTGTTTTTGAGAGAACTGCTTTTGGTAAAGTCCAAATAAATTTGCGTTTAATGTGAAAAACAAAACATACAAAAAATCGGTATAAATTGTAATGCAAAAAATTGAACAGTGTCCTAAATAAATTTGAATGGAAAATAATTTTTGAATATATTGCAAAAATTAAATGTGCATAAATTTAAAGTGAAAACAAAAGCACACAAAAAATAAATCTAATTTGAAAATTTAGTAAAACCCAAAAAAATTAAATGGGAATTAAGAATTTGCAAAATTACAAAATATCCAATCAGAAATATAAATTGCAATAAAAACAAAAAAAAAGTGCGAACTACAACAAATTCTAATTCGAACAGAATTTACAACTGTAACTGTGCCAATACCAATTAGAAAACCAAAATTGAACCGGATTGAATTCAAATTTCAATACGGATTAAAAATTTAAAACCATTATAAAATTAAACGCAATAAACACAAAATTCAAAATTTGCAAATTAATATCGCTGAATATTTCTAAGGGTTTCAAAACAATCCTTTAAAAGAACCCTATAAAATGGATATCGAACCAAGTTTCGAGTATTTGTGCCGCGTATGCGCCGCCAATACTAAGGGTAAAAATTCAGTTGCCGAATGCGTCTACATACTGAAGACGCCATCGTTGCGCGAGAAGATCGAAAAATACTTATACTTAATGGTAAGTTTAGAAATTCTATATAAAATACCTTAACCCTTATTAAGGTCCAGTTACTTTTCCATATTTTTAAAATGTCTTTAGTTCCTAATCAAATCAGACAAATGTCCTTAAATTTTACAGACAAAAAGTCAATTAGTAATCAGTTAATATGACATTTTTAATAATTGAGCAAATTTATTTTAATAGTTTATTAAAAAAAAAAAACATATTTCCCTATAAACTCAAAAAAATGTGTTTAGTATTTAATGGGATTTACCGAATTAAGTATTAATTTATTCAATTCTCTAAATTTTAGTATTAAAACAAACTATTAAGTTTATGGTATTTTTTCTGAGTGCACTGAAGTTTCGTCATTATTTGCTAAACTTTGGTATATTTGTTTCACTGTGTGCTTGCAATTTTTATTCAACACACACACATGTACAAAATAAAGTACACGCATACAACGACTTCACACAAATACACAGACACACTCATACATGCACAAACACTGTCATCAATACAATTGCATCAAGAAAAAAGTACCAATGCAACGTTACCAATTTTCTTGCTTCGTGCTTATGTAGCGGTGTTGCCATATTTTTGTTGTATCCTTGAAAGCTTAAAATCTTTAAAATTATTTTGAGTTTAATATAATACAATATTTAAATTAGAATTGGATAATTTATAAAATAAATACTTCAACTACCCAAGCAATTAAAACATGTGTATTGCACACACTCAAGGTTACCACCGCCAGGATTTTACACAAAAAAAAAAATTGTTTCCAAGTTCATAATTGTTTCCACTATACAACAAAAATTCTACAAACGAATTGCAATGGTACTCTTTGACGACGAGCCAATAGCAGGAACAAGTGCCCTAGTCATTTTTTTAATTATATATGAATATATATATATTGAAATTTAAAAAAGAAAACTTATTAACGTCACTATTATTACTATATTACAGCGTCGTTGTAAAAATAAAACTATTCAACATAAAAGACAATCTATATTTAAAACCGAAATCGTTATACACAAATAAGAAATACCCCAATAAAAATTCGGTTTAGCCTACATTTATAAAAAATAACGACGAACATGACTTCAAAACAAAACACGAAAACTATGTGAAATACATGAAAATGCTTGGAAATTCAAATCTCTATCAATTTTTTAAATAATGTGTAAAATCTTCGAAAAATATAGCTTATGTTATTTTTTATGCTTTATAAAAACTTTTAAAACAATTTGTACATTTTAGAACTTTTTTGGATTCTGGGAAAATAAATCAATGAATACCGAGAATATTCTGACACCACAACATAAAATGTTAAACTGCAAAAAAAAAAATCGTAGAATTCGGACCTTGTAATTTTCAATTCCGAATAAGGATTAAGTAATTTACAATCGGGAAAATATAGGAATCTAATTAAACAAACCATAAATGTTATTTTTATTGAACGGGAAATTATCAGAAAAATCTTACCATTAAGGTCCAGTTTTTCAGTGCATGTTTAAACTTGGTTTAAACTATTCCACATTTTTAAGTCTATTGTTCCTAGTTCCAGTTTTTCAGTACAATTTTAAACTTGGTTTAAACTTTTTAACATTTTCAAGTATATTGTTCCTAATCAAATCGGCCAAAATGTCGTTAAATTTTACAGACAGAAAGACAATTTGTAATCAGTTAATATGACATTTTCAATATTTGCGATATGTTGACAATTATATCTTTTTTAAACTACGTTTAATTTGAAAAAGTGAGATAAAAACTAGGCCTAGGACAATATTTTTATGAAATGCCAGTTTATACATCATCAAATCGAATCTATTGTATTCACAATCTTGAAAAGTATCCCTAAACTTGTACCAAGTTTGGGCTTTGATAATCTGAGCATAATTATTTTATGAGCTATTTTCCTATCTTATCCCCATTTTGAAATAGGGATAAACCCATTTTTATTTGTCCCCTTTTTATGTGTTTTATACTGTGTATCCAAAGATCTAAAAATCTCCAAAAATATTTGCAAGTTGATGAAGGAACACCGAAACACTTAACTTTTTTTTTTTTTATTTTTATTATTATTTTTGTTATTCCTTAAATCCCGTCAACAATTTTTGGGACTAATTCTCAAATTACGGGATCCCGTGATATTGACTTTTCAAGAGGGAATATTTCGCATGACAGATCTAAATATGTTTGGAATTTTGAAGTTACATCAAATTTGGAACACCGTTACTTTGTAAAATTAATAAATACCACAATATTATTCTGGAAACTCTATTAAGGTTCTTGGAATTTGTTAAATTCCATAGTATGTACACCCAGAAAAAAAAATCCCTCAAATCACATTAAAATTGGTCAATAGACAATTATTGATTAAAAAGTATACAAAAAATAAATCTTTTCATATAAACTTAATGGCAATGCCATGGTATTTTCTAGTATTTAATGGTATTTTCCGATTAAAATAATAGTTTATCCTATTGACTATTTTTAATAGGAAAAAAAACTATTATTTTTATAGTATTTTTTCTGGGTATACATTTTATGTTACAAAAGACCTTTTGAGTATTTTCGATACTTCAAGAAGTTATAACAAACTTTTAAGTTATAAGTGAAAGGTTATTTTTGTTAATTGAAATCGAAAGTAATTAAAGTATAATTAAACCAAACACATGTACATAAAATAAGTAGGTCGAAAATGCTAATGTATATGGTGTTTATGTACTAAATAATGTCATACAAATTTAAAACCTCCTAGTTGTGTTTTTATTTGTTTTTATTTAATCTTATTTTAAATTTTTTCTATTTATTATGTAGAATTCAGTTACAATAAAAGAAAACAAAAATAATGAAAAGTTGAAAATGATAAAAATAAAACATCCACTACATAAACAACAAATGCAATAAAAACAAGTACAGCAACAACAACATTAACAACAACAAAAATAGCAACAGCAACGAGAAAGCTAAAAATCTTGTTTAGTCGCACTAACACCAGCGCAATACACACCAGACTCACACATCCGCACCACGCATACGAACTCTTGCTTAACAGTGTTGCCACTTTTCGCCAATGCAAATGGAGTAGATTTGGTAATTTTGGGCAGTAAAAATGACTAAAAAGCAGTATATTTGAATATATTGAAAAATTAAGTAGAATTAATGTAAAAGGAGTAGAAAATTAAATAAACTAAAAAGGAGTAGAAATATATATTACATTTCAATTAAATTAATAGACATGTCAATTTTTAAGATTGTTAAGCTAGAATCACACGATTTATGCAAAGCATCAACAATCAACACAATTTTGTCGAATATCAATACATGAGGGGAAATTTCCTGTTGACTCAATTTTGTATCAATTTAAAATGTTTATTTTTGTGTCACTTTCAATACAAAAATTGAAAAAGCATCAACCAAATTGCGTCAATTTTTGTTGACGACTCGAGAATCAACCACATATATCAATTTTTGAATAGATGCAAACTGAAATTGATGTTATTTAGTCAATCGTGTGATTCGAGCTTTAGTTTTTATTAAGATTAAAATTATATACAGAGCATGAGTTTCATATTTATGTATACTTTAACTTTTACATATTCTAAAAATTCTAATAAATATTAAAAAAAAACCCATTCATTGATGAGAAAAATTTGTTTGCGCCGAAAATGAAATAATAATATAATTTAATTATTAACTATATTCGATTATCTTCCTCTGGGTTTTAAATTGTAGAAGTTATAACAAAATATACGTTTGTATAAGTTTTCTCAAAGTAAATTTCGATACACCCCAATTCTAGAACAATTTTTTTTTTTTTTGAAATGAACCAAGGAATCGGTTCCTAAAATATTTCACAGTAGTAAATTTGCCCAGACCTTGGGCTTCTATTAGCCCTGCTATAACAACTTCTTAGCATGCTCAATACACACTCAGCCATTACTGAAACTAGTCTACTTCCAACAGACCTTCTAGAGAATCAGCTCCAATCGATTTGGTGACTATTTCTAATATTTTTCAAATACAAAAGCAAAGTTCAGGTAACTCACTTTCTAATGGAATGCTAACAGTAATGAGTCAAACGATTTTGTGAGACCTACTGAGAGTCGTTCTTTGAGAAACGAATAGGGAAGTCCTGAGAATAAGTGTTAGCATAGCTTCTTACGCATGAAATTTACTACTGGGTTGTTATCTGAAGCAATCATCTACTCTGTATTCTTCAGCATTATAGAAAAACCATAAAATCAGGAGTGAAATATTAGTAATTTTTGCAAGGGGAGTAGAATTCAAATGTTACTCCCAAAGTAGAAGAATACATTTTTAAAATACAAATAAAATGGAGATCTACTCCTATAGGAGTAGAATGAGAACACTGTTGCTCAATCACCTACAAATATTCGTTACACATACAGCTGCATATAATAAACATGAAAAAGGCAACAACAATGCCAAACAGTAGCAACAGCAAAAACATCAAACTGCCGCTACTGCCAGGGTTACCTATGACATAAAAAAAGATCACCATAAAAGGGGTAACAAGGATAAAACTTTTACATAGAATAAGTCATTGTATCGATTTATATGTTTATTATTGTTTTATTTTATAGATTTATCAGAAATTTGTATATATAGTTTAAAATATAAAATATATGCGAATTCATTATTTAGATGATTAAGAACTATCTAAATTATGATTTCCATTGAATTACTAAAATCCCGCAAAACGAAATATATTCGTGCAATCCCGCGTTGGCCAATAAAAATACCGTTTCGAAAATATTATTATGAAGGTTTTAATTCCAGAAAGAAAAACGCCATATTTATTTCAAATAAATCATTTTGCCACTGTTAGTCATAAAAGCAGCATTAGTTGCCATTTAGTTTTTTATGTATGCACTTTCATTTCATAACATATTCCGGGATCCCACAATTTTTCTTATATATACCTAAACTCGCGGAATTGTAAGATATGTGGTTTAGACCTACTACAACTTCCAGGATTCTTACAAACTTCGTTACACCAGCTATCAAAGTGAGGAAAGTAGGAACACTTTTTTTTTTTTTGTTAATTTAAAATAGAGTATCCAAATAATTAATATATATCAAAATATATACACCAAAACTGGCAAATATTAAAAAATACTAGCTAATAAATAATATTTTTTTTTTTCAAAAACCGCGATTTTTGGTTGTAATCTTAATGTCACACGATTATCAAAAATAAAACACTAAGGCCCGCTTTCACAGTGCTCACTAAAGTGTCCATTTTTCCTCAAACTATACTTAAGTGTGAAAACTCGTTGCACAGCACAAAATTTAAGTGCCCGATATCCTCCACTTAAGTTTATAAGTGTGCTTTCTGTCAACTGAATATTTATGACAACAGAATAATACAAACTGACACAAGCGGAGAATTGCGTATTAACCAAAACAAAAGTGACTAAAAAGTGAGTAATTTTTCGCAGCTTCAACTTATTCGGCTACCACCATTAACTGCCGTAGTACGCCAAATTCACCTATTTTTTGCATTAAACACAATTCTTCGGACTTTGCTAACTGAGATATGTTTAAAATTGTAATACACCTTAATGTGCAATTATTTAAGTTATAAAAATAGCATTCACAATTCAATTTTAAATTTTTACACTGCATTTGGACAAAAAAACGTAATTTTTATGACAGAAAATTGAATATAATTTTGTTTTGTTAACAAAAACATTTGTCATATATGTCGTGTTGCCATATTTTTTAAAATATATTTGTACGCATTTGAATGGAGCATTTGAATGGCAAAAAAACTTAAATAGACAAAAAATCTTAAATTTTCCTCAACTTAAATTTTACTTAAGTGCGCACTGTGAAACCGGCCCTTAGTTTCAGCTTTTTTGGTTTTAATTTTTCAACTTTTTTTTTAAATCTCTATTTTCCTAATCAAATCCGCTAAATGTCGTTAAATCTTACAAACAGAAAGACAATTAGTAATCAGTTAAAATGACATTTTTAATAATTGTGATATGTTAAATATGGACGTAACTTCATCCATCTAGTTTAAACTACATTTAATTTGAATGTTTAAATTGAAAAATTGTAAAAAAGTTGCATGTTTTTTCTGTTTGTGTGTAATCTAAAAATACCGGCTTGAGTTTTCTGATTAATTGATTAATCAATATTTTACATTAATCAGAACATTGATTAATCAGGAATCAGGAATCTGAATAATAAAAATTGTGATTAATCAGCATTTTGAATAATCATAAATTTTTAAAATCATAATTCGTACTAAGTTGGTAACTCTGGTTTCTGATTCAATACCAACAACAAAATAAATCTCCTGTTGAAACATACACTTGAAGAGCTAACGGCAGCATATGCTGTTTTTTTTTATTTGTTGCTCTTTTTATTTGGAGCAACAATATCTGTATATATGCGTGTGTGTGTGTTATATATCGATGGTGTGAAGTAGGAAAAATACACTGAAAATGTCACCAGCAACAGAAAGAAGCTTTTAAAATATGTAAAGCAGCAAAGAAAATAAAATTACAAAGTAAAAACATGAGAAGCAATGCAAATGCCTCCCACTAATTCACACAGTAACATCTCATAGACCTCTCTGTCTGTCTGTCACTTTTCTTACACGCCACAGCAATCGAATACCTGCAGCTGCGCTGCGACTACCACTTCACTGCATTGTTTCCCATTGCACTGCGTTGCGGCAGCGCACAGTGGCGCAAGTTAGATGTCGTTGTTCCAATACAAAACAATAATTGTAGCCCAGAGTGTAGAATATGAGTAAAAAAACAATTAAATAAAATAACTTAAATTTAAATATTACTGTAAGCTCTTAAGCACATCACGGTGAAACAGAAAAGTAAAAAATAACAAATCTATACAAACTTAAACGCACACACACTCCCATACATTGCATGTCCACTGTGCGTCTTTGTGTTTGTGCTTTTATATTTTGTCTATTTTTATTTTTGCCAACTAAATAAAAGCTGCTTTTCTGCATTTTAACACAAACAGATACCATTTAATTGCAGCCAAACACATCACACATACACTGTATAAATAGACAGGCGACATACAAACGATTCTCATCAGCACCACAACATGTTTAGTAAACATTGTTTACAGTGGTCACTCGCAAAAAACAATAATATTATTTTTAAACTCCAACGACCTATTTTTTAGCCAGGGTTTCAATTTTCTCCCTCGTTTAGGTTTTATGGTTTATAACGAAACGTTTTCGGTCTTACCGATCCCAAGTGACGGTTTAGTTTTTTTTTGTCCATATGTTTCACAATTTGAAGAGATCCCCACAACTTTTCGTAAACGCCTAATAACTTTTGGTATTATGTATCAAAAGATATGAAATTTTTGGTTTAAAAAAAGTATAGAATTTATTTTAATTGTGCAGATTTTAAAATGAATGTAAATTTTTCTTTATTGATTTTACATGGTGTATGGAGCAAACTATTTCTTATGTGACAACATTTATATTAATTATAAATTATATTTGGTTACGTCTGCTTTGATTTTATACTAATGGAAAGACGTCAAATAATTTTAAATTTATAGACGTATTCTGGCATTTTCGTGACAAAGTTTAGTTATTGAAAATGTTGTCATTCACCGTGTCATGCCTTTGTTATAAATAATTGTTACTGTATTCTAATTTAGGCGTGACCAATTGAAAGTTCAACATTATGGAGAAAAGTTTTTTCAATATTAACTGTCAAAAAATTAAAATACAAATGTAAACAATAAATAAAGTCAAATTTTTAAAGATAATTTAAGTGAATTTTTTAATATATGCAACAAAGTGCATTGATTATGCGACGTGAATTTGTGTTTCGGACGTTTTTGCAAATCATAAATATAATTGCATTTTCAAGACCGACATAAAAATCGAAATTTATTAACATAGTTCATTGCTTGAAAATGATTGAAAATCGATCCGCGACAAATATTGGTTGACATACTTCATATAGCGACATCTTTAAGAGAAAAATATTGTACAATTCAATCAAGTGCGTAAAAATTCCAAAACAAAAATATATTCAAGAATAAACTTCTTGTCACCTTCTCTTTATGTGGTGACTATTTTTGTTATTGTTTCTGTTGTCATTTTACTAGTAAAATATCATTTCGTGACCATTGCCACACAACTCATATTTGTCATTGTCAGTGTTCTCTAGAATAGGGCTAATAAACTAATTTTTATAAAAATCTTGACACAAAGAAAAATTCTATAATTGCTGTGACTTATCTATTTTTGTTCACTTCCATTCTGTTTCAGACTTAATCAGTTTTGCCTATAGGCATAACTAATGTTTATATTAGTTTGCAGGGTATTTTTTTTTATATTTTTATATGTGAAAATCTAAAATATAGAAAAATTATGTATATATTTTTTATTATTAAAAAAAAAAATTATCATTGTGTAAAAAAACTAAAATTTTAGTTTTTTTGTAGTCGACCCGTAATAAAAGTCACTTTTTAATTTATTAATCTATAAAATGTATGTATCTCTAATAACATTATTAGCTCCAGCCCACGGTAGCTCTATGTACAAACTTTTTTTTTATACCACGCTATCTCTCGAAAGACAACGGCAAACCTACGAAGTAAACACATCGGATCGGATTCGGCATTAAACTGTAGGTCCTACCACTCTGAGTACAAATATAATACGCACAGCTGAAATGGTGAAAGGGTCGGCCTAAGTTCTTCAGGAACTTTGAGATTAAATTTTAAAATAAGCAACGAGATCAGTTTTGTGAAAAATGTGATTAAAACAATTTGGGTTTTGAAGAGCATCACATAACGGCTATAATACCAAAGGTTATTGACAATTTCTGAACTTTCAGGAGTAGACAAAAATACAATTTACATTTTTACAAATACATTTTATATGTTTAAAAAACAATTTATATTTTCAGTTTACAGTTTATAATTACTGAACTATCGGCCATGTTCCAGCTTTCGATCGAATTGTGATCAAATTTCATATAAAATTTATAAACAATCGGTTTCGAATTCATAGTACAATGTCAGAATACCAACAAATATTTTTTAAACTAATTCAAATCATTCAAGTCAGAGCAAACGGATTCAATTTTTTTGAAAAGAAAATGGGAACATTAATTCGATGAAATAATGATAAATTTTCGAGTGGAAACTAAATATATTTTGAAATTGAATTATGTACTCTACGTCAAAAAAACAATTTTTGAACAAATAAAATGTGTTTATCGAAAATGAAAAATATCAACTCGATATCTATAAAGACAAAAAAAAAGATACCACCAGCTTGTTTCTGTAAATCAAGCGATAAAATTGTCGATTTCTGTGACGTCAAAATTGTTCAAATGTCAACAAAATTGTTCAAATGTCAACAAAATTGTTCAAATGTCAACAAGAAATGAAAATTGCATCATTTTGATGTCAAATCGACAATATAAGTCGACAACTTTGATCGACAAAATTACAGAAATCACCTACTGATATGGAGCAAAATGTTTTGGGTATTTTTGAATCGTCAATTTTATTAGCAATTAGTAATTGTAAAAATATTGTCTCGATTCTCGATACCACGAGACTTTGAGGACACTTTTTTTTTTCAATTAATAATGTTTTTTTTATTTTTACTAATATTTTTACCAGTGATTGACCTATTTTAGATTTTTGTATGTTTTCTAAAGCGATTTCTCTTTCGCACAAGAGGAGTAATTGTCATTTTATATATTAAGGGTGTGTGCGAATTCGACTAAATTGCTGACTAAACTAAATTGTACGAATTCGACCGGTCGACCGCCATTCGGTAACCGGTAATTGTTAAAGTCTTTTGCTGTCTTCCAATTTAGTTCAATTTAGTTTGATCGAAATTTTGCTAAATTGAAAAGTAAACGCTGCATTACCGACAAAATTTAGTTTAGTCAGGAGTTTAGTCGAACTCGCACACACCCTAAATTAACAAAATTTGTATACAAATTATTATTAATTTTTATATTTATATTGATAATCTGCCTATCCAAAAAACGAAATAACAAGAAAAGACAAATAAATATATGAGAAAATTGTCCAAAAACCTGATACTATTTTAAAATATCGTTTAATGGTTAAGTTGAGAATTAGAATATATTTATCGAGTACTTACTGTAATTTTGGTAAAATGTGTTTTAACATGCAGTGCGCTCGACACATTTTGTGAAAACAACAACAATGGATTTTTATTTTTTTTATAATTTTTTTTTTCGCTTTTGATGCTGAAATGCCGAAGTAAAAGCTAAACTGCAACGAATCAAGCGCAAAAGAATAGCAACTGAAGCTCACACACATTTTTTTTTATTTACACGAATTACTTATTATGTGGATTTGTATTTATTTATTTATTGTATTCGATTCTGCACGTATACAATTTCGATTTCAATCGTCACTCTGCTGATTGCTAACTATTTTAATTACTCGTTGTGATTGTAGTTTCGTTGTTTTTCCGAGTGTTCGTTTTTCTGCAGTGTGCAGCGAGTTGTCGATCAACGTGTTGATTAGGTTTGGCAAAGAGTGAGTGAGGGAGACAAGGTGGTGTGAATGATGTTATTGTTTTTGTTGCAATGTCAATGTCAGCTGGTCGTCGCACATTTTGCGCGAAACAAGATCAAAACAAAAATAATTAACTCGTTGTTGATCAATGAACTTGAGTGCAAATGAGAGTGAGAGGGAGAATGTGTTTGTTTTTCTAATTTTGTTGTTATAGTTTATGCTGTATTTGTTGTTATTGAGGGACAATGACGTCAATGCTTAGAATTTTGATAATTTTTCAAAGTAATTTTTAGAAAATGTTGAGAAAAAAATATTAAAAAAATAAATGAAAAATATAATTGTTAAAATATATGAAAAATTAATAATGTAAATAGTAAATTTTTATACTATAATAAAAAAAAAATAATTATTATATCAAATAAAAAATATGTAAAAAAAAATTATAAATATATTTTATTGAAAAGAAAATGTAATTAAATATTAAAAACAACCAAAAATATAAAAAAAATATAAAATGAAACATAAAAAAAAATTAATAAAATATTAAAAGCAACCAAAAATATAAAAATATATAAAATAAAATATAAAAATATACAAAATGAAATATAAAAAATTTAATAAAATATGAAAAACAACCACAAATATAAAAATATATAAAATAAAATATAAAAAAATAACAATAAAAAAATAAATATATTGAAAAAAAAATTATATAAACAAAAATATTTACAAAATGTTTGTAATAAAATATTAAAAACAACAATAAGTATAAAAAAATTAAAAAAATAAAAATAATATAGTTATATGTAACAGAAATAAAAATATATAAAAAAAATAAAAAAAAAATACATAAAAAATAAAAATATATATAAATTAAAAATTATCATCTAATTTATAAAAAATAAAATAAATGATTGTACCTTGCACAGCAAATAACAAAATATGTGTAATTAATTATTTCATTAAAAAGTTAATGTGTAATATTTGTGTATTAAAATTGTTTATTTTTCGTAATATGGTAACCTCTTTAGTTGTCAGTTTTCCAAAAAGTTTCGTTCTTTTCTAAAAGTATGCAATATAAAAAAATTATCAAACATAAAAACCATTTTTTACACTTGTTTCTCGCAATATATACAATTCGTAGTTATTTTTTCGCATGCCATTTAATTTGTCTACTCCGTCAAGTGCCTCGAGTATCGGACGGCGTGCAACTCCACAGCAGACGAGGTTGACCGTGCATCCCTTTAGCCAATTGCACGGGTTTGGTCGCCGCCAGCACGCACCAATACTCAAAGTACTCGAAGTTAGTAGTTATAGCAACAAAATGCAATGACTTGCTTTGCTATATACTCCTCAAGGGATTTGATCGATAAATACCCCAATGCCCACTGTGTCGCTGGGGATGGGTAATCATCAAATCAATTCTACAATGATAACGGAGGATCATAAGCCACACCGGGATGCCTGCCGTTTTCCATACCGAAAGTGAAAAATCGGTTCCTTCTCAACCCAAATCCTAAATACAATTTTTCAACACAAGCGTAGAGGCTGTGTTTTCCAGTCGCGAGCTAGCTCCAACCCACCCCAACACTCGTTGTCGTCGTCATCGTCACACGCACGGTGTTGTTCGTCGCTGCTCCGGCGTCCTGGAAGAGAGAAAGATGCTACTTTCTTTAGATAAGTGGTAGCGCACATCAACATCTCTATCCAGAAAGGCGATCTTCTCCGAACTGTGAGGTTTTTCGCGCCCTCATCTAATTCCTGTAGATGTGTGGGAAGTTGTGACAGTGCTGTGTGGAGTTGAACAAGTTGTTGCCGTCCATTTTTGTTAAAATTTTTGATAAATAAATATTTTTTTAAACATATTGGGCATGTTTTAACATTCGATCGATTTTTTTTACAGCATTTGATATTTTACAGTCAAAATCGATCTTCTCCGAACTGTGAGGTTTTTCGCGCCCTCATCTAATTCCTGTAGATGTGTGGGAAGTTGTGACAGTGCTGTGTGGAGTTGAACAAGTTGTTGCCGTCCATTTTTGTTAAAATTTTTGATAAATAAATATTTTTTTAAACATATTGGGCATGTTTTAACATTCGATCGATTTTTTTTACAGCATTTGATATTTTACAGTCAAAATCGATCTTCTCCGAACTGTGAGGTTTTTCGCGCCCTCATCTAATTCCTGTAGATGTGTGGGAAGTTGTGACAGTGCTGTGTGGAGTTGAACAAGTTGTTGCCGTCCATTTTTGTTAAAATTTTTGATAAATAAATATTTTTTTAAACATATTGGGCATGTTTTAACATTCGATCGATTTTTTTTACAGCATTTGATATTTTACAGTCAAAATCAGCACCTACGAATTATATAGAATTGATGTAGGAGATGTCCACATAAAATGTTTACCCTCTTTGTTGAGTTTTTTTATCGAATAATTATAAATTTTAATAAAAAAAAATATATTTAAAACTTCTCTAATTTAATTTGTTCCCTTGTAGATCACCGAAAACGACCAGCTGCCGAAGGTACTCTGCAAAACATGCTTCCGCCAAGTGGAGGCAACCGCCTCACTCTCCAAAATCGCCAAACACACACAGAAGGTGTTTCGTGACTTTATGCATTGCACACAGGTGAAAATCTAAAATATTTTAATAAACTTCAGAATTTAATAAATATTTCGTTATAACAGAAAAATACCTACAACATTGACATCGAGACAAATCCCGCAACAGCCGGTGTTAACAACAAAAGCCACAACACAAGCGCGGAACATAATGCATCCGCTGCATCAACCGCCGCAGCATCAACATCAGCGCACAAAGCTGCTGTCACAGCACCACCACTTGCTCCACCTCCTCCACCAATACCGTTAAAACCACGTTCATCGTCAGAAGCAGCCGTAGTCATTGCTGAGCCACCGCCACCGTTGACGACGTCACGCAACGATGATGTAGTCGTCAACGTATCCATCACAGATCCGCTTACGCGCGACAATCAGCATAAACTGCTGCATGCGACGCAGCGTCACAAAAATTCACTCGATTCGAAATTTACGCCAAAATCCATAGCGCAGCGCGCTTTTACCAGCACACCGAGAGCGGCATCAAGCAGCGCAAATATAGCAGCAGTCGTTGCTGCAGCAACAGGCGGTGGCACGGCGACTAAAAAACATTCGCCGCCAGGTGTTATCAACTTTATGCAGAGTCAGCTGGCAGCGCAACAGCTACAACAGCTGCAACATCAACAACAACAACAACATGTAACCACTTTTACCAGCGGCGGTTATGTTATCGGTCGCATGAGCAGCAAATTGAATGCAAATTCCGCCACCGCTGCGACATCTGCTTCGAACACCGACGCCAACAACGCTTTGCAGCTGAAGCGCAACAAACTAAAGCAAGCGTTAACCAACAGTCGCGGCACTGCCGGTCAGGTCTCACTGCTGAAATCATCGCAAAAGTTGGCGCAAAAAGATGCAGATGTCGCCGCTACAACTGCGAAGCATGTGGCGCAGATTATCGAGGACACATCGGTGGCTGCAACAACGCAGCTTAGCGAACACAGCAGCAAAACGCCGGCGTCATCGCAGCCAACAACAGCAATAACAAACGAGGTAACTGCAACCGCAGCTACAATTGCAACTGAAAACGTAGCAGCAACAACATCCGTAGAAACAACAGCAACTAACGCAGCAACTACCGCCGTAAAACACACGTCAACTGTCGCACCTCCCGTCATTCCAGACGACGTTGTTCTGGGACGTGTTATCAAAGACGCCGATTTGCTGCGCCTTATACTCAAAGCGCTCAAGTGGCCCGTTAACAAACACACTATGGAGCTGCAAATGCAGCGGCTGCGCAACTCCAAGTTTACTGACATTATGTCCGATCAGAATCTGCTGCAGGATATGGATCTGACACAGATTCTCGGACCGTATTTAGCGCCAGTACTGCGCGCAGCTCAGGCTATTCAACTGCAACAGCAGCAACAGATGGCGGCCGCACAAAACTCTGCAGCCGTCGCAGAAGTAGCCAATCGTCGCAGAAGTAGCAGTGAAACGGCAAGCGACGGTGCCTGCGGCGCTGCGATGCCTTATAAATTACCGGCGGAAACGTCTGTGCAGCTGATTAATGTGAATCAGGAGGAGGAGCAACAACAGCAGCAGCTGTTAGCAGCCACCACAAAGTCTTCGTCGCGTCACTCACCACCCAAAAAATTACGCAAAGTACGTCAACGCGCACGCGATGCACTTATTGTCATTTCCGATGAGGAGGAAGACGTCGCCGCGCAGCCAATCATTGACAACTTAGCTGATGATGATGACGAGGAGGTTGTAACAGGTGGCAAGCGCCCCGATGCGCGTCGTCGCTGCAGCAAAATTAATGAGCCGCCAACAACAGACGCGACTAAAACTACGCCCGGTATTGACTTAGGACCGCCACAATTTCGTGTTGACTTCGACGCCGCTTTTCTTGCGCAGTTTGGCCTCGGCGCTGGCGGTCTTGAAAATCCCAATGAGGCATTGCTCGCGCTGTTGCAACGTCAGCGTGCCGCCATGACGCGTCTGCAAGAGCGCGGTCATCGCCGCCAGCAGCGACGCAACACCACCGAGCTACCTTTCGATGTTGAAGATTTTGTGTTGATAGAGCCGCCGTTTCAAGCGCTCGAAGAGGCACCGGAAACAACTACAGCGCCGCTGCTTTTTCCAATGCCACAGGCTGCTGCCGTGCCGCTAATAACGCGTCCCATTATCAAGCGACGCAAAACCGTGATACAGGCATCGCCAGCGAGTACATCGCTGTGCATTGGGAGCGGCAACAGCAGCATCAACCGCAGCAGTATGATTGCTGCCAGCACATCCACGACTTCAGCCTTTGTTAAGCCCAATGCACTGCCGCCACCACCACCGCCATGTAAATCACTCTCGGACATTTCGTCCGCCAACACTATACGCACTACGGGCACACAGGCGCCTTCAAATCTACAAATGTCAACTGCAACGCAGGCGCCTTCTGTCGTAGACAAGCTCGTCGCAAGCAACGACTCGAATGCTACACTGAAAAATGCCAACAAAATAGCAGCAGTTGGCAAATTAAGCGGCGGTGTTGTCAAAAAACCAAATCCCTCCAAATCTGCGCTTGGACAGCAGCTGCTCGAGGCCATTGGACTGCAGCAGGTGGGCGGCAACAGCCAGAGCTCAGTTAGCGACACCGCATTGCAGCGCCAACGCAGTTTATCACGCGACTACAGTGGACGTGCTTCAATGCGCAAACAACCGCAGCCAATGCGTAAAATGGAGGAGCCGACGCTGGCCGATGCCGATTCCACGACGAAGAATGTCGTAAAGGAGTTGCTGATCGAGGCGCGGCATAAAATGTTGGCTAATGACAACGACGATGTTGATCTCGAGGAGCAAATTGACAAAATCACGCTTGTTGTGGAACAAAAGCAGCCAACGCAGCCACAACAACAACAACAACAACATTTGATGGTTGATGAACCAAAGCCGCTAGCAGTCGCCGCAAAAGCCGTTGCAACCGCAGCAAAAGCCGCTGCAACCGCAGCAAAAGCCGCTGCAACCATTGCAGCAACTGTCGCAGCGACTACCGTAACAACAGACGCAACAACAGATGCAACAACAGACGCAGCGAAAGCCGCAACAACAGCCACAGAAACACCTGCAGCAACACCCTCAGCAGCAGTAGCAACATCAACGCAATCACATCCGCCACCACCACCATCGCGCATTCCAGAAATGAAACGCTTTCCAGCGGTGGCTAGCAGAGGACGCAAGCTGTCGGTGCTGCCAGTGCCGGAGAGCAAACGCACGTCGGAACAGCCTACGTTGCCGCTACCTTTGCCAAAGTCGGAGGCGACTACGTCGACAACGAACCTACCGGAAAAGACATCAGAGTAAGTAGCAGAATCAAAAATATGCTATTGCTACAATACACTCAAATGTTTGTCGCAATTATAAAACATTTAACGAGTCTCTTTTATAAATTATAGAATTATTTTTCTTAATTATATAAATATTATTATCATTAAAAAATATTATTTGAAAATGTTTTACTAATTTCGATTATGCATAATACAAGTAAATATTTGAAAAGTTTTCTTCAATATAATAATAGAGGCATTCATTAAAAAAATGTTTGTCTCTAGTATAAAACAATTTCAACAAGTATAAAAATATTCTTAGAAACTTAAAATTTCTGCCTAACGTATGAGCCAGTTTATTTCAATTATAAATTGTGTTTGTGCATATAATTATAATATGTTTAAAATGTTTATGTTTAAAATGTTCAAGTATAAAATAGTTCCAACAAGCATAATATCGTCACTGTCATGCCAAAGGGGCGAATGTGCATTTTTAAAAATGTTGGGAAATAAAATTTTAAAGTTTGAAGTGCTTAAAAAATTAGAAAAATTTAGTTTTATTTCAATTTTTTCTATTATTTTGGTTTATTCATCAATTATTATAACGTATATAAAATATCTTTAGATTAGAACAACTTTCTGAATTAAAAATACCGATTTTGTGAGGCTATATCCTGACCAAAAGGCAACTATTTTTGTTTTTTATGCTATAACTTTTTATAATCGCAAAATAAAATAGTAATGTAAAGGCATTTATTGTTTGTTTTCAAAGCAACTATCGATTGGCATCATTATTTAAAAATAATTTTGCAAATATTAATTTTTCTTTTTTTATTTGCCAGAAAATTGTTTGGCAAAATATTTTAAGATAATAATGCCAACCGATAGGTGCTTTAAAAACAAACAATTAATAACTTTACACCACTATTTTATCTTGCACCAATAAAGAGTTATAGCAAAAAAAACGAAGAAAAGGGGAAAAATAGAAAATCTTGTCATGCCAAAAGGGCGAATCTTTTCGTTTTTTTGCTATAACTCTTTATTGGTGCAAGATAAAATAGTGACGTAAATGTATTTATTGTTTGTCTTTAAAGCACCTATCAAACATTTTTCTTGCAAATAATAAAAATTCAAAAATAAATCTTTTAACATTATAATGCCAATCGATAGGTGCTTTAAAAACAAACAAATAATGCCTTTACACCACTATTTTCTTTTATAACAATAAAAAGTTATATCATAAAACGAAAAGATTCGCCCTTTTGCCATGACAATATTTTCATTTTTTCGAATTCGCCCTTTTGGTTTTGTCTTTTTGTGGCTAGAAATATCCAACAAAACCACACTCGATTTATTACCGTGTAGAAATTATTACCTCATATTAATATATATATATTTTTGTAATATTTATAGCACTACCACTAACACAATCACCACAGAGTCGGACGAAGAGGAGCCCAATAAAATGGATCTTAGCACGTCCACCACCTCTGCCAGTTCATTGAATATTAGCTCATCGGATGGCAGCCTACGCAAGGAGATGAGTTCCCCACGTAAACGTGGACGCAAACGTAAAGAGGAAATTGATCCGGATTTTGTGGAACCGCCTGGACGTAAGAGTCACAATGTCGGCGCCAATGCAGAACCAGTGCGTGAACGTGCACGGTGTCGTGTAGCGGCGCAGGTGGCCAAGCAACGTGTGCGTGAAATTGAAAGTGAATCGAAGCTCAAGGATGACGAGTTACCGCTGACGAGCAGTTCATCGTAAGTTTGTTTTTTTTTTTGTGATCATTATATTATAATTAATTTATATTGTAATTGATTTATTTTTATTTTGAATAGAAATTCATCATTGCGTCCTGCGCGCACCAGCAAAACAATGTCGAAATACTACAAGGGTACAGAGCGCACGACACGTTCATCTTCTGCAGCCGGACGTGTGACGCGTAATCGGTAGGTTTTTTTTAATAGCACTTGAAATTAAGACTCGCTAAGCTATTCTAATATTTTGTTTTTTGTGTTATTATAGAAACTAAATGTTGGATATTATCAATTAATGTATTTTAAATATTAATTATGTAAAAAATCAATGATAAAAAGAAGAATTTAAGTTTAAAAAATATGTATTTAAATAAATCTAGAAAATAAAATGATCATATGTAAAATATGTTAATGTAAAAGACATTAATGTAAAATTAATATATGTAAAATTTACAAAAGGAAATTAACTTGCCTAAAATTAACTCATAAAGAAAATATATTTATGTTTTAAAATCCATTCTGTATATATCAAATATTTAAAATAATTCCATGTAAAATATGTTCTTGTAAAAGAAACAAATGAAAAATGAATGTATGTAAAATTCTCTGATGAAAAATTAATTTATGTAAAATTCAATAATGAAAAATTAATTTTTGTAAAATTCAATAATGAAAAATTTATTTATATATGTAAAATTATTAATGTAAAATTCAATAATTAATGTAAAAACCATAAATGAAAAATTAATTTATGTAAAATTCAATAATGAACAATTATTTATGTAAAATTCTCAAATTAAAAATTATGTTATGTAAAATTCAACAATGAAAATTTTATTTATGTAAAATTAATTAAATTAATGAATGTAAAATTCAATAATTGATGTAAAATTCATAAATGAAAAATTAATTTACGTAAAATTCATAAATGAAAAATGAATTAAAGTAAAATTCATAAATGAAAAATGAATTCATCTAATATTGATTAATGTAAAATTTAATTAATAAAAAATAATTATTTATATCAGAAAATCATTTATGAACAAAAAATTTATTAATTTAAAAAAAATATTTAATTAAATATTCGTTTATATAAAAGATAATGAATTTACATAGTTTAATGTAAAATATATTATTGTAAAATTCAAAAATAATAATAGTTTATATAAACTTCACCTAAATATTCATTTATATAAATTCACACATGTAAAATTATATGTGTAAAAAATTATTTTATGTAAAAATTATTTTATTTAAAAAATATTTTTGTAAAAAAAAAATTATTTATAAAAAATTGTTTCATCTCAGATACAATTCATATACAATTTGTAAATGAAAAATAACAAACATGGAAGGAAAGATATACGAATTCGAATTTCGGTAGTAAATTTTAATAATTTCGACTCGTTGTTGGCTCGTGTATCTTTCCATCATGAAATGGCAAACCTTACTGAAGAGAAATGTCAAAAGAGCGGCCCTGTCGCTCTAATTTTGTAGCGTCCCTGTTGAGCGCTACTTTTGTAGCGCTGTTATTGAAAAACCCTACGTAAAATTCAGTAAATAAAATTAAATTTGTTTAAAATTCACTAAAGAAAAGTTAAAAAATCTGAAATTCACAAATGAAAACATAATTCACTCATATAAAACTCGTTGATGTTACTCTTTTTATTCATGTTTAACATAATTCAAAATTTTTTATAGAAATTATATTTGAAAATTAAAATATTTAATTAGATGGTGTATTTTAAAACTTATTTATATTAAACATCGTAAAGATATTCTTAATATAATGAAGAAAAAAAAAATTAAACAGTCTAATTTTGAAATATATTACTAAAATCGAGGTGCATATTGTATAACACAACACAAAAAGTATATTTTTTAATAATACAAAAAGTATTTTTGTAACTTTTTAGATGATTAACTTAAGATATATTATAAATTATAAAATTTGTTTATACTATTATTATAAATTAAAAACTATTACTTTGAAATTATTCAATTGCTGTATTTTAAAATATTTATTTGAACTCAAATAAAAAACTATCTCATTTATAAAATAAGTTATTTTATTTAGTAACATTTTTTTGTTTTTTTAATAACACTACACTATAGTCATACTGCGCAGCATTCAAGACTATTTTTGTTTTATGTAAAATGACCTCCCTGATTTCGAAGATATGATTTAAAAATGTTTCTTCGAATAGGTTTACAAAATATCGGCCAATAACTTTTGAACCGAGCATTCAAAAAGTGGGTACATATATTTGTAAATATCTCGTGTTCCAAATAACTCACATGATCAATAGTTATATCAAATGAAAGGTATTTAAACATCCAATAAACATTTCTCACAATATTTGCAAATTCATTTAGTAGTTTAAGAGAACACGATAGAAGAACTTGAACAAAGTATTTTTTGACAAAAATTTTAATTAAAAAATTGGAAAAAATCGAGAAAGTGTGTATCGCACAGTTTGTAATATTTCAAAATTAGTACACACTCTTTCCAAGAAATGGAGCTATCAATGACAAAAATGTATGGGTAACATTTACGATTAAAATAAATTATGTGAAAGCATTATAATTTATTGTTATATAAATAGGCATAAAAAAAAGAAAAAATGTGGTCCAATCACGCCAATATTTTGAGCACGTACTGATAGATGATTGTTTGTAATTAATTTTAAATTTTATGCCCAGCTAACATTTTGAGTCATTTAAGACTCCTAAACGTGTCATATTTATGAGTGTTACCCTCATATATGAGCACTTAAAAGAGTCCAAAAAGGCTTCCGACTCCCGAAACCCTAATATTTCTGACTATTTTATTACACTTAACACTCTCATATTTGAGTACTAAAATGTGCCCAAAACGGCTCCATGGGCACCATTTTATGAACCCAAAAACCCTCATATTTCTGACACTTTTATTACTCCTTAAATACTCATATATGAGCACTTAAAAAAGCCCATAAAGACTCCCAACCCCTGGGTAGGCATCATTTTATGAGCCCAAAAATATTCATATTTCTGACACTTTTATTTCTCATAAAACACACATATTTGAGCTCTAAAAAGAGCCCAAAAATGATCCCAACCCCTGGGTAGAGGCCACCATTTTATGAGCCCAAAAACACAAATATTTCTGAAACTTTTATTACTCCTAAAACACTCATATTTAAGCACTGAAAAGATCCTAAAAAGGCTACAGAAACTTGGGTAGTGCACACGCTTTAAAGAGCGCAAAATCCGCGTACTTTTGGTCATTTTAAAATATTCTTAAAACATTCACATTTTTGTGAATTTCCAGACACCACATTTACTTCATTTTTGGAGTTTTTCTCTTTCAGAAAGATAGAATGTGCCTGAAATTAATCCAACATATTACATGTTCATGTTTATCTTAGTGCAGACATCCGTTTATATTTAGGTTTGTCTGTTGAATTTACACTAATATTTTATTATTTTTCATTTGATTTCAAATTCAAAACGAATATAAGTATATCAATTTTATTTAAACAGTAGGCTGGCTCCTAAAGCCAGCATAAATAAGATACTTTTTTGACTCCCTTTTCTGAGTGCTCCTAAAATACTCTTAAATTTGATGATTTTATGAGTTTGATTTGAGGGGGCTCCTAAAGCGCTCATGAATGGGACTCTTTTATGAGTCAATTTTGGAGCGTTCCTAAAACATTCTAAAATATAGAACTTTTATGAGTCTATTTTCTGAGCGCTCGGAAACAATTTTATTTTTGATGCTTTAAGGAGTCTAATTTATGAGGGCTCCTAAATAACTCCTTTATGACTCACATTTGAGAGCGCTCTTAAATTGCTTAATGGGTAACTTTATCTTGAATACTTTACGCGATATGAAATCCTAAAAAGTAAAACCATATCTTGTATGGGATGTAGTTGAGTACGTTGACTAATTTGACTCATTTTCGAACTTCAAATTACTTTTCTACTAAAATATATTTAAATAGAATTACATCGCATTCGGAATAGTGTTTATCAAGTTATCCTGTATAGGCGGACAGACAGACGGCCATGTCTAAATCACCGCGAAAAGTGTTGCTGATTAAGAAAATATATACTTTTCATACCGGTCACGCCTTCTAAGATGCGCTAAAATATCCTCATATACATAGTATAACCCTGTAACCCATGGGTGTAGGGTATAAAAACACAAACATGTTTTTTGTTTTAGTTTACACCCAATTCTTCTAATGCTTTGAATTTTTTCTGACCTTAAAATGTAGCCATAAGCTCGAATCACACGATAGAATAAACAGTCAACTTTTGAATCAATTTTCAAATAATTTTAATATCAATCGTGTGATTGCCCAATTTTTGTATGTTTTGAAAATTGATTCAAAAGTCGACTGTTTATTCAATCGTGTGATTCGAGCTATAGATTTATTTTATTTTTCTTTAAAAAGGTGCAGCCTAATTTTGGAATATCACAGACTGTGAATCATCTCGGTTTTTAGATTTTTTCCCAATTTTTTAAATACATTTTTGATTTGAATTTTTGTCGAAGAAAATTACATTTTTCGAGTTCTTCTATCGAAATCTCTCAAACCAGTTAACTAATTTAAAAATGTAGTGTAAATTGTTCGATTTTAAATTATCTTTTATTTAGTATTAAATTTGATCAAAAACATTATTTAAAACGCGAAATATTTGCAAATATATGTGACCACCTTTTTGAAAGGTCGGTTCAAAAGTTATTGGCCGATATTTTTAATTTTTTTGTTTTAATTAATATATTCGAATTCTGCGGGTCTTTGCAAATAATACAAAAATAATGAAAAATTTACTGACTAATTTTAATATACGAATAAAGGCTAATTCCAATGCTAAAATTCCAAATTGAATTGATGGAAAAAAATTGATTTGGTTATCCAATTTTTAAATTGTTTTTTTTAGCTTTTTGGATTTGATAAACAAGAATTAATGCTTGTGTAGAACATAACCGTTACCTTTTACGTTATCCGTTTCATATCGGAATCTGCAACATGACGCTATAATAATTTGTATAAGGGCGATTCCACACCAAATCGACCAGCGATTGGAATCCCCTTCTTCGATTTCAATAAAATATGGGCAACTGATAAAGGATATCGCGGTAGCTCAGAGGTTAGTGCGTTGGACTGCGAGTCGAAAGGTCCCCGGTTCAAGCGTGGACTGGGGCTAACAACATCTTTTCATAGAAACATTTTTCTATACCGCGCTACCTATCGTCAGTAAATGGCAAACCTACGAGAGTAAAACCATTGCCTATGAAAAAGCTCTCACCCGCCGTTCGGATTCGGCAATAAACTGTAGGTCCCACCACTTTGAGTACAAATATAACACGCACAGCTCAAAATGGTGAGAGAGCTCGGACGAAGTTCTGTACAGGACTGTAGCGCCAAACTATTAAAATCAATGGTCGTACCATTGAATATTTAATGGTATATTTTCTTCTGAGTGTACATATTCGTTTTCTAGAGGTGATTTTACAACTCGCATTTTTATAACTGATTCTAAACGGTATTAGTTTTCTAACGATCATTCCAGAGATTTAATTACACTGTCCGGTGCAGTAAAATTTGCAAAAACTATTGGAAAAACGTATGGCACTATTCCGATAATAGCGTTAGTTTTGTGAAATTCGGTCTAGTTTTACAGATATAGTGCATTTTTTTCAAATTTTCATATTTATTTTATAAATACGAAAATAATTTAGTTTCTCAGATATAGCACTTTTCAAAAAAATTACAAAATTTAGTTAACAATCAAAATTTAATAAGTACAACATTTTTTATTTTTTTTTTTTTTTACAAAGTATCGATAATTTTTTAAACAAGAGTGCTTTTTATTTTTAGGTAGTGTTTCTATTAGAACATACCCCATTTTAAGAGGGAACTTCAAAATGTTTCCGTGATATCATTATGTAAATCAGAGCTCATTACAACACTGTTCAAGTCTCAATACAACCCTGTTTACAAATGATTTATCAGGCAATTATATATTATGTTTACATTAAATTCCAAACATACACAAAGAAAACAAAAATGATTACCCGAAATATCACAGCCCTAAATATCAAGTTATTTACAAATTATTTAGATCGTCTTTGAGACAACCATCTCTCAAACATCCGTCAAATACGAAAATATTGCTAGCAACCGTCTTTCAAATTTACGATTACGTATAGCAACCATCAATTAAACATTTTACAAATAGGAAGATAGTTGATGAATATTGGGAAAAGATACTCCATTAAAATTCGCAGAGTAATTTTTATTCAGCCTAACCAATAAACGAAATAATGTCGACTTTAAAGAAAGTATCAGCTTTTTGACAAATAAATATTAGAGAAAATTGTCGAAAAAGCTGATACTATCTTTAGAGTCGACTTTATTTCGTTTATTGCTTAGGCTGATTGAGTTGAAATAAAAAGAATCAAATGTATTTTTATTTATACTAGAATTAAAACTGTGTCTTGGTTATACATCGTCTTTATAAATCATTCGAAAGTAAAATTGTAGAACGTCTTGAAAGTTATTTGCGGAAGAACCAAGTCGGTTTGTCGCTGCTGTCATCAAAGTAAACTCTGAAAAGAAATAACTTTCCATCACTTGTTGACAATTTCAGTACCAGAAAATTTTATTTTCACTTTTACCATTAAAATGTAATATTTGAGTTGACACTTTTTACACCATTGGATTTACTTAATTGTTGTGGATAAATCGAGCGTAAGGAAAAAGTACGACATTTTCCTTTTTGTAGTAGTCAAATGTCAAAATAAGCCAACAGTATTGTTGCAAATGTCCAAGAACTCAGGATGTTTCTTATCAGTCAACTGTAAATATCTCGATTTTCATTGCTGTTTGTGACAAATATCTCGTAACTATTTGCATATATGTCATATTTAAATAATATTAAGAGTTTTGCTGCAAGTTTGTTTAAACTTATCGGATGTTTAAATATTACTACAATGCGTAAATTTAATAAGATATTTGCAGCAAGACTTTAGTAAGACTTTTCTTAGTGTACATGTAAATGTAAATTATGTTTGAGAGAGCCATTTTATTTGCAGCGTGTAGTAGAATCTGTCAAATAGAAATAAAAAGTAGCAGATATACTTCAATCAAAGTAGAATGTGAACACTGTTTTATTTTTTGCTATGTTATTGTTCGAGTTCGGCAAATGACTATTAGCTGAATAATCGGTCATTGTACCGCTTCTTCGAATAGCTGTTGTACTTCATATACAAAGTACTACTTGGGGGCTATTTTTATGAATTTCTCACATAATATAGTTAAACTTTCCTATTTATTTCATTTTGTAAAACAATAATTAAAATAAGAAATATTAATACAAAATGTTTTTATTAATTGAATATAATTTAAACACAAACTCAAACAAAACATTCAATAGGAAATCGCTAAGAAATGTGGAGAATAACCACCGAATCGTAACAATGAAAGAAAATAATGAAACAAATTCGTTTTTAGACAAAATCGACATACAAAATGAATAAAAATCATATTTAACAGCGTTTCATTGAATATAGAATAATATTATTGACATTTAAAATAAAAATGTGTATGTGAAATTCATGGTTTAAGTATCAACCATGGTGAAATTAATAATAAATAAAGTTTTTATATTTGTTAGTCCGATGAAACTGATTCAGCGTGTTCGGTATCACAAAATATATTTTCGATACACTGGGTTTAAAGTAAAAATATTTGAAATACGGTTTTCTTGCAGTTGTGTTTTTATTTATTTTTCTCGCATTCGACTGTATTCCATGTGTTTCAATATAAATATATTAGAGAACTCCATATTAGAGAGCATCATAATGTTCCAAAGTTCCACAAGCAAATGTGTTATTTTTCAATCACAAATAAACCATTATCTTGACGATAGCCAAGGCCATTATGCAGCGCATAAGTCCAAAAATATATACGATCGCCTTGTCGTAGTTCGGTTGTCGTATCACGAAATACAAAATGTCCATTAACAGGAAACGTTATATCCCTCGACCATTGCCCTGCCTCCAGACCATTCATGGGCCTATTGAGGTTACCATGAAATGCGAACAGAGTGACACCTTCTGCATGAGGTATTGAAACTTCAAAACCACGATTGTGTATAGTAAGTTGGGCGTCGGGAATTTCGTAGCCATTAAAATTGTTATTACGCGTATTATTAGTATTATTCACAATATTACAATTGTTATGAATGGGATTAGGATAGGTAATAGCATTATTAGGATTATTAACAATACTATTAGGATTGTTCGAATTAGGATTATTAGAAATATTATTAGGATTATTAGTAATAATATTATTATTGATCGTAATATTAGGATAATTATTACTTGAAGACATTTCCTTCCTCGATGCGCGAGTTCTTAATGTGTAGAAAATTGTGACTAAACTGACGGAACTATAAAGAATATGTTTATACAAGAATTGAATTTATCTTATCTTAAATGTTCAAAAAAAAACAAAAACTGGTGCATTTAGCATTTGCAATTTGTTGCACTCTAGTCACTAGAGTCTGCAATTCTTAGAACTTCTTGAATTTAAGCTCTTTCGATAACAAAAAAGCTCTTATTCCGCTTTCAACCAGTGATGCCAACTTGGTAGGTTTCCCACTAAATCTGGTGGGTTTTAATAAATAAAACGCGTGGGTTTTAAAAAATCAAACGGTGGACAGCGGGTTTTTTATGGGTTTTTATGTGTGCTTTTATAATTTAGCGTTTTTTTTTATTAAATTTAATAGAAATTATACTTTTTATATTGTATAACAACATATAGTCCGACGGTAATCGCCAAATCGACTCATTTTTAGTGACGGGTATAAAAATAATGTATTCAAAAATTTTATAATGTCAGAGGTATATACTGAAAATTAATCTGTTTGGGATGAGGTATTTTAATCAGAAACGCATTTCAAACGTTGCGAACTTTTAAATATATTACTGGTTAGATATACTGTTATATCATGTCTTTTAACACCATCCTATAAATCGTCGATTATTGTATCTGTGATAAACCGCAATGAAAATCAAAAATGATGGTGAAATGAAATAAGAACTGTAGCGATAAACTATTACTATTATTTTTATTAAAAAAAAACATTGCAAATATGGGTTTCTTGCTGTTGTGTTATTCTTTATTTTTTCGCTTTCGAATGTTGTACATATATAGTAATTAATATTAATACAAAAATTTCAATTAATATTAGAGTGCTTCATAATCTTCCAAAGTTTTATAAACAACTGTTTTAATTTTCAATCTCAAAAACTCCATTATCCTGACGATAGCCAAGGCCATTATGCAGCGCATAAGTCCAAAAATATATACGATCGCCTTGTCTTAGTTCGGTTGTCGTATCACGAAATACAAAATGTCCATTAACAGGAAACGTTATATCCCTCGACCATTTGCCAGCTTCCAGACCATTCATGGGCCTATTGAGGTTACCATGAAATGCGAACAGAGTGACACCTTCTGCATGAGGTATTGAAACTTCAAAACCACGATTGTGTATAGTAAGTTGGGCGTCGGGAATTTCGTAGCCATTAAAATTGTTATTACGCGTACTATTAGTATTATTATCCATATTATTATTATTATTGTTGGGATTATTATTATTATTAGTATTTGGATTATTAATAGTATTATTATTATTATTACTAGTATTAGGATTACTAATTGTATTATTAGGATTATTAACAATATTGTTCGGATTATTAGAATTTGGAATATTTGTATTATTTGTATTTGGAGTATTAATAGTATTATTAGGATTATTAGCAATATTATTTGGATTATTTGTATTTGGAGTATTAATAGTATTATTAGGACTATTAACAATATTGTTAGGATTATTAGAATTTGGATTATTAATAGTATTATTAGGATTATTAACGATATTATTTGGATTACTTGTATTTGGATTATTAATAGTATTATTAGGATTATTAGCAATATTGTTCGGATTATTAGAATTTGGATTATTAATAGTATTATTAGGATTAATATTATCAGTATTAGGATTATTATTAGTATTAAAATTATTATTATCAGGATTATCATTATTTCTCGTATTAAAGCCAACCGCAAAACACAATGGCACAATTTTTAAACCCATTTTTGAAAACATTTTCTTGTGCAAATTTTAAACGTCTCCTCGCGAATATCTTGTTGTATTAAATGTTATGACTGAACTGAATTGAAGAACATATACAATAATTAAAATAATCTTATCTTATCTGTATATAAAAAAACTGGTTCATTGGACATTTGCAATTTGCTGCAGTTTTGTGTAGATTATTTAATTCCTACAATTTAATATCTTTCAATAAAAATGCTCTCCCCACGCCGTTCGGATTCGGCATTAAAATATAGGTCCCACCATTGTGAGTACAAATCGGTGATGCCAACTCAAGAGGAATATCCCAATTTGTGGGGAATTTTAGTCTTAATGTGTAATCTGGGAATGGTCCACTTTTGGCGGTGAATTTCAAATTAGTATCTGTTACATTTTCTGCATTTTTAAGGATTGGGATATAGGTGCATATTCCAACATTTGACCGAATTTCATATGAAAAATTTAAAACAAACGTTTTTATTTTTAGATTCGATATCTTAGTACAATAAATAATAATGAAATTAATTTAAACAGCATGCTTTGACTTCAATATTTGACATATTTGATTTATGAATTATTTAGATTTTTATTAAAAATGTAGTAAAAAAAAACTATTTATTCTCAGTGTATTTAAAGTACATTTGTGCGGGGAATGTTGGAGTCAATTAGGGAATTTTGCTAAGAATATCGGGGAAAATGAAAATATGAGTTGGCATCACTGGTATAAATATAACACGCACATCTCAAAAGGTGTCAGAGTACGGCATTGAACTTTCAACGCAGTAGCGGCAAGATATGATTATTGAAAGCTCTCTCGATCGATTGAGAACAGGGAGGTAATGAAATCGAAATTAGTAACGGTTTATAAATGTTATCGATTCGGTTTCAGTACAGTTTTACGTGTCAATTTCGTTTTAATATAAATGCAAATTATTTCCAATTGTTATTAACAATTATATTGAACAAAACCAACAATATTTTATACATTAAAAACTCCAAATAAATTTATTAAAAATTAATTGTAATTCTAATATAAAAAGTATATGAATTTCTTTCGCTAATTTCAATTTAAATTTAATATTTCAAAACACTGCAAATTGAAACCCAAACAAATAACGCTTTCAGATTTTCTATTAATGGATTATGTGCTGATACTGACATTCACGTTCGAAATTTAAATATTTGACAAGAAAAAATCGAATTGAAATCGTTCCACAGAACTTAAACGGTTTGGATTCGATTGAAAAACGTAAAATTTGCATTGAAAAATCGAATTGAGGAGCAATCAAAAACAAATTGTTTCAAATTGAAATCTTGATTTTTTTCTGTTTGTTTTCCATAATTTTTATAAACCGTCTTAAAACCAGTATAAATCCGAAACCGTTTACATCGAAATTGGATTTCGGAAACGGTATCAAGCTCTGCACCTTTTTATATTTACTAAAATCAGAGTAATTTTATAATTTATGAAAATTTACAATTCAAGAATTTATAAAAATTTACAATTCAAGAATTACGTAAATCTGAATATTCCGGAATAGACGATTCTGATCATTATTACATCAGGGGACTTTTGGTAGGGGTGTCTTAGCGTATTCAGATCAGGAACTAATCTGAAATAAGGCTAATCCTGACACAATTTTTCACTCGGAAAACTGTGAAAAATACTATTGTAGTTATTGAGGATTATTAAATTTGCATAACCCTGGACCAAATTTTTTAAAAATTTATTAACGTAGAACGTAACGAAAAAGTTAACCAAAATCGAAATTGCTATTCCTTTCCGTTTTCTTGTTTGGTTTTAAAAATTTCGACAAATGACGTATGAGAATTTTATAGCTCAATAGAATTTCAAAAAAGTCGAATTCCCCGACTTTACCCTATAGTACAACAAGTTATATCAATCAGTGTCACCGAGCAAGAGAGTGCCACCCATGAAAAAAATTAATCTCACGCGAAAAATCAAGAAGAAACTAATTATAATTAAAATGTGAAAAAAAAAATGAAAATATCACTGGCAAACGAGACATTCGTAAAAGAGAGTAAAACAAATGTACAAAAATAAAAAATATATATAACAATAATAGAAAACACAACAACGACGCAAAGAACGGTATGACAAATAACAAAAAATTCGGAACTCAGTGCGAAAACTGCAGGCAAGAGCGACCGACGGTGATTTAAGTTCATACCGCAAAATAGTATAACGCGAAAGTGTTCAAACGAGTTTAATTTATAATAAAAAGGTTTTAAAATCAGTGCTCAATATTTATTATTCAATTAAACCTCTGATAGAAAGTCCAAAAAATATGTAAATTAAAATAAATATTTTCAAAAGTTAAATTAAAAATTAAGTTGTATTAAATAAAAATAACAAAATGAAAAATATATAAAAATAAATTTTACTTTTGAATGAAAATAAAATTTGCACAATGACCTTGAGTATCGGCAATTGTTTCATGTGCCAAATGTTTTCATTTTTTTTTTAATCATTCGTTTATTTAAAAATATATTTAATTTTGAATCAAAATGCAAATATATTTGTATTTTTCATTCGAAATATATAAAAAAATACATAACCTTTATTCTCAAAAATTACGAATTGGACTTTTTAATTTCGAACTCTTACACTCAGAAAAAATACTATAAAATCAAAAGTTGTTTGCTATTAAAATTAGTCAATACGATAAATTATTATTTTAATAGGTAAATCCCATTAAATACCACAAAATACTATTAAATACTATTAAATTGTTTTTGTGTTTACATGAAAATAGTTATTTTTTGTATACTATTGAATCAATAACTGTCCTATTGACCAATTTTAATAGGATTTTTTTCTGAGTGTGCTATAACCAAATGTTAATCCAAATAAACTTATGTTGTTTTCAATAAGGTATAATATAATTATACCCTACACTAAGAGTGAAAGGGTATATTCAGTTTGGTACGCCGTTTGTAACACCCAGAAGGAAGCATCTCCGGTATGGAAAAGTATATATATTCTTGATCAGCATGACCTCCTGAGTCGATTTAGCGATGTCCGTCTGTCTGTCCTTCTGTCTGTCTGTTGAAATCACTACTACTTTTAAAATTGAAGAGCTAGATAAATGAAACTTATAACTTAGATTACTAATATACCTACGCTGTATGTGCGAAAAATCGGTCCATTGTGACATATGATCCGACCACTTATGTTCAAATACCTCATATAAAATGTACATATAAAGATCCATTTTTATGTATACGTGCTTAGGTAAACTTTTTTGGTCAAATATATATTGATATCATGCTCTAATACATGATAATAATGTTTTCCGGCGAAAAGACTTGTGGTTCACAAAAAAAAAAACGAAATTCGATACACCTACCTGTTACGAGATAATAAGCTTTTTGAATGAATTAAAAGCCAAGCAATAGTTAAACTTCCACTTCAATTTATTACATTAAAAAATTCCTGTATTAATTAACAAATTAATATAAAGTTATAATAAAATGATTAACATACTTAGTTTCTCGCTTACAGTCCTAACGCTGCCGTGGTTGCAAATAATACTTCAATAATATTCATTAAATTTAAATAAATCAAGTGCCCAACTTGGCTACAAAAAGATAAATGTGACTTTCAATAACTTTTCTTTTAGTCCCAGCTCTTCTTCTGTCCTATTCGCATTTGACGTTTCGTTTTATACCTAAATTCCATGCGGCGTTGCCGGACTCATCGCAACACTCCCCTTCGGTATATCCTCTTCGGAATCTACATCAACTGGTCTTCTGACGTCAAGTACGGCAATCTTCGTCGCAGGTCTTACATACATTCCAGTAGCGGTCCTTATAGTCGCACTTCTTACCTGACCGTCTGAACTCGTATTCACAGCAACAACTTTTCCTTTTGGCCAACAACATCTAGGACTATCGGGATCAACAATCACAACAATATCGTCAACTTCGATTGGTTTGACGTTTGCGAACCATTTGCAACGGCGAGTAATTACAGGCAGATATTCTAATACCCATCTTTTCCAAAATGCGTTAGAAAGCTGTTGCGTGGTCTGCCAACCTTTTTTTAATAAAATTCCATCACTAACCGGCTCTGCTAGCGGTTTCGCCCCGCTTGAACTTCCCAATATAAAGTGATTCGGAGTTAATGCCTCGTCCTCGTCGTTGCTGATAGGTATATAAGTCAAGGGTCGTGAGTTCACAATCATTTCTACCTCCAATAATGCTCCGCGTAATACCTCCTCGTTTGTAGTCCGCGATGGCAGGATTTTGTAAAGAACAGCCTTAACCGAGCGCACTAGGCGCTCCCACGCCCCGCCCATATGAGGGGATGCTGGTGGTATATATCGCCACTTCATCGTAGAGGTTGTAAATTCTTTACTCATCTTTACCTTGTCCATAACAGCAAACGCTTCTGTCAGCTCACGCTCGGCGCCCTTAAAATTAGTGCCATTATCACTAAATATTTCTAATGGAGATCCTCTGCGTGCTATGAAATTTCTAATAGCAATAATGCACGAGTCGGTAGACAAAGAGGAAGCTAACTCCAAGTGGATGGCTCTAGTTGTTAGGCACGTCAGTAACACGCCATATCTCTTTTCAGTGCTCCTCCGCACGGATACAAGAAGAGGTCCGAAATAATCTACGCCCACGAACGAATATGGACGACAAAACGCAGTTGTTCTAGCTGGAGGAAGGCATCCCATCTTAGGTGGCTTAGGTAGCGCATTTCGATTGAGGCATACTTGACAAGTTTTTCTTATTTTATTCAGAACCACTCTTAGTTGAGGGATCCAGAACTTTTGTCTTATTTCATTAACAACAGTCTCGTGATTTCCATGATGATATCTGCAATGATAATCATGAACTATCAATCTGGTAATATGATGATTTTTGGGCAATATAATTGGATCCTCTATTTGCTGAAGTTGTACTCGTCCTTGTAATCGAAGTAGTCCATCAAGATCCATATACGGTGTAAGTTTGAAGATACGACTCGATTTTTTTATTACACAGTTCTTTAAAAGCAATGCTCTTTCTTCAGCAAACTCGTCGACTTGTGCTTCCTTCCAAAGCAATACCTGTGCAATTTGAATCTCTTCTTGAGAAGCAAAACTTCGCTGAATTGGACAAATTGAAATTCGACTCTTCCAAACGTGAGCGATATGAACAACTGCAGCTGTAATCTGGTGTAATTTTTTCCATGTAGAATAACGCTTAGGCTCAACTGGTATTCTGCATCCCTGGGCATAATCTTCAATATGACATCCTATGTATTGCGCGCGAAGTTCTTCTTCTGTAGCTGAATTGCAAATTTCTTCTCGTGGCCACTTCTCAGAATCTAGTTTCAAAAACTCCGGTCCATTCAGCCATCTACTACTTTCTGTAAAGTCAGGTGTTTTTCGCCATTTTGTCGCCTCATCAGCTACATTATGTGCAGTTGGAATCCAGCGCCAATCTCTTATATTTGTAAGGTCTAATATCTCGCTTACGCGGAAAGCCACAAATTGACGGTAACGTCTATGATCAGAACGCAGCCAAGCCAAAACGGTGCGTGAGTCTGACCAGAACGTCTGCTTTACTATTTGAATACTGTGCGTGGTGATCATAGCGTTTGCAAGACGTGCTCCAACAACTGCGGCTTGGAGCTCTAGACGAGGAATAGACATCATTTTGAGAGGAGCTACTTTAGCTTTACTGCCGAGCAGAGTACAATTGACCGTAGCACCATCAGAGCATCTCAAGTAACTCAAAGCAGCGAAACCATTTTCACTAGCGTCAACGAATGTGTGTAGTTCCATCTCAGGATATTGAACATATTCTCCCTTTACATAACATCTTGGAATTTTCATTCGCTGCAATTCAGGCATAAGTGAGAGCCAGTGCAACCACTTAGAAAACTGTTCGTCGTGTATCGGCTCATCCCACGAACAACATGTTCGCCATATTTCTTGAAATATTACTTTAGCGTACATAACATAGAACGATAGAAGCCCTAGTGGATCAAATATTGTCATTAGTAAACTCAATACTTCTCGTTTAGTGGGTCGTTGAATTCCAAGCAGTACATCTTGGTTTCTATAGCGACTGGATAACTTAAAAACGAAACAGTCTTCAGAGGTAAGCCACCACATTCCGAGTACCTTTTCAGCCGAAATGTCAGTATCAGCGTTTAAATTTACGGCATTGACAGGATCCGCTTTTAATGCGTCGAGAACAGCCTTCGAATTTGATACAAAGTTTCGCATGTGGAAGCCACCTTTTTTATGTATAAAACAGACGTCACGTGCAAGATTTACCGCATCTTCCTCGGTGTCAACGCTATCTAACATGTCATCAACGTAATGGTTCTCAAGTATGCATTGAACGGCTCTTGGATATTGCTCGCGAAATTCTTCAGCATTTTTATTTTTCACATATTGGGCGCAACTTGGCGAGCAGGTCGAACCAAACGTCATTACTAACATGACGTAAACCGTTGGCTGCACGGCTCCAGATTTTATCCACAGGAAACGTTGATAACTCAGGTCTTCACTACGCACCCGTACTTGATGAAACATTTCTGCTATATCGCCACCAATAGCGACGCGGCGTTCACGAAATTTTCGTATGACAGACACCATTGATGTGAGCTGGTCCGGGCCCTTCAAAAGCATTGAATTTAAGGAGATGCCACCCACTGCAGCCGCCGCGTCCCACACTAAGCGAATCTTTCCCGGCTTATTGGGATTTGTGACTGGAAATATAGGAAGATACCAGCAGTTTTCGGATGTAATTTCTGTTGGGCTCAACTCTCTAGCATATCCCTTTGCAACATAATCCTCAATTTTGGCTTGCAATGCTTGCGCCAGAACTGGATCTCTCTGCATTTTTGAATATAAGCATTGAGCTCGTCGTTTGGCCATTGCATAACTATCGGGAAGCAAAACCTGTTGGTGTTTCCAGAGCAAAGATGTTTCAAATCGATCTCCAATTCTTCTAGTAAATTCACTTAATTGCTCCAGAGCTTTTTGTTCGTCAGGAGATGTGATCGGCGCATTGTTGCATGCTACATCCAGATTGTCAAGGCAAATATAATTTTTAATAACTTGCAGCAGTTCAGCATTAACAGATATTTCACAATCGCAAATGTGAAATAAATGACGCATAATTGGCTGCTGTTTTGTCAGCTGTCCTTTCACAGTCCATCCGAGCAAAGTTTTCTCGGCAACAGGCTCAAAGTCGGCTCCTGTTTTTGATTTCAAGCTTCGGCTAAGCATACAGTTATCCAGGCCTATTAACAGACGCGGTGTTGCATTACAATATGATTTTAGTGGCAGGTCTTTTAAGTGCTTGTACTTCGCTTGCAAGATATCAACATCTAGAGTCTGCTGTGGTAAGTCTAGTTTGGCCACTGTGTGAACATTCGTAACAGAGAACCGTTTTTCGCACCCTGTTCCAGATATCTCCATATTTACTAACATAGAGTTATCCTCATAGCGATGAGTATTTGAAGTCCAACGCAGACAAAGTGGTTCTGGAGTACCTTTTAAATTTAACTCCTCTAGCAATTCTTCATCCATTAATGTGAGTGAGGAACCATCATCAAAGAAGGCAAATGTGTCAACTTTAGTTCCTTTTCCATAAATTGATACGGGAATGACGCGAAATAATATAGAACTGCACTTCTTGTCGTACGTTGTACAACTTGTATTAGGCGAAGCAAAAACAATCTGTTTATGTAAAAGAGGGTGGTGAATAAACTTACACCCTGCTACTCCGCATTCGCTGCTATAGTCGCATGGATGGGGATAGTGTGATTTTAAGCATCTTCGACAAAGGCTGTGATATCTAACAGTTCTCCACTTTTCCTTCCTATTTTGCTTAGCAAAGGCTTCACAAACATCCACGGAAGCGCAATGTTTTTGACAAATAATGCATTTTATTTCCTTTTCTGATTCAGGCTCTATAGCATGAGTGTTCAGCATTCCTCGTTTACGTAACTTAGTTGACGTACTGGGTATTATTACACTATTCGCACCTTGCGCTAACTGAATGAGCCAATCACTGAAGTTTTCTAGTGTACATGTGGCTAACGATATCTTATGCATTCCCCAAAATGCTCCAAGCAGTCCAGGCAGCTTGCTTACCAACTCTTGCTCCAATTCCGGGTTGTTTAAGTGATTAATTAATCCAGATGCTTTCATTGTAGCACAAATGTTTTGGACCTCGATGGCAAAGTCGACAATTGTCTCAAGACGATTCTCCTTTGGAGATGGCATTTCTCTAATTTGTGACAGTAGGGTGTCGATAATTAATTCAGGCCGTCCAAATTTCATGCGCAACGTTGTTATAATTTGAGGGACGCACGATGAATGCAACAATAAATTTTTTACAGCATTTCGAGCCTGATCCGTTAGCGAATGACGTAGTCGCACAAGATTTTCTTCATCAGAAAACCCACAAAGCGATGTAGTCTGTTCAAAGCTAGCTAGGAAAAGAGGCCACTCCTCTGGCTTACCGCAAAACTTTGGTAAATCCTTGCATATTCCTTTGCGTGCTGCTAAGTGGTCAGGAGTCAGCCGAGAAACAACTGCCTGTACTGAAACATCTGTATTTGTTGGTCTCATCACACTCGCGTTTGAAATTTCTTCCGCTGGAAGGTTAATTGTGTTCGAGGGTAACATCCCTGGAAGCCATCGTGACGTAGAAATATTGGCCTGCTTGCCGTTCATTTGCGACTCAACCACACGCATGCGTTCTAGCATGCCTCGCATGAATTCTTCTATATTTCGCTGTTGAAGGTCATTAACCTTATTTACTTCAATCAGCGGCGGTTCAACAATCCCTTTTGTCATTGTGCTTGCAGCTATATGCGCCGCAGCTGCTTCAGCATTCTTGCCTTGCGAGTTCCCAAGCCATCTATCGATGTCGATCATACTTTGTGCATCTTCAGATTCTTCACAACCATATTCTTCTTCGTTCAGCTGAATAAGCAGTTCCTTTCGCTTCTGCAATTTATCAGCCTTTTGTTTTAGAATTGCTTGTTCCTCCTCTTTCTGCTTCTGTAATATGATCTGCCTTTCTTGCAAAAGTGCTTGCTCTGCGCTCAGTATCTCCATTTCTGCATACATTCGGCGTACACTAACTGCTGATGATTTAGAACTTCTAGATCGCACAGAGGCCGCTCTGCTTTTACGCCGTTGATTAGTTTCAGTTACATTATCATTTGCGATGTCTCCATTGTTTGGGGTGATCGCTACATCAAGCGGTGTAGCCAGCGGTGGTTGCACTGTCGATTCTAATGTGAGCGTAGCGATATTATTTGCAGTACTTTTCGTTGGGTCCATCGCTTCCACAAAACCGCAACCCGGACTTCGTGGAATGTTTTCAGTCCTCATATTGTGTACATCAGCTCGAACGATATTTTGCGCTTGTGTGATAATCGATGGCGTCTGTTGTGACTCGATGAGAGCGCTTGCTAACAGCGCAGAACAAGAGTGGCAGCGCCAATCGCGGTCGGCCACCGCAGCTGTCACACCAACGCATGAAAAATGATACCACGCATCGCAGTTGTCGCAACGTACCATTTTGAGGTTATCTTCTTTGTTGCATAATAAGCAACTATTTTTTGCCAGTTTTGATACAGCACCAGAAGCCTTGCGAACCTTCGACGGCATTGAAGTTTAAGAATTTTTTAAAATGTTACGAGATAATAAGCTTTTTGAATGAATTAAAAGCCAAGCAATAGTTAAACTTCCACTTCAATTTATTACATTAAAAAATTCCTGTATTAATTAACAAATTAATATAAAGTTATAATAAAATGATTAACATACTTAGTTTCTCGCTTACAGTCCAAACGCTGCCGTGGTTGCAAATAATACTTCAATAATATTCATTAAATTTAAATAAATCAAGTGCCCAACTTGGCTACAAAAAGATAAATGTGACTTTCAATAACTTTTCTTTTAGTCCCAGCTCTTCTTCTGTCCTATTCGCATTTGACGTTTCGTTTTATACCTAAATTCCATGCGGCGTTGCCGGACTCATCGCAACACTACCCATTTGTAAATATGGGTATCAAATGTATGGAAATTCTTCAGCGATTGAATGTTTGTAGTTATTTTCAGGATTCGTATACCCTGGTGACCTATATATCACTTTGAATGGTAACCACACATATGTGTAGGGTATTTATAGTCGGCTTAGACCGACTATAATTTTGATAATCCCAACTATCATAATTACACCTACTTAAAATTTCCCATGTGATATAACCTTCCCAACTGGTTTTTTTATATTCCCATAATATAAAAGAAAAAAGCAATGCGGACTCTTCAAAAAATTAAAATGTGTATTTATAGAAAACGTAAATTTTTTTCTTGACATGGTTACAAACCAACTACACTGAAAATAATCAGTCTGGTTTTGTGTCAAATATACGAAACATTTATAATTTTAAATTTCCTTCGACTCATGGTTTCTTTGTATGACAGTTTTGATAAAATAAATTCATAATATGAAAGCGGACCAAAAATGATATAAACTAACGGATCACTTGACCACATGATTTTTATAAAACATTTAATACATGATTTTCGTAAAACAAACGTAATTCGTAATTTATAAAGTAATATCGTTAGGCACCTTTGAAATAATAAATATTAGTTCAATTTTATTTTGCGGTACTTTCCCCCTGAGCCACCAAACGTCAATAGGCAAATTTACAAAAAAAAATCAACTTAAGCAAGAATGGGAGCATGACCATCAAAAATCACCCCACCACAGTCATAACATAAAAGTTAAACTATATTTTTTAGAAAACACTATATTCTCAAAAAGGGTATTTCAAAAACAAAAGTATACCATGCTCTTATTCATGAACGGACCTTCGATAGCGCTTTGACTTGACAATGACTTCGAAAATGTACACCCAGAGAACGAATCAGTTGAGGCAACCGCTTTATTTAGTTCTGTCAGCATTCGACTAATTCAGTTGTTGCAAGACCACATTTCAGTTCACACAACTAATGAATACAATTGAAAGCGCCAAACAATCGAGGATTGTTTAGTTATGGTAGGTAGCCAATTTAAGTATACGAAATAGGCCAATTTACACGAAGTCAGTTGCAAAACGATTCGTGGGCAATTTCCAATCTGCGCATACTTCGCTTGGAATTGCCGACAACTCGTTGTGACATTGACTTCGTGTTTGCAATGCGTTGGAGCACTAGGGCTGCATATGGAAACACAGCAGATGGCAATAAAATAAGAATAGTATGTCTCTTGTTGAAGAATGTATATGTTGGACATGAAAAACCGGAACAGTTAAAACTTACAGGAACTTAAAAGAATTCCTCGTTTTCTTGCACATGGCACGAGATGTCAGTAGCACAAAAAACGAGTTAAAAATCTGAAGCTTTTCCGACTGATTGATTGATACAACCTAATCATTTTTTTTATCATTTAGTCAATATAACCAACTATTTGTTGAGGCAACTAAATATTGGTTATGTTTCATTTTTAAATTAGTTGTCATAGCCAAGTAAATAAAAAGTAAATAGATTAAAAAATTGTTTCCTATTCTTGGCCACAAATAAATTTCCGTAAGGCAAACTAAATTTAGTAAGTAGATGCAAATTAATACTCGTTGAAACTAAGAAATTATTTCTGTGAGTGTACGTTTTTTATTTATATGAGAGTGGAAGATGAATGTGGTGAGGACGTTTTCGGTGGAATTGCCCTTTTAGTTTTTTGACTTTTAAAATACACTAGAAAAATCAGTATTGATTTTAATTTATGAGGTATTTCATCGGAACGAGCGGAAACATTTTATTTAACTTTTATTTCTTTATTTAAAGCGGGCAGAAACAGATACTAACTCCTCCTTTTTCTGCTTATAATCTTTCGAAAATATTTGTCTATACTGCCTTGAGTCAGCCAAATATTTTGTCATGGGGCGCTATTCATTTCGATTGAGTTACGAGATCAATCATACGAGATACAGAAAATCCACACGATATTAAATTGAACCTACATATATTGGTTAGATATCGATGCATTCTTTTGCATTTTTCTCAGCATGAGAAATTTTACAAAATCAAAATAAAACAGAAAAAATAATAAAAGTAATTGTTTCGAAAAATATTGTAATATCGATGTGATAAATATTTAGTTATCATTTATTGTCCTAAATTTTTAATGAACGATATTCATACTAATCATGTTCGTAAATACACGAACATAATTCGCAAATATATTTTGTAACTTTACGAAAGTTCCCTCGAACTATGAACGCACATTTTCTTGCAAACATTTTATGTTTTTAATAGTGTACTTGAAAATCCCATCTTAATCTGCGTTATATCCTTTAAAATTTCAAAAGGAAACCTTTTACTAAACTCTGATTACTATACCTGTTACTAACTGGTTACCATATGTTGCTATAATCACTTGTATCACTTGTATGTCCTTGGTATTATAAAACTATATAATCTACGTTTAAGTTATTTTATTTGATTTCGTACGTTTTTCATTTTCACCGCGCTGATAACATCTGAGTCATATATGTTAGGTAGATACTAACTAATACATTATTCTATATTGCGTTACACATAGTAATTAACATTTGGTTAGTTTATGGGTTTTTTTTTTTGTTATCATTAACGTATTTATTTAAACACAATAATGATAAAAGCAACAATCAATTGCGACGAATACTCAAAGTGCTCATCAATCATAGATATTGATTAAAAAATAAATTCCAAAGATAGTTGTAAAAAATTTAAACTGTTCGGGTGTTGCCAAAATATGCCGTGTTATCAGAAAAATAAACACAAGAAAAACAAATCGAAAAAACATCACAATACGAGCGATGACGAGGATGAGGACGAGGGTGGTTGTTATGAGGTAAGAATTATTTTTAAAACTTAACTTTAATATACTTAAATATTATAGAAAGTTATAAATATTTATTGCGACCATTTGGTTGGGAGTTCAGACTAAAGTTACTACGCGGTACAAAAAAAAACAGATCTCCCAAACATAATATTGCAGGGATAACATATATATGTTTGGGTCCTTTTGTAAACATAATTCTAATTGTCTGATAAATCTATAAACAATGTTGTAATTAATGGGAGTTAAATAAATAAACATTATTTTGGTTACGTATACACAAACACATTTTTAAGTTCCCGTTAAAGTGATATATGTTCATACAGCATCATAATTATTATTACATACAAACAAATAATTTTTGAACCGGAACATTATTATATTCAAACTTGAATTCAAATCATAGAATTTTATACCTAGCTTCATATATAATATATACTTTTATTTAATTATGAGAACCATATATGTTATGCAGTAAACATTAGATACACCTAAATATTTATATTTTTTTATGTTTGGGTTGGCATAACTTTGGTCAAATATATCCGAATTTCATTGAGATTATTTCAAAATATTAGATTAAATATTATTAATGGTATACAATAGATGTCAGTTCGAATAGAACTCAAATATTCAAAAAAAAGTGAAAAATATATTGAAAAATACAAAAGAATTAACATATCGTCGACGATACTGCAAAACCGCCTAACTGCATGTGAAAATTACGTCTAATTTTGAGTTTTAATCGGGTTTTTAATGATATGTTGATCGGATAAATTAAGGACTGCGTCGAATAAAATTGTCCGCTACAAAAATGAAAAAATCTAGAAATCTAGTAATCGAATTTTTATAGAATAAAATATTTTATTTTGCAAATTATTTTTAGATTTAAAAAAAAAATATAAAAAACCACAAATTAATATTTTTTAATAAAAAGTTTTAATTTTTCCGGAACCCCTTCCATTAATGTTGTAATGGTAGTGTCCGACACCCTCACAGCTGCTGAAGACCACTTTTTTTTAAAGTCTTGAAGGTCTTTGGCCACTTTTTTTGTTGTCTTCATCTCCCTTTTTACTAAAGCCCAGTATCTCTCAATCGGCCTGAGTTCTGGACAGTTTGATGGATTAGCTTCTCTAGGCACCAAAATCACTGCATTTTGTTCGATCCACTCTAAGGCCGTTTTGCTGTAGTGACATGAAGCGAGGTCAGGCCAAAAAAATGTGGACACTTCATGTTGGCGTAAAAATGGAAGCAATATCTTTTGCAAGCATTCCTTCACATATATTTCGCTATTAATTGTACCCGATGTCACGATTGAGCTGCTCCTTTTCCCACAACTGCAAATTGCCTGCCAAACAAGGAATTTCTTTGGGAATTTTGTCATTTTTTTTGATTTGAATTTTTCAGCGACATTTCCTCGAGAATCGGCTGTATAAAATTCCTGCCCAGGTAGCTGAGAAAAGTCCGCTAAAACGTAAGTTTCGTCGTCCATTATGCAGCAATCGAATTTTTTAAAAAAATCTTGGTTCAGCTTTTTAGCTCGTTGTTTTGCGGTTTTATTCTTGACGGCATTTCTATCCGGAACTTTTTGGAGCTTGTACGTCTTCAGCCCAGCTTCTTTCTTAGTCCTGCGCACGAAAAATTCTGAGCAATCCGCCTTTCTCGCCAATTTCCTTCCGGATATGCTTGGATCTTTCTTTAAAATATTCACAACCTTCTTCGACTTTTCACGATCATGTGGGCCTTTTTTTACCAGAACCTTTCTTCCGATCAATACTCAGGTCTTCCTTAAAGCGGTTGATAACGCGAGAAATGGTCTTAGGGTTAGCCCCTACCTCCTTGGCAATTTTTTTAAAAGATCAACTAGGTTATTTTTGAAAAATTTTAATTATATTTTCTCGCACTTCCACTTCGTTTGCCATTTTCGCGTTAAATAAATTTTGTATTGACTATAACTGACACAAATTATTTTCTGCCATTTAATTCAGAGCTACTATGATCAAATTTTTTTTAATTTGAATCTTGCAATAGCACATTATGGGAAGATATGTAACAGACAATTATTTCGACGCAGTCCTTAACCATGAATCATTTGCTTAATTTCATGAGATTTGAAATACCAAAAAAAACGTCAAAAAATAGTCTAAAAAATTCAAAGTTATTTTAAAAACATATACAAAAATGGTTAAAAAAAATTGTTATTAACTTCCTTTTATGTTTTCAAAATAATAAAATATATTCATCAACTGCCTTTCACATTAAAAATGAATACTAAAAACTCGAAAATAATTGCTCTACTTTTAGGCGCGTGTACAGTACAAAATACCATAAAATTTGAAAAACAAAAACTTTTAAAAAGACAAAACATTTTTTAAATTGCTAATAAATAAAAAAATTAAATAATCCCCGCATTAATGATATTTAAAAATATATAAAATTCTTAGAAACGATTAAAAGAATAGCTCTTTGATATTAACCAAAAAAAAAAAAAAAACACAAATTTCTCACATACACAATCACTCTCAATAAAAGAGCGCAACTGTTATCATATTGACAAAAAAAAAATTATATTCAGCATTTTTGAAAAAGCAAAATAAACGCAACACCAACTCAAAAATATAAAAATCGTCTCAGTCACCAACACCAGCGACAAGCGAGCGGAGCAACAGAGCGCGAACACGGCGCAAACACAGATACAATTCACCGATACTTCAACATACTGTCATCAGCCCACTGACAGTCAAACTTGGCATCTGTCAGATACAAAGTTCACCACAGCTAAAACTGGAAGAATGCAATAAAAGTAAATTGCAAATAAACATTGCGAACAAAAGGAACAAGTGTTAAACAAAGAGAAGTGGATGATACATGTGTAAAATAGTAACTGGAAAAGTATCTGAAAGTCTACTATGGCCGCACTGACGTTCTTCGCCTGCAACGCGATACATGAACTGTGCGATCTGTCGGTATTTTTCGTTAATAGCGGTTACAGTTTTAGACGGACAATACGTTATTTTCATGCCAAACGACGGGCAAATCTTTATCGTGGATATTGTCGCCAAGTTTGGCTGGAATTCTATCGAAACAAACGCGCCATTGTGCATCCCGCAGATACAATCGATGCTGCTGCTGCAATCGATGATGAAATAAATACAATAAATACATTTACAAATACAAACAGTGCAGCAGATACAAATAAAAATAAAAATAGTGCAGATACAAATACAAATTGCACAGATACAAATTCTGCAGCTACAGATACAAATAAAAATAGTGCAAATTGCAAAGAAAATCTAAGAATAGTGCGTAGAAAAATGTCAAATCGCAATAATGTCCTGGATTTTGCAGCTATGGAGGCCAACACGGAGATGTCCGAACGGCAATTGCGTCACGAGGAGGCAGAACGTATGCGCCAACGACAGGGTTCGTTGGCATTTGATGACTACGACGATATCGAAGTGATCAGCGGACATGAAGTTGATGTAATTATTGTTTAAAATATATATTTTTTTAAAAGTAAAAATCCATCATAATTAAATTTATATTTAAATGCTTTAATTAGCTATTTAAAAAAAAATCACATTTCGTTGTACAGAATGTTTCAGTATCTTATAGTTTGTTATCTTGTATCTGTCAGATACGCTATACTGTAGTACGCATAGTGATAAATTGTGTTTCATGTGATTAGAAAACATTTACTAAAAATGTCTAAGGCTTCAAAGTGTGCGTGAGTGTGTGTATTGAATGTGTGAGTGTGTCGTGTTAATTAAAATTGCCCAACTATCCATATCTATTAACGCAGATACAAATAAAGTTAAAAAACTACATCAGCTGTTTTGCTACAGTGGTGGCTAAAACCAAATGTTGTTTGCCACAACAACCACTGCTAAAAGCTCTGCGCAATGTTCACAGTGTTGTTAAGCTAAATAAAGCTTTTATTTCAAGTTAACCAGCTAGACAAGCGATATCAGAAAAATAACTTTATGCTTACTTTTAAATGTTAGCGATATCTGAATATCGTTTGAATAGTTTTTGTCCGCATCTTGATTTTTTTTATTTTTAAAAATACTTGTAAAAATAAAAATAATAAATAAAGAATTCACAAAAATTCAATGACATGTAAATGACGTAAGTTTACTACCTCCGTCACCTGAACCTAATTTCGATAATACCGGAATTTTCGGGATTAGAAAAAGAAATCTATGGATTTTTCTCGAATTATTAAAATTATTAAAATTTGTATTACAGATAACAAAACAGGGAAGTTTAAGGTCTATTTAATTATATTTAAGGTATATTAAACAGTGAAAATGTGCTAAAGAATGTAAAATTAAAATTAAGTAGTTTTCATCTTATTACACGTTAGTGATTGGCATTTCATTTAGGAATTTTCGGTATTGATTTTCTCCGGGATTCAGAAATTTCAGCATCCCGGGATTGGAAGCCCCTTACGTATGATTTTAAAAAGGAACTTTAAGAACATGAAACCAATTTAGAAACCACTTGTATTATTCCTTTTTTCTTCAGTATTAAATTTAAATTCAAAGTTACTAAAGAATTGTGTGCTTTTGCGTAATAATTACATGGTTAGGGAATGTTTGTATAATTTGTATTAATATAACCTCCCTGCAAACCATTTCACGATTATTTTCAAATCCGATAACATAATTATAATTTTTCGATATAAAACAAAGTATTTAAAAATCGAATTCTGTTTTCTATACTTTCTTTGTCATAAAAAATAATTCTGAACAAATAACATCTTAAATAAATCCATTTACGGTATCATCTCAATATCTATAGTTACAAAAAAAAAGAATACCGTTATAGAAAGGTTAATTTTTATCGAAAACCCTATCATTCTCCTATCATTTCAGACTATCGAATTTCAGATTTCAGATTATCTCATTTTTAGATTATATAAATAATACTGTTTCGATATCGTTTGGTTTGCTGGGCTTGTACAATTATTAGAAGAGGTTTTTTTCTTTAAATAGAAAATAATTCATTTCTTATTAACATTATAATACTAAGAAATACTACTCAAAAAAGGCATATGACGGAATTAAGTACATGTCATATGACAGAATTAAGTACATGTCTTGACGGATTTGATTTTGAGCTTTTTCGATTATTTAATTTTAATCTGATATGCAAGATTTTTGAAAAACTAGTTATTAATGGGACTATTTTTTATTTTAAGTGATTGAGAAGAGACTAAAATTTCGATAGCTATGTTCTTAAAAACGTTAGGTAATAAATAAAAAAACCAGCAAGGAAGATTAGGTCCCATGGGATAGGGAAATTTTAATAGTTGTTGTTAGTAAGAATTATAAAACTTGGACTAAGGTCGGACTAAGCCGACTATGAATACCATAAACATACATATGTGAAAATGTGTATACGTAGAGGTCACCAGGGTTTAAGAAACTTAAAAATAGCTATCCATATATTCGAATTGGTAAGACTCGATTGTTTTTCAGACACACATTATTTGTATATAACATTATTTATATATATTTGAGTATAAAGTCAATATATAATTGAGGAAAAATTTTACTTCGGACGGTATATAAGAATCTGTGTATCTGGGTTATTTAGGTGGTAAGGATCAAAGGTCACAATCGACCGACTTTGTCAATTTTTTGTGACCGACGTAGGTACATAGGTAATCACAATTAGGAGTCTAATTGATCCAGCTCTTCTAGTTTTTCTGTAATCGTAATTTCAACAGTCAGACGGACATCGCTAAGGAGATCATGCTGATCAAAAATATATATACTATTTCATAACGAATATGCTAAAAACGGAATACCAAACTGAATATACCCTTCCACTCTTAGTGTAGGTTATAAAAACAGAGTATACATTCAAAATCAACAGCCACGAATTATATCGTCGGTAATAATGTCGTCGCCTAACTACATTTTCGAATACCACTTATAAAATTAATTTTACGGAAGAATTTAAACTGTTTTGCGTCTCAATTCTGCACTTAGTTCATCCAAAATTAAGTATGTCATGTTATAATGGCAATTATCTAATTTAGATCAAAAAGATCAAAAGATCGAAAAGATCAGAAAGATCAAAAAGATCAACAAGATCAGAAAGATCGAAAAAATCAAAAAGATCAAAAAGATCAGAAAGATCGAAAAAATCAAAAAGATCAGAAAGATCAAAGGATCAAAAAGATCAACAAGATCAGAAAGATCAGAAAGATCGAAAAAGTCAAAAAGATTGAAAAGATCAAAAAAATCAAGAAAAAGATCAGAAAGATCGAAAAAATCAAAAAGATCGTAAAGATTAAAAAGATCAAAAAGATCGAAAAGATCAAAAGGATCAGAAATATCAAAAAAATCAAAAAGATCAAAAAGATCAAAGAGATCAAAGAGATCAAAGAGATCAAAAAATCAAAAAGATCAAAACCGGATTATAAGACAAAATTATGCGTAATTTTCAAATGTAGTTAGGCGGTTTTACAGTTTCGTCGACGATATACAATTTTTGTATGCGATGTTTATAGGAATTTTTCTCATTTTGTGAGTAGTGTTATTTATTGCATTAATGGCTGTGCGATTTATCGATTAATCAAATTGTTTGATTAATCAAGATTTTCGATTACTTAGAACATTGATTAATCAATTAATCAGAATTCTGATTAATCAAAATTGTGATTAATTGATTAATCAGCACTTTGATTAATCATAATTTTTGATTATTTAACTTCTGCGTCGCGAAATATTTAGTTTTTACTATATGATCCTTCAACATTTACTATATGATCCCAAAACATTTTCTTTTTACAAAATTTTCAAATGTTGTTGAATAAAAGTGTTTCATTTTCAATTAATCGAAATTTTGATTATTAATCAGATTAATTAGGGTTCTGAGTAATCAGGTATTCTGATGAATTGATTAATCAATTAATCAGGATTCTGATTATATTTTAATATTGCATGGTTAGGCAAATGTAGTTGAATGCATTTGAATAAGAAATACATAATGCAGCTATTGATAGTGATGAAAGGTTTTCATTTGACAAGAAATTATGATACAATAGTCTAACAACCGATTTAGTAATTAAACTAATCAATATTGATTGATATTTTAGATAATTGATTGAACAAAACAAACATCAAATACAATCATGAATGGTTGAAATTTTAAATCGATAAACTATTTGGAACACTTGTTGCTCTTTGCTTTTCGGTAATACAATTTAATCTGTATAAACAATTAAAACAAAACCATTAAACACCATATGCTGATAAGAAATATTCACTCTCAAAGCTATATTTTAACGAAGGAAGTGAGTGAGCAAGAAAGAGAGTGAGTTTAAATAAAGTCTATAGTAAAAGCTTTTTTTTTTTAATTCGTACAGTGTTACCATGTAGTAAGTTTTTAGCATTTTAGATTTTATCACAAAATACGTACTTTATAAACTAAAGTACGTAAACTATAGGCAATTGAGAGAGATACATTGAAGTTAATATTAAATCTCTGGCTGCGAACTAACAGTCACTTCAGTTGTATAATTTTCCCTGAAGTACGAAGACAAAAAATTATGGTGAAGGGTGTGAGTAATTTGAATTATTCGGTATTATATACATATATACATAATTAAAGATATAATGTATTACAACAAATAGTAGCTATATTTTAAATATATTTTTCAAAATAATTTACTTTAATATTTACTATAAAACAGTATATATATTTGGAAATAGACTTAAATAAAAATATTTTAAATTTCGCACATACAATTTACGAATATGATAAATAAGTTTGAGATAAGAGGTCGTTGTGACCAACTATTCTTTGGGTTTCATATTGTTATTGTAATTAGGGTAAAAACATTTATAACCAACGAACTGATTTCCCTTACCACGTCAGAAAATACCGAAATTGTACACTATTACATTATTAAACTAAGAAATAGGGAATAATTTGGACATCTAGCTTAAATGGTTCCCGAAATATGGCGGCTTAAAAAGTGAAAAAATAGTTGAAAAATTACATAAAAAGTAGTTTACATACACAGTTAGCTGAAATGTCATTTGAAAGGTCTTTAATATGAAGTATGACTTGGTTTATGTCATCATTAAGATGACCTTCTGTAAGCGTCGGTAGCTCAAGGTTAGTGCGTTGGACTGCGAGCCAAAAGGTCCCCGGTTCAAGCCTGGACTGGGGCTAACTACATCTTTTCATAGAAACATTTTTCTATCTCGCGCTACCTCTCGGCAGTATATGGCAAACCTACGAGAGTAAAACATTGTCTATGAAAAGCTCTCAGCCGCCGTTCGGATTCGGCAATAAACTGTAAGTCCCACCACTTTGAGTACAAATATAACAGGCATTATAGGACTGTAGCGCCAAACTATTATTATATTATAAGATGACCTTTCAAACAATACCGAACGACTTGGGTAGATAAACGCAAATTAAGTTATCTTGATTAAAAATTATTATTTATAACTAAGGAACCAATACGAATACACTTATAAAATTAAACACAAACATTAAAAAGAAAATCAGAAATAACATACATTTTTTGAAAATTTTAAATATATGGGTTTTTGCGAAAATTGTTCCTAAAATATAGATTATGTTATAATGACCTTGAACCTTTATAAACAAAAACCAAGCCATATGTCATATTAAAGGTCATCTTTATACATTTTAAATGATACCTCATCTTTTTTAGAAAAACGCATTTGTGATTTTTAATTTCAAAGAAGATGAAGTCTAACATGCTTATTATTGCCTTGATTTTAAATGGACTATCCCATTATTAAACCATTTAAAATAATAACTAAATGTGATTTGAAAGGAGCAGTGCCGCACTCGACAACCCCAGTGAAAATTTATCTCAGGATGCGATCATTGTCTGATCAGGCAGCCAGATTTAAAATCAGGCAATGATCAGGGGTTTTCATCAGTGCCTCATTCAAAACGTGACGCTATTCGAAGTTGCTATCCGGATCATGTTGCCTGATCAGGCGATCTTATCCTAACCCTGTATAATTCAATGTATATTTAAATTCTTCTTAATCTGCTTTTACCAAATTTGAGACCTTTTAAACAAAAAATAGTTTTGGGAACTAAATTATCTCAATAACTTTTGCAATGACAAAATGTCAACGTGAGATATTTCAAATTTTTAAAATTTGCGTTTAAGTTGAACATTTATTTATTAGAATATTTTATTTTATTAGAATAATATTGCTACTCAATTTTACTATAACAGTTTTTTAAATAACATCTCTATTATACACCCAGAAAAAATACTATATAAATAATAGTTTTTTTACTATTAAAAATAGTCAATAGGATAAATTATTATATTAATCGGAAAATACCATTAAATACTAGAAAATACCATGACATTGCCATTGAGTTTATATGAAAAGATTTATTTTTTGTATACTATTAAATCAATAATTGTCCTATTGACCAATTGTAATGGGATTTGAGGGAATTTTTTTCTGGGTATATTATAACAATGCCTACACTCAGGGAAAGCTCATGTAAATTTAAACAGAAATTAAACTGATTTCATGTTGTTTTTTTTTCAAACAGATTGAACATGTTAAGTGGTTTTTGTTATACTAAATTTTAATAGTTGAAAATGTAAAATTAAAATGAATATCTGTTTAATTTATAGAATTGTTGTTGTTTTCCATATTTAAAAATATCATGTAGAATTAACATGAGTCTGTTTAACAAATTATATGTTAAAATTCACTGAGTGTACGATATCTCCTCAGGGTTTTTTTACATCAGTGGCTTCGTTTATGTCGTTTGAGTTTAGCCCAGGGCAAACTGAAAACAACTATTCCCAACATAAAATTTTATTCTTTGCAGTTTATGCCGTTATATTTCTAACCTATATTAAATATTATTTGTCAAAAAATAAATATCAAATAATTTTCACCATTTGTACAAAGCCAAATACAACGAGTTGGGAAAGTTAGGTCACATGGGGCGGATTTTTATAGTCGGTCGGGCCCGACTATGGAATACCCTACACCTTTGGTGGGGATATTAACCCTCAGAATATGATTCATAAATCAGAAATTTACGTCTTAAAACCCCATAATTTGAAAAATTTATATAAAGTATAAAAAACTAAAAAAAAAAATTTAAAATTTAATTGGGCGGACCACGCCTATATTTAAAATTTTGAAAGGTTAATATTTCATAGATTTGATTTTAATACTTTACGGATCAAATTTCCACTATGAAAACCCGGGAAATAATGAAAAAAAAAGTGGGCGGATCACGACCATTTTTGGACCACATATTTTATCTAACAATACGTTTTAAATTTTATAACTATACCTTGAATACTTTTCGAATTATTAGTTCCGAAATAGTTATATAAAATTGACTTGTAAAGGAGGTGGGCGTGTCCGTTGACCGATTTGGCTCATTTTCAAACTCAGTTCCTACTTTTGGCTAAAATATATTGAGACGAAATTTCATCGCATTCTGATCAGTATTTCTCAAGTTATTCTGTATTCGGACAGCAAGACGGACAGACAGACAGACGGACATGGCTAAACGGACTCGGGTAGTGATTCCGATCAAGAATATATATACTTTTCCATACCGAACACGCTTTCTAAGGGGCGTTACAATATATGCACAAAGTTAATATACCCTGTACCTCATAGGTGTAGGGTATAAAATGACGGCCTGGAACCTAGAAGCTCCTCTATATGCATCAAAACACTAATTTGGAAGTTGTTTTCACAGTCATTGAGTCCTTTTCTACGGCTTTTCTGTATTTCCTGCGCAGCGCCTTCAGGTTTTGATTGTCCGTGTAATAATAGAATTGGTCCTACATATTTGTTTTCCTTTTCCCGTCCATTTTATACAACACTTTTTGATCGTTTTTAATTTGTTGCTTGTATTTCCATTTTTATAATAATTTTAAAAATATTTAATTATACTTCAAAACTGACAACAAAGGTGTTGCCATGTTGAAAATTGTTCTCAGATTATTTTAATAAGAATCGTGTTAAATTATTCGAATGTGAATATGCCTCATTTTAAACTCGGGCTAAGCGTTAGTTTGGGCAAAACTATTGCGGCATAAACGTAGTCAGTGTCATATCAGGTTTTATTAAATAGACTTTTGAACAGTATTTTTTATGAAGGTTGGATCAGATTGCATTAGGTAATACACCGTTTAAGATCTGAAAGTGGTTCGTAATTAAAACCGAAAACGTAAACAAAATCGATAAGAGGGGGTTCTAATCCTAACTTAAAACAAAGCGTCAACCGATTTTAATTTACATTTTTTCACACATTATCCCATATGTGGAGGGAACTATAAGCCGGATTAAAAAAATAATTTTAATAAGAATTAGTACTTTAAAATATAATATGTCTAACTAAAAGGTAGTATTTTCAAGTATTATTTTCTGACAGAGAGAGAGAGCGAAAGAGAGCCTAAATTAAAAAGCTTCACGTAAAATGGCAGCTGCTGCATCCCCACTTTTGCAAACCTGCTCAATGTACAAATGTCAGTCTGGTCGCGTATTTTTACAACGAAACACGTTAAAACGAACGAACATGTAGAGAATATAGAAAATTGCAAATTACTTTTAAACAATAACAAACAAACGCTTAATTTGTGTGTGATCAAATGAATAAATTTAGAAAAAACTACAAATGTAGTTGATAAATAACAAAAAAAAAACATGCAAATACATGGTGTTCATTTGATGCTCAAAATACCTTTTTATTTTTTATACAATTAAAATTAGCAAAAATCGATTTTTACTTTTATACGTGAATATACTGTGATGAGATTAAAAGGAATTTAATAGTGGAAAAACGGATGTTAACTAGATATTTTGAATGAAAAACGAATGCTTCAGAAATATCAAGAAGAATCTCAGCGATAACTTTGTAAGAAAACGCCTTAAACGAAGCAACGAGGTTTACAACTCAAAAAAAAATACGTAGACTGGTTGGTTTTGACTGAAATTTGTCGCCGGAAAAAAGCTTTAAATTGTTTACAATATAATAGGTGAAACAAAAATAATAAATAAAAAGAAATTAAAATCAAATACAGCTGTAAAGTATCTTAAGGCAAAGTATCGCAAGTTAAAAGTATCTCAGAAATATTTGCAAAACACAGATACGACAATGAGTGAGTGATTCATGTGAATAAACAGTCTATAGAAATACTAAATTTTACTAATTATTTTATAGTCGAGGCATGCGACGGCACTACATTCTAGCGAAACAAGTCATAAATAAGAATTTATCTACAAGTTAATTATGTTATTATATTAAACAATATAAATAGCTAAAGAAATCAAAATTAAAAATTCAATTTTTATATTAATGCTTAAAATAAAGACTATTAAAATTTAAATAAATACAAATAAATGCGATTTACATAAAAAATAAATTAGTTAAGAATTTTTTACAAACTGAAAACTTTATAATTCGAATGCTGAAAATATTTCTTTTACAAATTAAAAACTTTTTAAAACAAAAATGCGCAAAATAAATCTGTAACTAAATCAACTGCTAGATACCACTAAAAACTATTGAAAATTATACAACATCTACGAAAAAAAACAAATACTACATTAAATATAAGAAAAAAAAAATATATCTCAAACAAAATAAAAACCTTAATCGACGAAATTTAATTGATTTCGCCCAGCTGTAACCTTAATAAAAACTGCACATACAACTTACAACAACACATAATTGTTGTTCCTACAACATTCGCAGTAGCATGTTTACCTGCAAACGACCAAAACCTCAAACCGCCACATAATATTGAATCCTTATTTAGAACAACCGTTGTTTACTTGCTATCTCGCTCTTCACGGAAATATACCACTAACCGTGAGGACACTTCAACAAAATCATGTGCTTTCGTAGACTTTGTCAAGCACTGCTGTGCTGCGGCAATCCCAAGGAAGAGGGTCAAAATGATGTAAGTCACTGGGGGGTCGTGAAACGTAATTAATGCGAGTTTTGATTTTTCCGAATGTAATTTAAAATGTTGCCGAAATGTTTAAATTTTAATTTTTAAAAATATTAATTTGTATTTATTGGTTTATATTTAAAATTAGTAAAAGTTATAGAGGTCAATTATATGGGTCAAAATTTTTAGGAAAATCACGATTTTATGTATTTCAAAAAATTTGTATTGAGTGTATAAAATATATACATATTTTTTGTTCTTGTATATATTCATTTTTCTTTTAAACTATTGATGAAAATTAATTCAATATAAAAAAACAGATGGTTTTATATAGGATTTTACATTTATGGTAATGAGTGGGTTAATTTGACCCAATTTGAATAGAAGTGGTGTGTTTTCAGTTTGTGCAGAAGGGTAATATATAAAAACCAAACTGTTGAAGTTCTATGGACTGAATTTAATTCGAATTATGCCGTCAAATATTAGAATTTCGATTTGAAGTTAATTTCAGAACATAATAATAATAGTAGCTCTCTCACCATTTTGATCTGTGCGTGTTATATTTGTACTCAAAGTGGTGGAACCTACAGTTTATTGCCGAATCCGAACGGCGGGTGAAACCTTTTCATAGGCAATGTTTTACTCTCGTAAGTTTGCCATTTACTGCCGAGAGGTAGCGCGGGATAGAAAAATGATTCTATGAAAAGATGTTGTTAGCCCCAGCCCAAACTTGAACCGGGGACCTTTCGGCTCGCAGTCCAACGCACAAAGCACTGAGCATACCCGATAAAAAACCCGTCGAGCATGTTCGAGCAAATTTACTTGAGAGAAAATGCTATTTTCTTAATACACTCTAAAAAAGGAATGTTTATAAAATACTTGTGGGAAGTTATCGGTTACTTCTGATAAATACATATTCTAGTGTTTGAACAAAACATTTAAATTGTTTCCCAAGAACACTTTATAAAAGTCACATAAATTATTACTCCCAAACACTCATTTGATACCAGTAAATAATGAAAGTGTTTTAGATAAGTAATAAATACATGATATTTCTTTGAGGCAAATACTTAGTGTTTCCCAGAATGCAATCTATTTAAAAAGTGTTTGCCATAAATACTAATAGTTTCTCGGAAAAATGCTACATTGAAAAAATGCTACTGAAATGAACTAATCCGTGTCATGCAACACTTGCACGAATAAACGTGGATAAGCTTCTTTTGTCGCGTAAGAAGCAACATTTTCTTATGTTTTCTTATCTGAAGCTAATTATTATCATCTATAGCCGCTGGCATCAATTCGTCATAATCCATCTTCACATCATCCAGAACAGATGACTGCAGAAACACTGCCGCAATTCTGTGAAAATCATCTGTCGAAAGCCCAGTTTAGCCGACGCGTCCAATGTATGAGACACCTGTCCCAGGCTTAATGCATCGATGTGTTGTAGTGTTTCCTTAGTGTCCATCAATATCAGTTGAAATAAAAGGTTTATTTTCGGCAGTCGCTCGTTTACGCAACTTGTCGAATAATCTACCCTGGAATTCTGCATTATTCGATATGTCGCATAAATAAGTGGATCGCCGCAATAAAAAAAAACCTTTTTGTCTTTGACTGAATTTGGCGAACACTACAAATATTTGCCGGAAACACTTCAAGTATTTTTGGCAAACACTACCAAATTTTGAAATATTTGTAGGAAACACTTTTCGTGTTTGTGGGAAACACTTCAAATATTTGTGGAAAACACTTTTCGTATTTGTGGAAAACACTTTTCGTATTTTTGTGTAACACTTTTCTTGTTTGTGGGAAACACTACAATTATTTGTGAGAAAAACTACTACTCATTTGGGAGAAACACTTCGATTATTTCCTACAAATGAGCTTGCAAACACTTTATTGTTTGTTTGAGAAAGTGTTTACAGGAAACGATATTTTTTGTGTGTAATTACACAGATAAGAAGTTCATAAATAAAATGTTTGTAGTAGATGCAAAACTAACCAATTAACACATCACCGAAATATGACTATAATAATTGACACTTAGGTAATCTATTGTTCAATATTTGAAAAAAAAAATAATTGGAGAACAAATTTATGTATTGTATTTACAAAATATTCGTATATAATAGAAACTAACCAAATAAAGATGTATTTTATAAAAATAAATTTTTTCATTTTTTTTTTTGTTGTTAAATATTATCTCCAAACAAATGTATTTGCTTTTTTTTTGTATTCTAATTAATTTCATTTAATATAGTACATGTGTTCACGCTTAATTTACCATATATTCCAAATAATTGGCAGCACAGTTTTCAACATCAATAACAACATCGTGATAAATACTCAAAGTTTGTCTATTGTTGTTTTTACTCCTAGTAATTAATTGGTTGCCACTTTATGTTGTTGGCTGTTTTTCTTTGGTTAGTAAACATTCTCAGCAATGCTATTGAATGTAATATCCTCTCACAGAAAGTCAATTTGACCCGTTCACAATAAGGGATTGAAATCGAAAACTATTTAAAAAATGTTAATTTCTTAAAATAAAATCGTAAAAGAAACAACTCAGAAACGAGTTATGCAAAATCTGAAATAAAACAATATTCCAAACCAATATAAACATTATGAGTTGTATAACGGTTTTAGAATGGCTTTTAAAAAGTTAGCATAAAAATAGCAGGGCATGTTCCAGCCATAGACTAAAAATACGGCAGGTAACAGGCAAGCAACACAGCAGCTTTCAAGCTGGAAATCAATAGCCTATCGGCATGTTTCTCGCAGACATAGGCGGAATTTGTAGCAAAACCAGCCTGCTGTCTGCCCTAGAACAAAACGGCAGCCTTTAGGCAGGACGTGAAGGCAGCTTCGTATTCAATGTAGACTGCTTCACAATGTTTGAAACCTGCCTGTTGTCTGCCCTAGAACAAGACGGCAGCCTAAAAGCATATTTCTGGCAGACATAGGCGAAATGTGTAGCAAAACCAGCCTGTTGTCTGCTCTATAACAATACGGCAGACGACAGCCTATAGGCAGGTTTTCGGCAGTCATAGGCGGAGCTTGTAGCAAAACCAGACTGTTGTCCGCCTTAGAACAATACGGCAGACGGCAGCCTATAGGCAGGTTTCCGGAAATAATAGGCGGAGCTTGCAGCAATACCAGCCTGTTATGTATATTTTTGAAGTATTATTGTTTTTGTCGACTATTTGTTGAACAAGCTGCTTTTGTATTCCGAAAATTTTCCATGAGGCAGGCATTTTAAATATTTTTCATATAAAATTTGCGTCTGCCATCGCCTCTATTAAGCAGGCTGCCGAATTTGATTGACTAAAATTTAATTTTTAGTTTGTATTTCTAAGGTTTTTAAGTTATTCAAAATATAGAAAAAAACTAAAAAAAAAATTAAATTTAAAATGTAACTTGGAAACGGTATTTCGAAACCATATCCGTTTTAAACGTAGTACGTCTTTCTTTTTTTCATGCCCAATGTCTAATTTTAAATCAATATTTTTTTAAAAGGCAAGGAATATCAAATCAAAATGTCAAATTTTCGGTTCGAAACACAGAAAGTGTATATTAAAATCGAAACTAAAACAATGAAGAAAACGGAATCCGAAATCAAACCCGTTATTCGTGTAGGTTTCAATCCCTGTTCAAACAATTTCCATGCTCTCACTCAAAACAAATTGCACCCACTTTCAAGTCCTGCTTTTTTCCATTTCCACTCCAACGCCACTTTATGTAGTAGTCTTTTATTTTCTTCTATAGTTAACTGCACTGCAGTCAAGAATGTTGTACAAATTTGTAGAAAATCGCTAAGACTATTATTTATTACATTTTTTTCTTCTGTTGTGGGGAGTATTAAAGCTTTTGTTTTTGTATATTGACCGGGTTGTGCACACCGCGATGACGACATGCTTAAACGATTGTATTGCTCTGATGATGACTACGATGTATTTGTTGTTGTTGGTGATTTTGGCACACATTACTTTAAGCTGTCGTTAAAATAATAAATAAAAATGTTTTTTTGATTTAGATACTTTAAACAATTATAGTATTGAGAATTACGTGTGTTGCATAAACAAAAAAAAAACGCGAGCTTCATATTTTAAACATTATACATTCTTGTATAACTTAATATATATTTTTATTGTATCAATAAATTTATATATAGTTTTATATACATTTTTAAATTTAAGTTGAGTTTTCGGCTTGAAATGGGAGGTAACATTTCCAACCACATATTTAAAATTTTAATGAAATTTTAATTTAATCCAATTTGTTCTTTGGAGTCTCGGAATACGAGACTTTTAATACAAAAAAAAAAACGTTTTCAATTGAATTTACATACATTTTATTTCATTTTGGTTATAACATATTTGAATTTCGATCAAAAGTGATTTCAGAATACGCCCTATTACCATCAGCTTATAACCAATAAACGAAATAAGGTCGACTTTAAAATAGTGTCAGCTTTTTTGACAATTTTCTCAGAAATGTATTGGTCAAAAAGCTGATACTCCCCAGACAAAAAATATGCAAGGAAACTGATATTATAGTAGTAGTTTTAAGGAAAACTCACAGGAATATGGTAGGAAATGCACATTGCATAGCAGGCATTTTGAATTTTTGAAAATAAGCAGGCATTTACGCAGGAAACTGGTATATTCAAAAAATGTAAGTTTTGAAAGGTATATTTATAGCTAGAATATGGAAGGGAAAGGTAACCTCCGAGTAGCAGGCAAACACATTTTATAGGAATTTCTGTTTTGAAATTTTACAAAGCTTCTTCATAGTAGGAAACTGGAATGAAAAGGTAGCCTGTGAGTAGCAGGCAAACACATTGTATAGGAATTTCTGTTTTGAAAATTTAAAAAGCTTCTTCATAGTAGGAAATTGAAAGGAAAGGGTAGCCTGCGAGTAGCGAGCAAACACATTGTATAGGAATTTCTGTTTTGAAATTTTAAAAAGCTTCTTCGTAGTAGGAAACTGAAAGGGAAAGGTAGCCTGCGAGTAGCAGGAAACACATTGTATAGAAATTTCTGTTTTGAAATTTTAAAAAGTTTCTTCATAGTAGGAAATTGAAAGGGAAAGGTAGCCTGTGAGTAGCAGGCAAACACATTGTATAGGAACATGATACAACTATAAGGTACTAGAATAAAAAGAGAAATTTATTCTTGTTCTACTTCTGTGCCTACCGAAATGTCAGAAGTCCCAAAGTAAAGTCAAACTTTTTTCAATTTTTTTTTATCAAGACTTTTGTATTTTTTATTTCCTTTTCAAACTTCAATATTTTTTGTTTATGTTTAATTATTTTGAAAAATTAACTGAAGCTGCTTTTCAAGTCGTCATCGACCATCGCATATATTTTAATACATTGGAACGTTTGGCACTATATTGCACGTGCCATTTGTTAGCTGTAATATTTGCTGGCGCTGGAGCGAAATATTTGCGCACACAATGATTGCACTTGCCCTGCGTTCCATCATTGTTTTTGAGGGCTGGTGCTGCAGTTTATGTTTTTGAAACACGGCAGTGTGCAGCTCTGCATTTCCCCCTGCGTTCGGAAATGTTCGTGGCATTGTATGAAGTGTGCGGGAGAGCATTTCCGATTGGGTTAATATCGTCCGGAACCGCAAAACTAAACAGCTTTGGTTCCTGTTGCAGACCAATCAATTTTTTTTAACAAATATCGCAATTATTTGAAAGTTTTAATTTTAAATTTAATGTCATTTTCATTTGTTTTTATTTTCTATTTGTTTACATTTTTAGTTGAGAGGGAGCAACTTTTGTTACTACTACCTGGTAGTTGTATCATGGTATAGGAATTTCTGTTTTGAAATTTTAAAAAGCTTCTTCATAGTAGGAAATTGAAAGGTAGCCTGCGAGTAGCAGACAAACACATTGTATAGAATTTTTGTTTTGAAATTTTAAAAGTTTGATCAACAAGTTGTCGACAGACAATTTTGTTTACATTATTTTTACTATTTTTAAAGTTAATTTTATTTCTTTTTTGTGTTTTTTACATTATATATTTTAATTTGGAAATAAAGAACCTACACATATTTAAAACAATTTGTTTTTGACTCATCAAAAAAAGCCAGATAAACGTATTACTTTATCTTAAAAATACCTCTTTATTACACATTGTAAAACATACTTATTAAGTACATTTTTATCTTTTTTATAATATTTTTATATGATGGCATTTAATTCTGTATGATTTTATAAACCAAATTTGTTTTTGAATTACAAAATTTCATATTACTGTTTAAAACGTCTATAAACGCAAACTTGAGGTGACGCAGAATTTGTGCGTTTTACAATTGAAATGTAGAACACGTCATTTCCCATTTAAAATGCTCAAGTCAAAGTTCATAAATCGAATTAAATTAATTACGTCGCTGTTCAAAAGCAGACAGTTATGATTATACTAAAAAAAATGTTAAAAAGCTACTTAGTTTGTTGCCTTTTAGTATCTATTAGGGCTGTGCGATTAATGAATTAATCAAAATATTGATTAATCAGAATCCTGATCAATTGATTAATTTATTAATCAAAAATCTGAAACAATTCTGATTTATCAGAATCTTGATTAATGAAAGTTCTGATTAATCGAACATCTTAATTTATCAATTATTCAATTAATAAGAAATTGATTAATCAAAAAATGTGATTAACGAAATTCCAATAATTAACACAAATTTGTTAAAAATAAAATTTAAAACTAAAAAGTATTTGTTATAATTACCAGCGCCCATTCAATGCGCATACTATGTATAAAGTGGGGTTGTGCAAACAAATTAACGCATTCCGTTTTTGTACTACTTGTTTTAGTCGGGCTTGTTGCCAATTTTGGTAAGGCTACATTTTGGTTGCTCCAAAAATTAAAAGGTAAATGACACAAGCTACGAATTTCAATTGTGTTTTCAAGCGGTTGCTTAGGAAATATTAAATATTTTAAATGATGTAAATGTTTAAAATAAAATTTACTGTTCCCGAGATAAAATTTTTAGCATTTTTCTGGAATATTTTCAGCAAACGCACAGATAAATAGAATATTGTGGGAAATGTATAGCAGTTTGTAAATTTTTGTGGAATTTTTATGGCAGTTTCACGCCATATTTGGGAAACGGGCAGAAAACAGACAGCTTTTGATACAAACTCATCATTTGTCTATTTGAAATATGTCGGAAAAATGCTTGAAAACTAACTTGACCATGCCAATTGTCTGGATTTTATTTAAAATGCCTATACATTATTTAAAAATATTATTACAAAAGAAAAAATCCCTTTTACTGATATCAACTTCTGTTGTGTTCAATTCTATAAACAAGTAAAACCATTTTAATTATTTACATTTTTTTTTTATTAAACTGTATTTATTTCATAAATCGTTGATTATGGAAAATAAATTATTTTATATTTAATTGTCTCATTGTATATTTTTAAATTTATATTTTTATATATCATGGAATTGTTATTACTTGAGAACAATAAAATTATAATATATACATATGTAAATCTACAAATTGAAGGCCACAGTACTTACAATTTATTTAATTTATTTTGTAGAAATTATAAAGAGTAGGTTTAAGACGACAATACGCACCCTACGAACAGGAGAGCATATATAAATGACATTAAAATTAAATATTTTAAAGATCACCACGATTTACAGATTTGAAATTTTCATTTACAGATTTAACACTGTAAAGCAATTAGCTTTCATAAGAGTATGGGATATCTAGGTTTTTCTTAAAGAACCACATATAAGTTTTCAAGCTAATGTATATTTTAGAATCAAGTTTAAAAGGCTGTTCAAATGCTGACTTCGGCCGGTCACTCTGTTCTAGTGTAAACTGGTATTTGTGCAGATTTTTGCCGACCACTCAATCCTTTTTTTCAATTATAGACTGCGTAGTTATGCAAATAATCTATATTATGAGTTTCATTGACAGAGCTTTTATAACAAATTAACTAATGCTCAAAGGATGGCCCTATTCTAGCAATGCATAGTGTTCCCTTAAAAATACCAATAGAGAGGATGAAATATTAAATATATCGCACGTTGTTGAATTCGGTATAGTTATTCCAAAAAAGATTTTGCAGCCCCAGCCTTAATGTTTCCAACTTAGGCCGAATATAGGTTGTGAATGCTCAAGAATATTTCAACTTGACTCAGGAAAAGTTCCGTATCTGCCTGGCCCCTTCTTGGTGTTACAAACGTTTAGCCGCGGTGAACATATTGTATCACTTTTATTGTTGTGTCTAAAAATAATAACTTGTCGCAGAAACTAATTCTGATAGTAAAACACTAGAGACTGCACAAAGTGCATTATTAAGAACCTTGAAACTAGTTGAACATTAGAAAAGACCTTGAACTCATTGCGCTGACAATTAGGGCGCCGGACTGGCCCTAAGTATTGGACAAAGTACTGCTACTAATAAGTGGCACTTACCGTAAACAACCTTGGCGCAGCACATGACACGGACTTGATATTTCGCTTATTTTAATCCTTGCAAAATGCAGTTTCATATAATTTCTTATTGGACATATATTTTTTTTTGGGTTGGGCCACTAATCATCTTAACGTTGCAAGTTCACATATTTTCAACTGCACAGTTTTACACATATTTTACATGTTCTAGTCTAACAAATAATACACATTAAACACAGACAAACATTAAATCAATTGTAAATTTAAAACTAAATAATTTATAATTTAAACTAATTCAAGCTGCGAAGGCAACGAATACAGGGTTGCCATGACAATGTAACAAAATAACTGCAAGTCAGTGTTGCATTTAGAGGACATTTCGTTGCCCAATTCTATTCGCTGGCCCGCTGGTTTCCCACTGTTTTTTAAATGGCCGATATACCCATTTTTAATTTAAAAAGCCCACTCTTAATTTCGAGTTATTTTTTTTACACTAATACTTACATTAAATTTGAAGGACGACTCAAAACTAAATCGACGAAATTTACCAAAACGCAGATATAAATAAGTAGGAAATGAGATGGTGAATTTTAAAAAATCAATTTTTTTTACAGCCTGCCTCTCAACATCTGTGATACTTTTTGAATTATGAAAAAAAAAGAGTCCTCGAAAATTTAGATTTTGACTAAATTTGGGCAACTGATTAATAGTGCTGAGCATAACTGCCAACTTTGTCAGATAAATATACTCTGTCAGATTTTTAATTGTCAGTAAATAAAAGATATCTGATTAGATTTTTTTTTTAATTTAGTGTAAGATTTTTTTTTACAGAAAAGAATTTTTTTTTTTGTTTTCCCACAGTTTTTTTTTAAATTTTGTATATTTCTTAGTATAGTTTATAAATACTACGCATTACGTAGTCTTATAAAAGTCTTGCTGCAACTATCACTTTAAATTTACGCCTTGAAGCAAATATTTGAACATCCTAAAAGTTTCAATAAACTTGTAGTTAAACTCTTAATATTTTTTAAATATTACTTATACAAGATTTTTGTCACAACTGCAATGAAAATTGTGACATTTACAATAGTTTCACAGCATACATCCTGATTTGCGGGACATTTAAAGCAAATCAATTGAACTTTTTGACATTTGGCTAATATAATAAGGACTATTATCGTATTTATTCTGTTTTCTCGAATTGTCCACAACAATTATTAAATAAATCCAATGGTGTATAACAGGCTTTAACTCAAATATCTCATTTGAATGGTGAAAATAAAAATAACTGGGATTGAAATTTTCAACACGTGTTTTAAAATAGCTTCTTTTTAAAGTACACCTTGCTGACAGCAACGCCTCCAGACCTGTGTCATCTGAGAAAATGTTTCAATTATTATATTTCTTGACAAATAGTATGAATTTTAACATTTTTTTATTAATTTATTTTTAATATAGAAAAGACTATATTTTGTTCACGTTTTTATCCAATTCTGAATTTTTTAAAGCATGAGTTATTTTTTTTGTGAGATTTTATATTGTATGTGGAATTTTTGTAACTATTTTTAGAAAATTCAGATTTTTGGTAGATTTAATGCATTTGAAATTTTTTGTCGGAATTTTTAAAGGCTGTAAGATTTTCTAATTGCAAAAATCTGTCAATAGATTTTATAAGTAAATCTGTAAGAAAAACAGTTTTTTTTTGTCAGAATTAAGATTGGCAGCTATGGTGCTGAGATATGTACATAGTTGCCAACCTAATGCACATGAAAAATAAAATAAAATACCTTTTTCCCATACGACTTAGTAAGAATTCCCACGTGGTAATTATAAACAGCAATTAAAAATGACCACAAAAATTCCGAAAGTCTTTAAAAAATTACTACAAAAATATCACAGCAAATTGAATTAAGGCAAAAACACCACAAAATATCTCAAATAATAAAAAAATTCCATTAATACATAATTTTTTCATTTAACAAGTTGATGCGTTCGATATGTTTACATCACAAAATTTATATTTAGAGTGTTCTTAAATTATAATTCCATACAAAAAAAATGTGGTAAAAAAATTCCCACAGCTATTAAAAATTCTCATGGGAATTACCTTTCCCATTACCATTACCACAAATGGGAAATTTCCCACGGAACTGGCAACTATGGTACTAGCTAATTGTACATTTATATTATATGAAATTCATAATTTGAAAATGTTACAGTTACTTTTGACTTTATTTATCTATTTCAATAATATTCGCTCCTTTAAATTTATCGATAGTTAATTTCGTACTATCCAGCTTCGCAAGTTTATATTTTTTTTTATTTGAAACCCAGCAACCACTTAAAAAATATAAATTTAATTAAATTGTAAACAAAATTAAGTATTATTAAAATTGCATTAAAGTTCGAATTACAAACAAAGATCAAAAGTCTTTAATAGAATGGGTCCATTTATGACGCTGTCGGTTAGTATTAATAAGTATTGCGAAAGTGATACTGAGGAAAAAAAAACAACTAGAAAAAATTTTGACTTTGGGACTTTTTTTTCTAAATAGCAAAAGTAAGCAAAATGTCAAATTGCTGTTGTTGTAAAAAAAAACCAGAGAAGCCGGCAAATAATACGTGGTTTAAAAGTGTAAGAACCATATTGTGAACAAAAGGTACTAATTAATTATTTTCTACATCTCTTTGCAGTCTACATTCTATGAATATGTGGAGAATTATCCAGTTTATCAAAACGATCGTATCGGTGGCTTGGCTGAAGGCATTAGCCTAATGATAACCGGAAAAATACTGAAGAATTGTGAGAGGTAAGTTGAAAGATTGACTTAACAGAATATCTGTTTGACAAATCCTAAATGTCAGAATCTATATTATAGTGTATTCAATTAAAACATCCATTTCAGATTCTCCGTAAATCTTTTGCTGGACAATGAAAGTCGCGACGTTGCGCTACACATCAATCCGCGCCTTCCTCAAAACTACATTGTGCGCAATACCAAAGTGCACAATGTCTGGGGCAACGAGGAGGTCTCCTCTTGCTTGCCGTTCTGTCTGTTTCGCGGCAAGGTGTTTCGCATACAGATCCTCGTTACCAAACAGTGTTACATGATCTCTATTAATGGCAATCATTTCGCCAAGTACGTACATCGCGTACCCTACGAACACGTCAGCACACTCGAGGTCAAGGGCGACGTTGATGATATTTCAATGGAGTTGTCGCGCGTCACCTATTACCCCAATCGTTTACCTCAATCGGCACCGAAAGAGGTGCGCGTCGTGACCGAACCATCGCCGACGATCAACGATGACAGTGGCATGGACGAGGGTGACTATGATGACGGGGATGGCGCTAGTATTATTCCATATGAATTTAAACAAATACCCATGCAACTCGAAACGACTGCCGAAAGAGTTGGCATAGAGTTGCCATACTATGGGAAGCTGCCGGCGAAGTCATTGGTAGTGGGTCATTGCCTTAGGGTGGAGGGACGCGTCAAACTGTTGCCTCACTCGTTCTATATTAATCTGCAGCATGGTGCACACATCTGGCCGCATCCGACAATCGCATTCCATTTCAATCCTCGCTTCTCCAAGCAGAGTGGCACCATGGGCAAGCATGTGGTCGTGCGCAATGCCTGGTTCAACGATGACTGGGCGCAGGAACAGCGCACCGAGATGGACACCAATCTGCGACCGGGCAAAACGTTCAGATTGGCCATTGTTTGTGCTGCGCATGAGTACGAGGTGTATGTGAATCGCAAGCTCATCACCACGTTCACCTACTGCGTTGAGCCGCAGGTCGTGGACACGGTCTATATACAGGGTGACATTAAACTGTGGGACGTTTGGCTAGATAAGAACTCGTCGTTGAAGAGCAAGCGACGCAAACACAGGAAACATCCACATTCGAAGAACAAGGCAAATTGATTTTGAAAAAATATATGCGGTAAATTTTTCGAAAATGTAAACAATTCTATTTTCATTAATTGTTTTCGTTTTTGTTTTTCAACAGCTCATCTCTGGTGACAGCTTTAATAACACTTACTGGCCGATCTAGGGTCACTTTCCGGTCTCACTTCTGCTTCTATCTATAGCTGTAGTCGATCAGCCACTGTTCGCATCGAATCACATAAATACACTGTAAAAATATTTAACTAGCCACCGTAAATGTTTTGTTTTTTTCTACAAATATTACTTTATTTTTGATTAAGTCGAAGTTTCGTAAACTTTTTAGTATAAAACATTTAACTTTCTATATTAAAATGATGGAACGATTTGCATTTTCTTTCAAATTTGTCAAATATTTATATATTTTTAATAAATCATTTTTTTATAATAAAATAAATAATCATAATGAACTTAATAGTCGAAGAATTTTCCATTTTCCAAAAAAATATTTGCATTACATTAAATATTTTGTTTTATAGCATATTCGATGTCTGAAAAAAATACTTTTTACATGTAATTGGCCTAAATATAAATAATCACGGACATATTTGTTTAAATGTAGCATTGCATATATTTGAAAGTTAAATATATTTAATTTTTCACTTTTGTTTTCAATATATTTTATGATTTTTCAATGTTATCAAATAATAATTAAACAAAAAAAGAACTCGAAAACGTATAAATCGATAAATAAAATATATAATATAAATAAAATGCCTCCACTGCGTGTTATTAACTTTTAAGACAATAACTAAACTTAAAAAATTGCACTAAATATGTTGCTAAAATGAAGTTAAAAATTTCTTGCATATGTGATTCTTCTCAAAGTGTCCACTTTACATTTATTATATATTAAAATCTATAAAAAAGAAAAAAACAATATTATAAAAAACTTATTATATACGCATGCGTAAAATACAGTTGAGTTACTGTTGCCTAAAGAAATATTTGTTGTAATTTTTATTGAACTATCCTAAAGCAAAAATTTAAACTATTCTAATATAATCTATAGATTCTGTATAATCTATGAATTCTTTATTTGTACTAAATATTTCAAATGCAATTTTGTTAAAAAATACAACATTTTGTTAAAAAAATGTCATCTATTATATGCAATAAATAAAATATAAAAAAATATTTAATTGTGTTTTATTAAATTTTTGTATAAAAATATATAATTTCAGTAACATTTCAAGTAAAATTTTATTATTAAATGGTTCTGTATTCGGTATATGCGGAGGTGGCTTTCTTTTCGTTGATTTTATCGTTCAGTCATTAAAAGAAAACTAAAAAGAAACCCACTATTTTTAGAAATTTAACACAGCTTGTTTAAGCAAATACACACACTTTTATTTATTAGCAAATACACAAACCCATGACTCTAAATTTGTTTATTAATATCGAATTTCGAATATATTTAATTAATCATTTTACTTATTTTTCGTTTTTTTATATACATATTTATTTTATCATTTATTTATTATATGGCTTATTTATTATTTTCTTTTCATATTTAATAATTATTATAAGTTTTTTTTAATCATATTATTTTTATATTTAAAAAAATTAAAAATACAAATTTAATTTAAATTCTTTAATTTTTCTTAAAATTTGATTTTTTTTAAACATTGTACATATGAGTAACAATATATTATTATGAATTAGTAATCCTTTAATCCTTGTAATAATCCTTTATTTAAATTATTTAATTCCAATTTCGTATCACCCTTTTATTAGTTGACCTATTTTTATAATTATTTATTTTTGCTACACCCTGTACCCTGTGTGAATTTGTCTGCAGAAGAAAGTGATCAATTGTCTATTTAGTAAATTTCGGTTTTAATTCGTATCGTTTGTTAAAATGTCGCAGTTACGTTTTTATTTTAATATTCAGAGTTTACTTTTTGTGGATTTTAATTGTTAATCGTTCTAATTGAAATTTTTCTCAATAACAAGTGTTAACTTCGGTGCGGTCGCTTGTTTGTGCAGCTCCAACATTTTATTCGCCTAATATACAAAAAATATCAAGGACGCGGCCGTTGCCTTGAAGAAGGCGCTCCGCGAGTGAGTTTTTCCACGATTCTGTTTTTCCGCGAATCTCTACTTGAGCAAATCTGGAACTCCGCGAATCTGTTTCTTAGCTTACGGTGAGATGCCGGCGCAGTTGAAAGTGAAAAATTAGTTTGACAGCTATGTACAAATCAGTTTAATGTTTTTTTTTTTTTGGTATGCAAATGTTTTTCACTGGGTGCTTCTTTATTTTATAATGTGCATCACATTGTTTCAGTGGACGTCGTAGTTTTTTTAACACATTTTATTTTGATTATCGTCTTTAAAAGGTAAGTGTTTTTGTATATTTCTACTTTTATATTACACCGTACGACAAAATTCAACCTTTGGCTGCACACAAGAGAGAATCTTATATATTCTCAAAGTACACTAAAAAAATAAAATACACGTGTATCCTAGTTTTTCTGGATCAATTCGTTAATGAATATTATTTGCAAATTGGAAAGCAAGTGCATATCAAATTTTTGGTCGAATATTGGAAAAAAGTTGCATGTATTGACTTCATAGCTGAGATCAGTGATGCCAACTCAGATTTTCATTTTCCACGACATTCTTAGCAAAATTCCCCAATTGACTATAAAATTCCCCGCAGAAATGTAATTTAAATACACTGAGAATAAATAGTGTTTTTACTACATTTTTAATAAAAATCAAAATAATCCATGGAACAAATATTACGCAATATGTTATTCATTTAATATGTTTTTTTTTTATTTCTTCACTTCTCTAATTTTCGAATGACATTTATCATTTATTTATTAATTTAGGTCCAGTTTTTCAGTGAAAGTTTAAACTTAGCTTAAATAAATATTTAAAAAGCCTATATTTCCAAATCAAAATGTCCGAATTTATTTAACCTTAATATACAGATACATACACAATTAGTACTCAGTTAGTATGAAATTTTAAATATATGAAAAAATGGCTCATATTAAAAAATTAATTTTATTAAACTTGGTTTAAAATAGTCCTTAAAAGGGACAATTTGTGCAAAATTAAATTTAACCATTTAAAGACCTGTATAAACAAATGTGCAGTTGTATTTATATATTTTCGATTTTTTTTTTTAAATTTTGATCATTTTTTTACTACATTTTTGCCATTGATATTTTTAGTTACGAAATTTTAAATTCCCAATAATCACAATTTTTTAAAATACTGAAGACAATATTTATTTCAACTATTAAGGGGCATGTCAAATTAAGTAAAAATGTATCCTTTATTTATAAACATAACATCCAACATTCAAAAAATATTAAAGGAATTTATCTAGATCTAGAAATCGTATTTAATAGATTGTGTTTATTAGAAGCCAAATTATGATCTTTCACATGATTGTAATATAGAGGTATGTTCCCGTTTTCGATCGAATTCGATTTTACCTGCACCTGCTAAACTGAATTTATTATTTTCAAACGAATTGAAAGCGTTGGAAGTCAAAGCATTTCATTATTATTTATTGTACTACGGAATCGAATTGAAAAGTTAAAACGTTTGTTTTGAAATGTTCAAATGTTGGAATATGCCCCTATATTTCATTCCTTAAAAATGCAGAAAATGTAACAAATCCTAATTTGAAATTCCCCGCAAAAAGTGGACCATTCCCCGATTACCCACTAAGACTAAAATTCCCCACAAATTGGGGAATTCCCCTCTAGTTGGCATCACTGGCTGAGACATCACTGAGTTTGAATATGAAAAATGTTTGTCTGATATCAATTCGTTTACCACTTTTATTTGTTTTTAATAAATTTAAATTGGTTTTGCTAATATTTCATAGTACCAATTTAAATGGGAATAAAACTTTTAAATGAATTGATATTGGAAAACCGTTTTTATATCTATACTCAGAGAGATCTCAGCTACAAAATACATATGTTTCGCAACAAAAAATTAAAAATTTATTATGAAAATATAATATGCATTTGATATTTAAATGCAAATAAAAACTGTAAACGAATTGATCTAAAAAAAACTTGGTACACACAAGTTCTAAGAATAATCCCAAGATTCACGTACTGGTCGATTTGTTTATGTGTGGAAAATAGTGTCGGACGGTGTTATCAGTATTTTTTTTATCAATTAACCGTAAAAAGATTCTACTATGGTCCAGGAATTTTTACACACACGGGTTTCGGTTAATGCAAACCGGTTCTAGAAAGAGAACCGAACTACCGGTTCTAAAACTGGTTTTAAACATCCCTACCTAGGGAGAAGATTATCGAAGATTATCTTAATACATTTTTAATTCTGTTTTGATCCGCTTAGTGTAGTGGGAAAGGGGGTTCGAACGATTGGTTTATATTTTAATTTAAATTAAAAGATTTAATTCAAAATATATATGGTATAAAACTTACTAACATGAAATACAAAATAATGAAATTCAAATTAGTACCTCGTGTTTATAACAATATCTTCTTGTTAGTTGGATAATATAGTAAATATATAAATATAGTAAATGTAACAAACTTTCAAAAAAATAATCTAATTTCAAATAAAAATTACGTCTAATTACAAAGTGAATTTGTATAGCTAGAATACAAAATTATAAAAAGTATCATTTACAAAAATTGTACGTAGTTGTCAAACAGATGAACTCCCAACAAAATCTCTCCAACATTTTTATTTAATTTTACAAATTATCCGTAAGTATGCATTTCATTAAGCGCACATATGTAACTTCCGCCGGATGTTGTAAATTCTAGTTCCGCGCGTCTTTTGTCTTCTTTTTTTGTTGCGAATTTTATGTTCCACATGACACATAAAGTTGACAAACACTCGAAGACAAGGCTAGGATTTCCTAGAACCAGCCCACCGGCTGTTTCTGCACAATTGCAAAAATACTAAAAAAAACCTCACAATTTAGTTGATGTTGCTGTAATAATTATGCGAAGCGCCTGCGACGACACAAAAAATTTCATTCAAAATCACAGCAAATCCATGTGAGCAGCCGGACTGAGTGTTATGAGGTCCCATGCTGATGAGGATTCATGGGAGCGAGCATCTATCCAAACGCCACATATAGGATAGATAGATACAGACAGACGATCGTGCCAAATTGTTTCTATTTTACGCAAAGTTGAATAACATTTTGGCGACATTATGTAGACAGTCAGATGCAAAAAGTCAGCCATAGTAAGACAGACATATAGAAAGACAGAAAAATACGTCAGTCAGACAGACAGACATACATCTGTTTGCAATGCGTCTAGTGACTTTGCCATTATTTGCCAGTAAAAATTGTCATGAATTTTTGTGTAATTGTTCCTCTGACAGCATTGAAAATAGTATCATCATAGAAAACGCAGAGATTTCTGTATAAATAGCCAATTTTACGCACATAGAGTGAAAGAACTTTGGAAAATGTGGACAATCAAATGGAAGATTTATAAATAAACTGTGGAGCAGTCGCATGTCGAGCAGTCGTGCTTAAGTGGCGTGCAAAGCAGCTTCCGGGATCTGCTGAAAAGATCCTCGCACTGTTGATAACTGACTGGCGCACAGTTGGAGGTAGAATATTTTTACTGAATTTACCTAAATTTTCGAAAATTACTTTTTTTTTAGTGAAAATTAGTAGGAATTATTTAAATAAAGAAAAATATATGTTTAATAAATATATAAGTATATTTGTAACTAATTTTAATGTTTGATTTTATTTCATCTAATTTTTTATATTTAATATAAATACATGGAACAGAAAAATATTAAAATTTTATATAAAAATTAGAGTTTTGGAGAAACGTTTAAGTTCTATTGTTAATTTGTTTCTATTTTCGTAAACTGGATAACTTTGAGAAATTTGAATTTTTAACAACTTATTTAAATTTTTAGTAAAATGTCAAATTTTGGTCAAAAGCTAGTTATTTAGAAAAAAATTATATATAATTTGTAAAATATTAAATTTTTAGTCAAACTTACATTTTTTTTTTAGTAAAATCTAATTTTTGAGTAAATTTATAATTTTTAATAAAATATTTTTTTTGTATTTTTTTTATTATATGTAAATATTAAAATTTTTTAATACAATTTTTATTTTTATTTAAATTTTTAATTTTTATGAAGAAATAATTAAATATATTTTTTAAAATTAATTTTTCATTAAATTTAATTTATAGAGAACACCCTTTTTATTGTCCTATTTTTATTCTTACCTTTTTTGTTTTTTCTAATTTTGGTTCACCCTGTGCGTAGTGTGTCTTTAATCTGTAGTTGCAGTGAAAGAGTGAACGATCGGGATTTCTGCGCAAATTGTATTTTAAAGTCGTATTGTGTTTTTAAAATATCGCAGTGACGTATTTTTTAATATTTAAAGTTTAGTTTTTGTGGATTTTAATTGTTATGCATTCTAATTAAAAGTTTTCGCCATCGCAATTGTTAATTCGTGCGCGGTCCATGGTTTGTGTTGATAAATGTTTTTTTTTTGCTATAATGCATTTGTGAAGGTGTGAAGTGACCGTGAGGAGCAAAGTGAGGTGGCCGTTGCCTTAAAGAAGGCGCTTCCGCGAATCTGTTTCTCATGAATCTGTTTCTTCGCGAATCGGTCCCTCCGCGAATTTGTTTCTCCGCGAATTTGTTTCTCCGTGAATTTGTTTCTCCGCGAATTTGTTTCTCCGCGAATCGGTTTCTCCGTGAATTGATGAATGGGCAGAAGACGTGGGTATTAAAAACAGACTTTTTGTTTCAAGTGAATTTCGAAAAATACAACGCACAATTAAAAAATAAATTTTCAATATTTGTTAGTTCGCATCAGTGATATTTAGCATTCGATTGTATGTGGTCAGTTTTTTAAGTGGTTACTTTGTTTTATAATAGACATCACAACCTAAGTTATTTTGTTATAAATATAATCGCCAATCTGTAAAAGGTAAGTTTTTTGTTGTTTTTTTTTATATTATCAGCAATTTTACTCGTTAAACAATTAATGAAAAATGTATGTTTATATAGTTGACAACCGTCAACTCAGAAACGGTTTATCCCAACACCAGCGACATGGTTTCTAACATAGTTTTTTTTAATATACTACAATTTTATATATTGATATATACTTATTCCGTCATATGTATATTTTAAAATTTTACGTAAATGCATTTTCAGTGAAGCCTCACTAATTATTTTTTTCTTTCACATAAAGCAAACCCAGGAAAAAAAGAAAAAATTCGAATTAATGTCCAAATAGATGTGTTGTAAGTAGAAACACATTAATATGTTAAAATCAGAGGATTTTACAAGGCTATATTTAAAAACAAAACAGAAAAAACACAAAATGGATAAACAAAAAAAGTTGTATTTTTTATTAGGAGATACATGGTAAAAATTTGAAAAAAAGCCGGAAATGTAGGTTTATGGGAATAATGACTCATATCTAACATTTATATTAACATCATCATCTCGTAAATTTCTATTTCTGAATTTGGTTTTATAACAAAAAATACTAAAAAAATTAAAGTCCTGTTTGAGAATTTTTGTCGTAGTTGGTTTCTGGGCAACTCCAAGTTGAACAAACTTATCAAAAAAATAATTCCAATTGGAAGTGTGCTTGCCAAATCCCAATGAAATCAATTTAAAATCGAAAAGTCATTTTAAGTACCTAGTAGTCAAATACAGGGTACTTAAAATGACTTAAAATTCAGAACAGAGAAGATATCGACGCCTTTTATCTTAAATTGATTTCATTGGGATTTGGCAAGAACACTTCCAATTTGAAATATTTTTTGATAAATTTTTCACTGGGAGTTGCCCAGAAACCAACTACGACAAAAATTCGTAATAAGCTATGATTCTCAAGGAGGTAGAACCTCTTCCCAACTAAATGATTTCTTTTGTTCTTTTATTATATGTAATGAACATTTTTACAGGACTTCCCTATGGGATCCGTACGATATATCGAAAAAAAAAATGTAGAAACCTTAAAATGTCGAAATTATCAAAGCCTTAGAACGCCGAAACAATATTTGGCCGAATCACAAAATGTCGAAAAAAAATTTTAAAGCTAGAAAATGTCGACAAGTTTTTTAAATTATAAATACAAAAACATTTTTTTTTATAGGATCAAAAAATGTCGAAAATTAAAATGCCGAAATATCAAAATGTTGAAATACATATTTCAAATCCTATATGAGCAAATCCTATATGAGTCCACACCAAATCTCGTAGGATTTGCAACTCACTCTCTTCGATTTCAATGATATTTTTGCAACTGATAAAGGGTATCGGGATCTGCTTTAACCATTTTTTTTGCGACCACTATTGCCAAAGATATCACTTTTTCCAGAGATACAGTCCAAAGTTAAAAAATTGTCAATGATAACTTTTGTATGGTGGTTCCTATTGAAATATCCCTTGATGCTAGAAACTTTGATAAGGTTTCGTTTTAAAACTAATAAAACAATCTTTTGGAAAATTCTTCTTAACATGATCATATGACCAATGTTCGTTATCCTTGAACTTCGAATTGCATGTCCTTAAAAAAAGTATTTAAAAAAAAAATCGAAATTTATGTTGATTTTTTATAAGTGTTGAAGCTAAATTCCAAGATGGTATTTTGAAGGCAGCATATTTAAAAATCTCCGCATGAATCCTAGAGTAGCTAAAAATCAGAATTCGTTCTTGTCTAATATCTTTATCTTCGAGTTTTTTCGACATTTTCCATCATTTTTTCGGCAAAAAATGATATCGTCGTATTAAATTTCGACATTTTGTTTTTCAACATTTTTTTTTTCGACATTTTAGTTTTCGACATTTTTGTTTTCGACATTTTTGTTTTCGACATTTCAGGTTTCGACATTTTCAGGTTTCGGCATTTTTATTTTCTACATTTTTGTCTTCGGTATTTTTAGCTTCGATATTTTAAATTTCGACTTGTCGTACCAGACCCCTTCCCTATTCGTTTCTCAAAGAACGGCTCTCAGAAGGTCTCACAGAATAGTTTGACTCATTACTGCCAACATTCCATTAGAAGGTAAGCTTTTCTATTTGAAACATATTAGAAATAGTCACCAAATCGATTGGCGCTGATTCTCTAGAAAGTGTGTTGGAAGTACAATAGCTTCTGTGATGGCACAATGTGTATCGAGACGCTAAGATGTTGTTATATCAGGGCTTCTACTGGCATGGCCTATACAAATTTACCACTGGGTATTTATAATACTATTGTAAAATTACTTGGTTTAGGCAAAAAACGAGTTGTAACTTCGTACGATTTCCGCCAATTTCCTCAAATTTCCAATTATTTGTAGGTGGGTGCACTCAAAATAAAATCTGCTTTCGTGTATTTTACGAAAAAATCGTGAAATTAATTTACGAAATATTTTGTAAAATACACGAAAAACTTTCGTAAACTTATGATAAAATTACGAATATTTATTATTTATTTTGTGTTTTTTTCGTACATTTGTGTACCTTTTTACGAAAATATTCGTACATTACCACCACCATTTTAAAAAAATATTTCATATACAAACAATAAAAAATATTCAGAAAAAATGTCAGTAAGATGAAGTTTAAAACATTATTTCAAACATTTGACAGCAAAAACATTGCGAACTTATGTTAAAAAATAATTAAGAGAGCTAGAGAATTGTGATAAATTACTTTATCGACACAATTTTTAGGTAACAAACATTTCTTTTTGATTTTTTGAAAAAACTAATATCTGTACACAGATTTTTTTTGCCAATTATCCGTAGGACAAAATTCATTCAATGCATAATTTCATTTTCCCCGATATTCTTAGCAAAATTCTCCAATTGACTATAAAATTCCCCGCACAAATGTAATTTAAATATATAAAGAAAAAATAGTGTTTTACTACATTTTTAATAAAAATCGAAATAATCCATAGAACAAATATTACGCAATATGTTCTTCATTTATTTTTTTTTTGTTTTCTCTAATTTTTGAATGACATTTATCAGCTTTTATAAATTGAGAAAAATTATTTGTTATTACCAAGTGGTTCTATATTTATTAATTAAGTTCTAGTTGTCAGCGAAAGTTTAAACTTAGCCTAAATAAATATTTCAAAAGTCTATAGATCCAAATAAAAATGTCCGAATTTCTTTAAACTTTAAAGACAGATAGATAGACAATTAGTACTCAGTTAGTATGAAATTTTAAATATATGTGAAATATTGACTATAAAGTGACTGAAAAAATGGATCATATTAAACAAATTAATTATATTAAACTCGGTTTAAAATAATACTGAAAATGGGCAATTTATGCAAATAAAAATATTTTGAATAGGAGAAAATTATTTCTAAAATTAAATTTAACCATTTAAAAACCTTTATAAACAAATGTGCAATTGTAAATATATATTGTTTTTTTTTTTAATTGTGATCATTTTTTTAATACATTTTTGTCATTGATATTTTTAGTTTTGAAATATTAAATTTCCAATAATTTCAATCTTTAAAGTACTGAAAACAATATTTTTTCAACTATTAAGGGTCATGTAAAATTTGCAGGTCTAACATTAAGTTAAAAATGTATCCTTTAACTAAAAACATAACATCAGATACATTCAAAAAATGTTAAATTAATTTATTAGAAGCCAAATTACTATCTCTGACATGATTGAAATATAGTGGTTGGTTCCAGTTATCGATCGAATCCGATTTTACCTGCAAAATTCTTAACAAAGGATCGAAGGATCCAAACGAATTGAAAGAGTTGAAGTCAAAGCATGCTGTTTAAATTCATTTTAAAAATTATTTATTCTACTAAGATATCGAATCTAAAAGAAAAAACGTTTGTTTTGAAATTTTCATATGAAATATTCCATTATATTCCAACCCATAGAAATGCAGAAAATGTAACAGATCCTAATTAGAAATTCCCCGCCAAAAGGGGACCATTCCACGATTACACTATATAATATATAATATAATAAAGTTTGCATCTGCAACATGTCGAAATCGTGTGATAATTTGCGATATATAATGTACCAAAAACGGCATTTTTTGCAACTTTAACTCGATTTAATCTCGAAGCATAGGGCATATTCTGAGTACGCAGCAAGAATCAGGAGTTTGATATCTACCACAAATGATGTGTTTCATTTCTGTGGAAGCCAACAACCCTCAATTTGTAGAACCGTGTTTTTCATTAAAAATACGAATGTTTCGTAAAATTCTACATGTAGCCTCTAAATTTTAGTAATTTATTCTTAAAATGTCATTCGTAAAGTATGTTATTCTATTGTAAAAAAATTGTAATAGATAATAATATAACGAATGTTTCGTAATTCAAAAAAATTTTTGTAATTTTATTGTTGTTTTAATTTAACAAATAATGATTCGTAATATATACGAACAAAAATTTAATTACAAATGTTCGTGTATGCTACGAATTATTCGTGTATTTTACGAAATAAAAAATTACGAAAAATATTTCGTAAAATGTCCTAGAAATATATTTGTGTGGCATTATTTTTTTGCCTCATCTGGAAAAAAAAATCTGCTGTGTTTTATTTATAATGCCCATTTTCATTTACAATATATGATAACCTTTCATACACTTCCATTTATCTGTGTGTTTGACGGAAATCTACCGAAAATATTCCCAAAAATTACATTGTCTAGTTTATATTATTTAAATCAAGATTTTAAAGTATTTTTTAAAATATGTGACATATTATAGGTACAATAAACTTTTCACCACCCAAGTAACGTCCGTTCAGCTCGTACTCTAATGTAAGCAATTGGTATCTTGAAAAAAAAAAAAACAAAATACCCGTCAACAAACAAATTCATTATGTCCCCAAGTACAACAAATTTACAAGACCCGCAGCAGCAGCATCCAATGCAAGGCGGCAGCCACAAAAACCGCTCTAAACTCGCACATAAATCATGGTAAAAATCCCAACAACTGACTGCCGCCGAGTATAACACAAAGCACACAAATCATCGCAATCAACACAATCGGAAAGGACGCAGACACGAACGAACGAAAGTATGATGAGGATGAATTAATGAATTCATTTAAAAATTTTAGTTCATTTCACATTATGACGATGACGACGACGACATTGAGAATGATGATTTGTGCAATTAAAACACAAACAATAATAAATAAAAATAAATACAAACTAACAAACTAAATTGCACACAACTGCAAGTCATAAACGTCAAAGAAATGTCATTAAACATGTCCATTTTTAGAGTCCTGCCAGGCAATAAGTTGAAGAAAAATAAGAAGCAACAGCATATTGAAGCACAGACCAAGTTGCAGTTCAGATGTAATTTTTCCACAAAATAACTTGGAATCGAAATCGATTATTAAAAATGATAATCGATTAAAAAAGTGCGCCTGTTTTTCTGTTCTTCGTTCGTCCATCTGTCTGTCTGTCCCTGCAACCATCGATCCATCCATCTAACCATCCATCCGCCTGTCTACCAAACTGTCTGACTGTATGTATGACATTTATGTCTACATGTGTTTGCAAGACAGTTGACAGTAGTTGCTTTTGCTGCAACAACTGCAACAATAACAACTACAACAACAAACAATTGTCATAAGTTCTCAAGGATGCTTTCGCTGTCTGTGATGCATGCGTCGCATAGTGGAACAAATACGAGAAATCTAACTTTTCATCAAACTTTTATTCAAATATCAATTCTATAGATTTCTATTTGAATTCCATTCAAAAACTTAAATTTTTTTATTGAATAACCGAAGTCTGGAATAGCTTAAAGGTTATTCAATATACAAGTCAAGTTTTTCAATAGAATTCAAACCTTTCAATATTGTTAAATTTTGATCGAATATAAAGAATATACCCGATTGAATCCATACTTTGTGTTATTCAATGCATAATGAAAACGTAATTGCTCGTTATATTCAGTCAAGGGATCTTTTCAACCAATAAAAATGATGTAACTGAGACTTCCATCGACTTGGTAACCCAGAGCATGAAGCATATAATTCGTCCGTATGTCCTTTTGCTCTCCCATTTTATCTTTTTCATCACCGAAATGACCAGGTGAATGTAATGATGAGCTTAGACGTCGCTCTTCTTAGCCACCCAGTGCTGGGAGCATAAACCTCGTCGTCTATACATCAGCCGTTAACAATTTGTTCTTTCACCGCAATCACCAGGTGGGGGTAATTATGAGTTTAGACTTCGCTCGTCTTGCCACCCAAAGCAGAGAGCATATACCTTGTCCGTATCTTCATCTAGTCTGGCATTCCTTCATTCACCGAAATCACCAGGCGGGGGCATTGGTGAGCCTAGACATCACTCGTCTTGACCATCTAGAGCTGGGAGCATAGAATATGTTTGCGTATTTGCTCTACTCCTTTCTTCGTGTACCGCAATTACATGATGTGGTAATGGTGAGCCTAAATCTCATTCGTATTGGCCACCCAGAGTTTAGAGCATAAACCTCGTCCGTCTTCATCTACTCTTGCTTTTCTTCATTCACCGCAATCACCAGGCGGGGGTAATGGTGAGCCTCGTCACTCGCCTTGACTACCCAGGGCTTTACTCCTTTCTTCGTGAACCGCAATTATATGATGGTGAGCCTATATCTCGTTCGTATTGGCCATCCAAAGAAGGGAGCATATACATAGCCCGTATCTTCATCTGCTATTGCCTTCCTTCATTCACCGCAATTACCAGGTGGGGGTAATGGTGAGCCTGGACATCACTCGTCTTGACCAATCAGTGCTGGGAGAATAGGCTTTGTCTGTGTATCTGCTAAACTCCTTTCTTTTAGTATCACAATTACCTTATGTGGTAATGCTGAGTCTAGATATTGTTTGTATTGGCCACCCAGAGCTGGGAGTATAAACCTCGTACAAAGAAGGGATCATATACATAGCCCGTATCTTCATCTGCTATTGCCTTCCTTCATTCACCGCAATTACCAGGTGGGGGTAATGGTGAGCATGAACATCACTCGTCTTGACCAATCAGTGCTGGGAGAATAGGCTTTGTCTGTGTATCTGCTAAACTCCTTTCTTTTAGTATCACAATTACCTTATGTGGTAATGCTGAGTCTAGATCTTGTTTGTATTGGCCACCCAGAGCTGGGAGTATAAACCTCGTACATCTGCCCATCTGATATTCCCAATATACCTCGTCCATATGTACCTCTGTTAGCCCTTTCTTCTTTTACCGCAATCAGAAGGTGGGGGTAATAGTGAGCCTCGCTCAACATGACCAACCTATATTCTTTGTGTGCTTCTCGTATTCACGGTTATAATAAACCTGATAGGATTAAGCTGAGACCTAGCTCCGTCTTCGCCACACAGAGCAGAGACCATATACCACCCAGAGCTGGGAGCATAGACTTTGTCTGTGTATCTGCTCTGCTCCTTTTTTCTTGTACCGCAATAAACTGATGTGGAACTGGCGAAAAGCGAGAAGCAAAAACCTCGTCCGTATCTTCATCTGGGGTAATGGTGAGCCTAGACTTCAGTCGTCTTGACCACCCAGAGCTGGGAGCATAGACTTTGTCTGTTCATCTGCTCTACTCCTTTCTTCTTGTACCGCAATTACATGATGTGGCAATGGTGGGCCTAGATCTCGTTCGTATGAGCCACCCAGTGCTGGAAGCATAAAATTCGTCCATCTGCTATTCCCAATATCTTGTTTCAGCGCAATCACCAGACGAGGATAATGGTGAGCTTAGCCCCCCCCCCCCCCTCGTTGGGCCACACAAAGCAGGAAGAATTTACCTCGTCCATCAGAAAGTGGAGGTAATAGTAAGCCTCGTTCAACTTTACCATCCAGATTAGTGAACTTATACCTCTGTTCTTTCTGTGTTTCTCGCATTCATTGTCAAAATAAACCGGATGGAATTAAAGTAAGCTTAGACCTAGCTCCACCTTCGCCACACATAGCAGATACCATGGTCCTAGTACGTCTGTTCATCTATTATCTCCCTTATGCATCATCATAAATAGAAAATATTGATTTTATTTATAGATTTTAGTTTTATTTGTGAACCTTTCAAACCCACTGTGACTCAGTGAGCTCACGAGATTTTGATCGCGATCAAAATTCCAACGCAGTCGACTTACAGCGCCGCGAACAAATGTTTTCATGCTCGCGAAATACTGTCTGTCTGGCCGATATTTATTATATATCCCTTTTTTTTTGGTTATTTTATTATATTTTAAATAACTACTTACTTACTTTTGTTGTTGTTGTAAGACGATTTCATAAAAAATTATTATTTATTGCCGAACGTGCAGCGCATGCAGTTGCTTGATGTTTTTGTTGCAACATGTGTAGCAACAGCATTACCATTGCTTCTGCAACATTTGCCTCAACAACTGCGCCTGCGCACACTTCGGCGCTAATAAAGAAGTTCATCATAATCAGGAAAATGTTGAAAAGCGTTTCAGGCATTTGCTGCTTTAATGCGATGCGCCGCATTTTTGTTACCTTCTGACTGACTGCTTGTCTCTTTCTTTCTTTTCCTCTCTCTCTCTCTTGCTCTTACAATACGGCATAAAATTAATGCGATCGCCATGCAATTGACTGGGTGCGATGGGTCTACGGTTGAATCGATTTACGAATCATCTATAAAACCCCTCAATTGTGCTCTTAATCTATCTAATGTTTGCACAGAAATGAAGACATTAAATTTTATAGCAACGTGGACTCTTTGATATTTATTATATTACGGATTTTCCCTATCTTTTTTTGAATTCATCGATGATTGCTTCTAAATGTTGCATTGAAAATTATTTTAATGTTTGCATAATTATTATGTTTTTAAAATTTCGCCTGTATAACATATTTATTGCTTTTAATAAATTACTTAACAAAAATAATCCAAAATCAGATAAATGTTGACTTTATCATTTTCTTTAATTGGCGAAGAGTTGTACGGTGAGAAGTCTACAACTCTGTCTTATTGATCAAAAATATACAGATCTTGTAAGATGTATTTTTTATTCCTTGTGAGATATTAAGTAACTATTTTCTGATATTTTATTCATCCCATTATGCCATTTGTTACGATATAGGTTTGAAATCAATGCGACAAGAAGAAGATATCGGACACGTTCTCGTAGCGATATCAAGCGTCAAATTCGTAATGATATATCGTATTTTCTGTCGAAATCGAAGCGATATCCAAAAAAAAATAATAATCAAAATTTGAGATTGCGTCGAAAAATATTTCAATTATTTAAATATCATATTTTGTCAATGAATATACGAAACAATTTTAAAATAAGAATCGAACGAAATCTAACTTTTTTTATCGAGGTTATTCGAAAAGATTTCATGTCATCCGAGGAGGTCTCCGAGACATGGCAGAGTTAGATTCTGCTTTAAACTTATCAAAAAAAATGTTTCTAAACAGAATTTTGTCGAGGGTTTCGCATCAGTGTTGCCAACTCATATTTTCATTTTCCCCGATATTCTTAGCAAAATTCCCCAATTGACTATAAAATTCCCCGCACAAATGTAATTTAAATACACTGAGAATAAATAGCGTTTTAATAAAAATCGAAATAATCCCTAGAACAAATATTACGCAATATGTTATTCATTTAATATGTTTTTTTTTTATTTCTTGATTTCTCTATTTTTCGAATGACATTTATCGGCCATTATAAATTGAGTGAAATTATTTGTTATTACCAAGTGGTGCTATATTTATAAATTAAGGTCCAGTTTTTCAGTGAAAGTTTAAACTTAAATAATGTGAAATATTGAAATATGAAATATAATGTGACTGAAAAAATGGATCATAAACGAGGTTTAAAATAGTACTGAAAATCTTCGTCATTGATATTTTTAGTTTCAAAATTTTAAATTCCCAATAATCGCAATCTTTAAAATACTGAAGACAATATTTTTTCAACTATTATGAGGCATGTCAAATTTGCAGGTTTTACATTAAGTAAAAATGTATCCTTTATTTAAAAACATAACATCAGATACCTTTAAAAAATGTTAAAGTAATTAATCTAGATCTAGAAATCGTATTTAATAGATTGTGTTTATTAGAACCCAAATTGTGATCTTTGACATGATTGGAATATAGAGGTATGTTCCAGTTTTCGATCGAATCCAATTTTACCTAAATTTCTAAAGAAACGATTTTGAATTTATTACTTTCAAACTAATTGAAAGCGTTGAAGTCAAAGCATGCTGTTTAAATTCATTTCAAAAATTATTTACTTCACTAAGATATCGAATATAAAAGTAAAAACGTTTGTTTTAAAATATCCATATGAAATTCGATCAATAGTTGGAATATGCCCCTATATTCCAATCCTTAAAAATGCAGAAAATGTAACAGATACTAATTTAAAATTCCCCGCCAAAAGTGGACCATTCCCCTATTACCCACAAAGACTTAAATTCCCCTTCAGTTAGCATCATTTTTTCGAAAAGAGAGCGGCGCGTGCCGTGCTTTTTTCGTGTCAATTCCGAAAATCTGAGTTCGTGCGTGCAAATCTCCAATCTAGTTGCTGCCTCTAAAATCAGGCACGCGCCTATTAAAGATTTTTTTTATAGTTTCTACCCAAATTAAATAAAAACCTTACTTACAGCTTCAGAAAATAAAAATTTCGTGATATTTTAACCTTTTCTTAAAAGGTTAAAGTTTCGAAACAACATTTCTGACAGGAAGCGTATAGCAGATTATCAAATATTGCAGAATGTTAGTGAAACATTTTGGGAGAGAACGGAAAAGACACGGGTCTGATACGACAAGTCGAAATTTAAAATATCTAAACTAAAAATACCGAAGATAAAAATGTAGAAAATAAAAATACCGAAACCTAAAAATGTCGAAAACAAAAATGTCGAAAACAAAAATGTCGAAATCAAAAATGTTAAAAACTAAAATGTTGAAAAATAAAATGTCGAAATTTATTATGGCGAAATCATTTTTTGTCGAAAAGTAACAAAAAAAAAAAAATTAATTAAAAAGAAAATAATAATAATAAAAATATAATAAAATACGAATATAATATATGAAAACGCAAATATTTAAAAAACACAACATAGACACCAAAATTATGAGTCCCGTTGTAGAGAAAATCAAAATCTCCAATACGAATTCGGATTTTTAGCTACTCTATGATCCATGCGGAGATTTTTAAATATGCTGCCTTCAAATTACCATCTTGGAATTTAGCTCGAACACTTATAATATATCAACACAAATTTTGATTTTTTTAAAATACCTTTTTTGTAAGGACATGAAATTTAAAGTTACGCAATATAAAACGCAATATAAAACTTAAATTCTCCAAAAGATTGTTTGATTAATTTTAAAACGAAACGGAGTTTCTAGAATCAAGAAATATTTTAATTCAACCACCATACAAAAGTGATCATGACAATTTTTTTTAACTTATTACTGTATCTCTGGAAATGGTCAATGCAGATCTCGATGCCCCTTATCAGTTGCCATAATTTCATTGAAATCGAAGAGGGTGAGTCCTGAATCCTAGGCGATTTGAAATTTGTATTTCAACATTTTGATATTTGATAATTTTCGTCATTTTTTGATCCTATAAAAAAATGTTTTCGTATTTATAGTTTCAAAGATTTTTGACATTTTCTACACCCAGAAAAAAATACTATATAAATAATAGTTTTTTGCTATTAAAAATAGTCAATAGGATAAATTATTATTTTAATCGGAAAATACCATTAAATACTTCAAAATACCATGATATTGTTATTGAGTTTATACGAAAAGATTTATTTTTTGTATACTATTAAATCAATAATTGTCCTATTGACCAATTTTAATGGGATTTAAGGTAATTTTTTTCTGGGTGTATCATTAAAATATTTGTCGACATTTTTTGATTTGGCCAAATATTGTTTTGGCGTTCTAAGGCTTTTAAAATTTCGACATTTTTTTTTTCCGATATGTACGGATTCCAAAGATACAGCCAACATCACATTTGCTTAAAATAATGGGAAAATATTATATAAACTAACTTGAACCGGTCAAAAATATTGTCTGCACGGAGGAAATAAACTTCTAAAACTAAAGAGAGGATTAGTCACGAAAGCGAAATAACAGAATTTCACTAATATCAATAAATGTATAAAATTTATCATGTCAATGTTAAGAAAGCATTCTTCGCAAAATTTAAATAATACGTGTTCGTTTAATTGTTGTTGCTTTCTTCGTTCTTGCGTTGTCTGTAATTTTTGCTATTGTGCTTTATTTCACGATGTTCGTGTGTCATCATTTGCCTGTATGTCGATATATTTAAATCATGAAAGTAATTAAGTGCAATTATTCTTGATATACCGAGATTAATTCCTTAGGTATCAAATTAGAATCTAAGAGCAATTATTCTTGATATTATTTTGCAAAGAAATCGGCAACAATTTTACTGATTGCATTAGAGATTTCCTATAACCTATGCATATCAAGAATAATTGCTAATAATTGCTTTTTTGATATCCTTCTGGTTCTGTTTCTTAAAACCAAGAATGTTTCCATTTAGCAGTTTATCAAACCGTATACTTCTTGATTCCTTCAGAATTTTGAAAATTATTACATCAATGTGGCTGTGGCTCTATTATCGATATTGTTTTGTATAAGTTGATCTTAGTATAAAGAGAAAAAAATCAAAAACGTCGTATTTCTAATAACATACTAAATAAATAAATTAAAACTAAATATTTTATTCTTCTTCGCCCAATATTGCCTGGAGAATTCACAAAAAAAATAAACTCAATTGAAATATAAAGAAACTTTTTTCAAATTATAAAAAATATATTTCTAAATCTATAAAGCTGACTATTTCAAACAATAACTGAATAAATAATCCATTAATCATCATCAAGTAGTAGTTAGTCAATTTTTCAAATTCCAAAAAAATATCAATTTCATGCATTCCCCCAAAAGAACCAATATAGTCATCATCAAACGTCAACACAGTCACTGTACAAAACAGTCGAAAAAAAAAACAACACAACGATTAAAAAATCCACTAATAATTTAATCACATTTGACAGCATGACGTCTTGACAAATCGTGCGACAGGTTGACCGAGTTATGCACGCAATTCACACCATTCGCGAGCGCACAAATATGAAATTAATAATTAATAATTTTTTGGAAATAAAATATCAAGAACACGCAAAACAAAGCAAAAAGAATCAACTCAACGGCGATCCCTATAATTAAAACGCATGAGCGATCTGTACCATCGCAGTGGACATTTCGTCATGTCCGGACCAAACACGCACGTTTATTCCCCCTTAAAGAAGAGGGCGAAGAGGGCGTGGTTAGTTGACAATGTTACATGTCCGTCCGGCGCACACGAAACGTTCGTAACTCACGATCGCCATCACCAACGCCATTTAATCAAAGTTTAAATTCAGGTTGTATGAGACAAAATTTTAATTGCTACAAGCCAAAAAATAAAAATTAAAAAATACCAAAATGAACACCCGAATAATTAATTTTGAGTTTGATGATTAATAACGCATGGCAGTTGGATGGTCCGATCGTCAGTAAATGTGAACAGTCGTCTTTTAGATGCTGTCTGTCTCATATTTTTGTCTGTCTGCTTCTGTTTGCCTTTTGTACGATGGTCTATTTGTTTTGACTGTCTGTCCGATCTCTTTCCGATCTTGCATTTTGTGCACTTTTTCTTCTGATAGATCTTTCATTGGAGCAATCTTTTGTCGGATCCTGTTCAATATTTTGTTTTGCCGATTTTTCTGCCGGATCTTTCGTATACCAAATTTGTATGCATATTGGAGCGCCCAAAGGACATTGTGTTACATCACATCACGTCACGTTAATTGTTCGGTGAAATTCCAAAATATTATTTACGCATTTTTAATAACGTTTTTCTGCTCCAACTTTATTAAATGCAATGTTTAGCCGTTTTTCGTTTAATAATACGTTGTAAGCTGTCAAAACTGACATTTCGTTGAGCCGACAATAAAGATGTTCGTCGGTTTAACTGGGCGATCGTAAAATATATTTACGAACATGATCACGGCGCCCAAACAAAAATGTACCATGAATGTTTTATTGAAACTTTTTATCAACTTTTTTTCTTCTTTTTCATGCGGCGACATCTTGTTTTTATTTTCTGTAGCCTGGATGAGCGGCTGATCTGTCTGAAATTATTAATCAATAACAAACATGTTATGAATTAATTAAACGCAACTCCGGTGGTTTTTTGTTTTTGCTATATACTGTTCATGTTTTTGTTGAAATTGTTTTGGGATGTGATTTTTTGTGGAAGTTTATAATTTTACTTTTTTTTTGCATATTCGAAAATTTATAAATTTTAGCAATATTTATTGGATTTTGTTATTTATGAGTTGACATGGTGGTCGATTACGATGAATTGCTATGGGCCATATGTAACATAAGTATTATTCAACGGTTTTAATATTTTATGACATTTATTATTTTATTTTAATTATTATTTATGCATTATATAACAAGAAATTTTTAAAATATGGTTTTCGGCATTTAAATACTTTTCAACTATTAATATAGTTGTGATAATAATTTTTATGATACATAGTATTTTTATGTATTATGTATTTTTAACTGCAATTGTCAATGAAATATATTACTTATATAACATGCATAGAAAAACTATAATTGATACCTATCTGAACTTAATGGGACTTAACTTAACTTAAAACACAACTGGAAAAACAAAAGAAGCAAACACCAAACATTTGCAAGAAAAACATGGCATAGTAATGCAAATTGGATAACAATGGAAGAGATACACTCATTGTGATCGGCGCTCTTCAGTCCTTCGATTATGAGGGGTGGAATGCTCCCAAGCAAGTCATCGCAGGCCCGAACTCGAAAGAAGTGCTGCCAGCTGACTCCAATGATAGCTGACTCCGATGAGACTGTCATCGAAGTATCTATACTGGCAACCGACAAAATCGAAGAAGGTACAAGAGGTTAAAGCGGTATCACAAGAAAGGATCAGGCTAACCTCTCTAATTGAGACTTAGTGCTCATACAGAATCATAACGCACGCGAACAAGGGTAAAGATTCTGGAAAGTATTGTTGCAAACCCAAAATGACAATTTCGACATGGTTTTGGAAAGTCAACTCTGTGGGTCGAAGACCGGAACCTCGCATATGTCAGCCAAGATAAAGATCGGAACCTCGGGGCTGTCAACCTAGAGGCAAAGGTCTGAGGATAAACGCATTCATATCTCTCATACAGAAAAACAAAGCAGACGAACAATGGTAAGAAGTCGGGGTGGTATTTCTCCAAATGCAAAATGACAACCAATCAAGTCAACAAGGTTTTGGAATGAAAACTCTGTGGGTGTCAAACTAGAGGCAAAGATCTGATGAGGTTCGCAGGAGGAGAACCCCAAAAAAGGACAAACAAGTCGGCCAGTTTCTAGGATTCGGATGAATCTCCGTGGGTTTGCCAATAGGCAAATGTCGAAGAAGAATCGCAATCAGCGTAGAGCAAAACGGACAAAAAAAAAGTCTACTGACTCCGATGATAACGAAGAAACTTTCATCGCTGTACCTATACTGGCAACCTACAAAATCAACGAAGGTACAAGAGGTCAATGAGGTATCTCAAGAAAATGAACCCTAGGGATTAGGCTAAACTCTCTAATTGAGACTTAGCGCTCATAGAGAATCACAAAGCAGGTGAACACGGGTAGAGAGTCCGGGAAGTATGGTTGCAAACCCAAAATGACAACCAATTTCGACAAAGTTTTTGGAAAGAAAACTTTGTGGGTCGTAGACTGGAACCTCGGGGATGTCAGCCAAGAGACAAAGATCGGAACCTCGGGGACTGTCAACCTAGAGACAAAGGTCGGCGGATAATCGCTTTCTTACCTCTCATACAGAAAAACAAAGCAGACGTACAATAGTAAGAAGTTCAGGTAGTATTTCTCTAAATCCAAAATGACAACCAATGTCTACAAAGTTTTGGAAAGAAAACTCTGTGTGTTCGAAGACCGGAAGCTCGGGGCTGTCAGCCAAGAGACAAAGATCTGTTGAGATTTGCAGGAGGAGAACCCCAAAATAAGGACAAGTTAGTCGACCAGTTTCAAGGATTCCGGATGAATCTCCGTGGGTTCGAAGACTGGATTCTTGATGCTGTTAGCCAAGAGACAAAGTTCGGAGGAGAATCGCAGTTAACGAAGAATAAAACAGACAAAAAAAGAGTCTACCAGTTTCGAGGCTACTTCCGTGAATCTGCAAGTGCCAGTCATTGACGAATCTGGTCCTTGACGGCATGATCAATTCAAAAAAGTAACTACTTGTGATGAACGAGATCATCAAAGATATGATGAGGCGTTAAAGTCGGTTTCGATAGCGCATGATGTGTAATACCGAATTCGAACGGGGAGTGTGAGATACATTTTTTGAGGCGATGTTTACTCTTGCAGAGTCGTAAAGAAAACGCTGCAAACGTGGTATTGATCAAAAATTGCAAAACAAGAACAAGATCATAATTCAGATGCATGGACAAGATTAAGAACAAAACTTATATTGCAAGAAATGTGATGAAACAACGCTTGTAATTTATTATTTAAAGCATTTTAAAGAAAAAAATTGTTATTTAGTGCATTTAGATAATTAGGCTGAGAATATTTACAGAAACGCACTGTAGCCTATCGATGAATTCTTTTATATTTCAACTTTAAAATTATCTTTAAATAAACTTGTATAATTGGTTAAATTCGTTTCGTATAACAGAATTTGGCTCCTAAAATTTGCAGGAAGTGTAAGACCTTTGCAGCAAGCACAAGACTTACCGTACAATAGCAAGAAACACCACCCGATCCAAGAATAAGACTATGGACGATCAAGAATAATAACAAGAGCAAGACAATACCTAGTTTCAGTTCTTGCAATAGCTAATCATTACAACCTTACCAAGGACGCTAAATATATTTTTCTGGAACACTAAAATTTAGTGGTCAAGGTCGATTTCACGATTACAGGACTGTAAACTTTAAAGTGGTATCCGCACATGTACTGGAGTTGTTTGATCCTGAACTTAATGTTTTTTTTTTACAGAATAGAGATTTGTTGCGCCAACCAACTGTTTACACAACCATCTTATTCGGTTGTCTCAACCGCTTAGTCAGTTGTTATTGTCAAAATTAAAAGAGTTGTAGTTTGTACTGCAGCCAATTTCGGACTGTTTTAAAACATGGGAGTGTGTATAGACTAATATTTGAAGTGTATAGGATATTAAAAGAATTCGATTTATCCGAATGAAGTTAGTTGGTACAACTAACTTTTTCATTCTTTCAACTTCATGCCAAAAGAGGATTTTTCTGTGTGTATAAATTAAAAACTGGAGAACATAGGCCGAGTCTCTCTTAAGATATGAGCCGTGCACTTTATATTTGAACATTTATGGACCTAATTACAAAAGAACTTTTCAAGAAAATGTTTTACTCTAGGAGGTTTGCCATTTTCTGTCGAGAGCACGAGTATGCCATTAGATTTGCAGTCGCAAGAATTTGAACCCGCAATCTTATGGGTCGTAGTCCAATGCGCTAAGCACTGACCTACGGGACCAACAATGATTTGTACTGTTTCATTTCGTTTAAATTTTATATATATATATATATATATATATATATATATATATATATATATATATATATATATATATATATATAATTTTTACTAATATAATAATTTAATAGAACAAAAAAAAAATAAAAAATATAAAAATTAAAAAATAAATTTCTTTTTTTTTACGCTATCAAATTGATTGTACTTATGTAGTGTATTTGTACTTGCATTGTTGCTAATAAATTGCAGCAACAAAAACAACACGTTTGTGTTAAACGCGCCTTTTTCGTACAATTAAATAAATTCTTGTTAATATTTAGCAGTAACAACAGTGACAACAACATTTAAACAGCAACAATTTACGCTGAATTTCGAACCAACTGCCGAATAGTTGTGTTGCTGCTGCTACTGCCGACAATGCATATACGTTGTCACTGTCATTAAATGGCACCTAAAAAATCAAAGTAAATAACAACAGCAACAAAAACAAATGCAACAACAATAATTGCATTGCCGATTTCCTCAACAGCAACATGAACGGCAACAAAATGGTAACAAATGCATTCGCACCAAATGACAACAGCAACACCACCAACAGCAGCAGCAGCAACAACATAACCGGCAACCGATTAGCGGCTTATCAATATTCCAGCTGTGTCGCACGTTGACTGGGATTCTAAATAATACCGCAAAAATGAACGAAATGGTCAACGGAATGCAACTTGTTTTGCGCCACAGATCGATCGACGAACGATCTACCCAAGTTGCTGCTTCTGTTGTTGCTATTGCTGTTGCTACTACTGAAGCAACATCGATCATGCCACGATCACGAATGTCGGCATGCGATGCATACGCTGTACGGTATGCCACAAACGCCCCAATTGGATAGCAATGTCCAAAAAAATCAAAATCAACGAAAAATTTCGTTTACAACAGCAACTGAAAAAATTGTCAACGTCTTGCCAAAAAAACAAAAAAAAAAAACAGAAACAAAATGATCTGTCACTGCGAATTGAGAAACTCCGGCGCATTGTTGGCAGTACAGTCGGCTCAAGGTGCATAGTTGATCAGACAGACGGATGGACGAACACACACAGAAAAAATATATATTTCATTAATATGATGAATGATTGTTCATCGATGGAAAATTCTTTTTATTTTTAAAGAAATTTAAAGCATTAAAGAACAGTGCATTGTTTACATGAACCCGTCATTATTGGAAATGCGATATACGCAAAGAAAGGTTACTTGAATGGCATGACCTGAGTATGCAGTCAGAATCAGGGCTCTTTATTCATATAGAAATGATGTATGAGATGCCCATAGGAACAATCCTATTGTCTGTATCTGTAATGATAATAGTCCGAAATTTAGTTAAAACCGGTGTCTATACATTTCACAATATGCATATCTTGATTGGCAGACATACCCCCTCAAATACCTATAAAATACCTCCACAACCAACGGTTCTTTGGTGCTCAAGAGATCACATATTTCCATCGCTTAATAGATTTATCACATGTTGTTGTAATCGGTTCAGGAATTCCAAGGTATATTTAGACCTGCCGAAATATGAGAATTGTATTCCATCTTAGGCGGAGTATAGATCGTGTAGACAGTGCGCATGTCAGCAGGAATTAAGTGTGTTTGTATCGTTTTATAAAACCAAAACCTTACTTTCGACAGATCAAATATACGATCGTTCCAATGGACGTAAATTGATATGCTCAGAGAACGGTTAGAACTGCTGACTTCGCAATATCCACAGCACGCCCATTTAGGTGAGGAAAGTTTGAATTCATTCGTAGGATAACATTCTATATTGGTTCTAGATTGCCGTAAAATCAACTCTAATTAGCAGATTGTTTCACACTCAATCTCCAGAGAGTTATGACGCTTGATAAACGAATATAAATGACACATATTACCGTCATCTGCAAAAGAATAGTTTGAGTTCTGTATCAATGACAGGCGTTTATTGATAAAGACCAGAAATATGGACGTGATTAGGACTTAACCGTTCGTTGGAGCGTTAGACTGCGAGCCGAAAGGTCCCATGTTCACAGCTGCGCTGTGATTCGGCAATAAACTGTAGATACCACCACTTTTGAAATGGTGAGAAAGCTCGGCCTAAGTTCTTCACGAATATAGTTATTATTATTATAGGACGAAATTCCGAATTGTGGAGTGCTGTTTTAAAAAAAAATCATACATCGCAACTGGTGTTGAAAGACCCTGAAGAAACCTGGGATCCAGCGAGTAAAAAATGTTCTAAAAACATCATACATCGAAACTGGTATTGAAAGACAATGGAGAAACCTGGGTTCCGTTAAGATCTGACTCCGATCAACAGAGTGAGAGGCTTTTTGAAGGCAAGGTTTACTCACGGTTAATTGTCATTGTCTGCCGAGAGGTATCGCCGTATAGAAACTGTAGATCCCACCACTTTTGAAATGGTGAATCAGCTCGGCCTAAATTCTTTACAACTATAGTTATTATTATATGACGTAACTCTGCAGAACTCCAGAATTGAGGAATGCTGTTCTGAAAAAACATCATACATCCCAACTGGTAGAAACCTGGAGAAACCTGGGATCCGTTTAGTTCTGACTCTGATCGACAGAGTGAGAGGCTTTTTTAAGGCAAGGTTTACTCAAGGTTAATTGTCATTGCTGAGGGGTAGCGCCGTATAGAACATTTTTCCTATATTTAGACTTTGTCAGTCCACAGATTTGCAGATTTGTATCTGGGCGTTTTGGCTCGTAAAAGTAAAACGTTGAGCCACAGACGCTATATGGTTCTTAACATCTTTAAATTGGTTCTAGTCCAAACTACTACCTTTAAGATTTGACATAAACAAAGATTAAACATTTCAGAGATGCGAATAAAATTCTTTAGTTCTATTTCGTGCATTTCCTAAGCATTTCATATTAAATAATTTATTTAATTAACTCAATGTTTAAAAATTTAATGTTTAGTTAATTAATTTTAATATAATTTACGCATAAATTATGCCTATTACGCAAAATAACTGAGCACGTTTCTAGCCGTGCAATCAAAACGAATAGAGAATGAATAGGGATTGAAAGACAGAGATGGTTCTTAACTGCTCTAAATTGGTTCTAGTCCAAACTACAATATTTAAGATTTGACAATAACAAAGATTAAACATTTCAGATATGTGAATAAGTTGGGATATTATTTGTTTCGAACAATAATTTTCTATTCCGTACATTTGCTACGCATTTTATATCAAATCGTAATTAAAACTATTTATTTAATTAGCTCAATGTTAAACAAAAGGTAATGATTAGTTCATTAATTTTTTGTATAATTTACGCATAAATTATGCATATTACGCAGAATACCTGAACACGTTTCTTGCCGTGCAATCAAAACGAATAGGTAGTGAAAGACAGAGATAGTCTTATAAACAGATTGCATTGAACGGACAGACAGACAGACAGACAGACAGAAAGACAATCAGACACAATTACAAATGTCACTCACTCAATGACAATAAAAAACAAAAAAAACAATACCAAAAAAACAAAAATCAATCAACATTGAAATACCAAATGGCCAGTGGTCGATGCATTGTGTTCTGTTGCCACCATACTGCATGTGTTACCTGGCAGTCGTTCACAGCAACAGTTGCTGCAAACTGAGGAAAAAAAAAATGTCAAAATCAATTACGCGCTTCTATACGCGTGAATTGACAACGAAGTTTTGTGTTGAAAGAAAAATTGGCAATCAAATTGCAATTGCAGCTGATGTTATACTGTTGCTGTGACTGCAAAATATGCTGCTGCTGTTGAATCTGTTGCAGCAGTAGCACTGTTGTTGTTGATGCTGCTGCTGTGCTACCAGCTACTGCTTGATTAAGGATGTAGCACTTTTGGCTGACTACAAGCAGGATAATAATGAAGAATTTAACCCATGTGTTACTAATTTTTATTTAATATTGTGATGATATTGACAATGTGGACCTTTTAAAGCAAAAACTGTTGTATAATGCATCAAGTTTCATAATTTGTAAAGTATTCAAAGAGAAATATTCTTTTGGCATAGTGTTGAAAAAAAGAAAAACCAAATTCACTCGGTTAAAACTTTATACAATTTGGTTGATTCGGTACCGAAAGAATGAAGGATCAAATTGATCTAAAACTCTTCTAAATTTGTTGTAGTCCAAACTACATACAATCCTGACAATTTTGGCTATAAGAACCGAAAAGAAATAATCGAATAAGTCACACATGTCATTGTATTATTTAATAATATAACGATTTTAATCAAAGTTATTACATAATATCATATTTATTATTTTGGCACATTTGTCCAGAATGGGTTAAACACGCACATCATACACACACTGACCACTCGAGGCCCAATTGAATACAGAAATTACTCAGATGCTTGAACTGCATTGCGCACCGCGATACTGCTCGATACTAGGTGAAAAATACAGAATAAACGCGCCACGCATGCGTCACGTTGAGGATTCGCACAGAAGTCAAGTCTATCTGCATGGAGTGGTGGGGACTGAAGGCATTATTTGGCCAACCAGTCAGCGAGCGAGCGATTCACGAGCCACTTGCGCGCAATGCGAAAAGAATGCAATCAGAAGCGCAGATTGATCGCGGTGATATTCCAAGAAAAGCCGAAGACTTCTTAACCTGCATAAATTTAAACACACGGAGACCGTGATACTGCATGTCCGAAATAAGGTTATTTCATTTCGTTTTTGTTTTTGTCTTGGTTTTGTGTTTGTTTTTTTTTGTATTTCGAAGATTTTATAGTAGAGCAGCATTATCAACATTGAATTTCGGATTTTCAACATATAGACATGGGATATTTTTTTTGTATGTACTAAAGATATACAAAATACATGCATATATAGCGTAATATATCATGCGGAAAACGGCAGCCAAAAGGCGACAGCATGGCGCGAAAACGAGACTTTGAACTTGGTACCGAACGAAATCGTATTGCAGCTTAAAAAGGGACCAAAGTAAGGCTACAATTGACTGGAGAACGGACAGTATACGCAAAGGCATGACTTAGGGAAGCACCGAAGTAAGAACTGAGGGTACTGCTCAATAAACGAATGAAGGAAAGAACGCTACCAACCGTCTCGACTCACGATCAAACAGATCGATCGCTGCGATCGATTGTCCACTCGAACTATACAAGCTGTAACCAAATTTGGTAGACCATCAGGTATGCCAGTTGAACGCTTTTTAGCCTGTTATCTGATCGGAAACTCAACTCCTTGGTTGGACGACTGTCTGAGACTGAACGGGACGAGATCGCCTGGTTTTGCACTTGGTTTGCGGTTGATCGCGGTTGTCCTTCCACGTCCATATGTTTGCCACAGGCGTTGGTTGGTTTTACTTTGTTTTGCTTATTTTATTTAAGGTTGCTGTAGGTACAACGAGCATCAGTCCAGTTGGCCTTTTTTGGCAATCAACGGTGCGGCGGCATTGCTATGTAAATATGTTGCTCGAGAATCTTATTTTGTGCACGATCACTCGATATACGATATGGAAACATCGAGTTTTTTTCTTAACATGTTTTGCAAGTTGTTGCCGACGCCTGACAAGCGATAACAATTCATTGCATGACCGCAAATTGCCGGATTGGATGACATTTTTTGTTGGTTTGTTTGCTGACATTTGATAAAAGTTTTCGTAACGTAGCGCCTGTGGAAACAGGTTCGCACGATCACTTTTAGTGACAACATCAACACCATCAACGGCAACCCCATCATCATCATCATAACCATCACAACTTATAACAGCACAAATCACACTAAATTAGCAATAAATTAAAGTTTTAATTACGCCCATAAATTTGCATGCGATCGAGCAACAACAACACCGGCATTGTTGCAAGATCGCTGACTAATCATTGCAACGATCATTGCTGCTGCTGCTGTCAGCCAGACTAGCAACTCTATTAAAAAATTGGCGCTAATGTTGCAAAATTAAATTAAATTAATAATAGAGCAGCGCACGCGACATAAACGTCTAGGTTACACGATCAACGACGACGACGATCAGCGATCAACTTCCTTCAATCCGGCACCGTCTGTGCCGTTCTCTATTTGCAATGTCACCTATGCGCCTAACAATGTCTGTAATGTTGAGAGACTCTGAGACGATGACGACAACGATCGTCGTCTATTCGATCATCCAGCCGGCACCTATCTTAACCGGTTCAACGTTGTGCCTGGCGATTGGTATCATAGTCCGCAGCCATTTGTGGCGCGTTTAATTTGCATAAATTAATTTCGCGAAATCTATTTGCAATTGAAAATGATGCAATTTCCAGCACTGATTGCAATGCTTAATACGTTTTATTAATGATCTACGCAATTGATCGTGCCAGCCACCATCCAACCAGCCGTTTTGTAGGCAGGATCATTTGATGTTGTTGTGATGAGTTGGGGAATTGCTATTGACATACGTTTGCCAGCATTTAACAAATTTGCATACGATTAGCAGCGGTGTATTTTAACTTAATGTCAGCCAGTTGGTCACTCGGTGATCGTGACAGGTGTGATATATGTTGCAATTAATTAACAGTGTTTGGATCGCCAGATAACAGTGAATGTTGCTGGTAGGAAAAAAATGCAAAATTGTACCTATTATATATTCTCAGAATTCACTAATTGATTTAAGACTTTTTCCGGCAAATGATTTGCATAACTTGTTTAGCATAACGTTTTGGGTAAATAATGTTTTGTAGTTTTGTTAATTTAAAGATACACATTTATTGTAATTCACAGACTGCTGCTCTAGTGTACCATTTCAAATAGGTTTCATCGTTTATCAAAGATTTTTTTAATGGCAAGAGTTTGGTTTTAGAGTTTTTGTAGAGTTTTGATCATTCGAAGCATTGAATGTGACATAACTAACTACCAAACACATTAGGTAAAACAAAACGTTATTTACCAAGTCCATCGGTACAAATTCGATTCGTAAAAAATTCACATACCCAAAATCCAACAGTACAAACTCAATCTGTAAAAAAATCCACCCGGCGAAAAATCAATTTCAAATATCTATGTCCTGCAGAACATAGACAGGGCTTTCTCACCATTTTTCCATTTGTACTCAAAGTGGTGGGACCTACAGTTCAATGCCGATTCCGAACGGCGGGTTGAGAGCATTTTCATGGGCAGTGTTTACTCTCGGAGGTTTGACATTGTCACCGTCGGAAAGAAAAATATTTTCTATGAAAATGATGTTGACAGTTGCTGGCATCGAACCTGGGACCTTTCGGCTCGTAGTCTTTCGTACCATCAACTTTTCGCTCGTAGTCCAACGCACTAATCAATCGAGCTGTTTATATCATATTCTGAAATGGTAAAAGTATTTTCAAGATGGTAATTAATTTGAAACACCCAGAAGAAAATTTGTTGTTTAGCTTATTAAGTCGATTTAGCGATATCCATTTGCCTCTGTTTAAATAACGATTGCCCTTGTATATATACCTCATTTAACACTTACATCTACCATAATTTTACATTGCCGGCCGATATTATTTTTTTTACACAACCTCTTTTACTTTATGGTCTTAATATAAAAAAAATAACTTGTGGTTCTTCTGAATACTTTAAACGGCAGCCGATTTTTTCCCGCACACAGTCGGCTTTGACAGACTTCAACTTGCCCATTTCTTGAAGTTGATATTTCAAAATGTCACTACTTTAAATTTACCCATTTCACCTAATCTTCCTTTTTTTGGTTTAAATTAAAATAGATTTTGCAAAGATACTTATTTACTTAGGTGGACCTTACAACCGTGTATCAGTCTTGACATAAAGCCGCGCCAGACGCTTCTCCGTCGTCATTTTACTCGTTCGTCGGGACGTGTGCACAAATTAGGCTGATGTGGAAATATATATCCTTGATGCGATTGTTGCCAGACTTTCGTTCACGAGTGTGAACCTACTAGACAAGGTGGCGGAGTCTGATGTCAGTCTTACATTTTCCGAGGACATTTACTAGCTGCATAGAGGCACCTTCTCTATAAAGGTTCCCGACATTCCAAGTAAATCGTGATTCTTAAAACGTTTGCGTGGATTGTGTTTTTCAATTGGGTTATAGGTTTTTTAAACTTGGTGGCCCCAACCTCGGAGGATTTCCACCGAAACGGAAGCATCACCATTTGACAATTCTGGCGTTCGTCGGGACATGTGCACAAATTAGGCTGATGTGGAAATATTTATCTTTCATGCGGATTGTTGTCCACAATGTAACCCTACTAGACAAGGTGGCGGAGTCTCTTGCCGAATACAAATCCACATCTAAATTCGAGTCTCTCCGCATTGCAGCTGTAGTAGATATCACAGGATACTTGTTTGGAGCAGCCTTCTCCCGTCCATCCCATTTCCTGGATAGCGTCAGCCTTATATTTTCCGAGGACATCTACCAGTTGCATAGAACCACTTTCCCTATAAAGGTTCCGGACATTCCAGTTGCATATCCGTAAATCTTGATTCTTAAAAAATGTGCGTGGGTTGAGTTTTTAATTGTGTTTTAGGTTTTTCTGGTGGTGGGCCGTAGAAAGTGGGAGATGTTCGCCACTCACTTTATCTAACGTCTACACTGGGTGGTGCAGAGCACCGTTTTCAGGGAATACCGCGCGGAGGACTTCCACCGAAACGGAAGCGTCACCATTTGACAATTCTGACGACAATTCCGTCGTCTCAAGTTGATTTGAGACGACACCCACAAGGATAGCGCTGGCTTAGCCGTGTTAAAACACTCAGACCCGTTTCCTTGTGATAATCACTTCCTGTTATTAAAAGGTCAGGAAGCTTTAGTTAAGGTGGATTTTTATAATTCATATATATGTAAAATTATAATTTACTGGCAAATGTGGATTGGTCATCAGATATATTTTGAGCGGATGGATTATGTGGTGATTCCAAGTTTCTATAAATTTGTTAATGGAACTACCATATTAGGATGTCATGGAAAAGAATATCATAGATACAAATCATATATTATTATATCTCATGGTCAGAAAAAAAACTTATTCGGCGAGAAGAAAGAAAAGTTGTTTGTAATAACCAAATTAATTCTGTTCAGACGAAATTTCTAGACATTTGGTTAATGGAACACATTACTATATTCGGTTGCCATAGATGCACACAATATTTTTAATATTTCTTTTAATAAAAAAATCACGTTTTGACTGTATGAAACATATTACATATTTACAAGAAATAATAAAGGTTGTTGCAACCATTTTGATTTCTATCTGTACGGATACTTATAAAACGAGTGTTTAATAAAACATAGTAAGAATAAAAATATAGAAAAGTAAAGCTCGAATCACACGATTGAATAAACAGTCAATTTTTGAATCAATTTTCAAATAATTTTAATATCAATCGTGTGATTGCCCAATTTTTGTATGGAAAATAAGGCAATCACACGATTGATATTTAAATTGTTTTGAAAATTTATTCAAAAGTTGACTGTTTATTCAATCGTGTGATTCGAGCGTAAAACTTTAATTTTGTATTCACAATTCACAATGTTTAGTTGGGTCAACCAAATTTTATTTTAGCATTGATGTTTTCAGTAAAAATCATATTAAATTCGAGAATCGAATATGTTGGTAGTCAATTCATTTCGATCTCAGAACTACACATTTATTTTCTATGTGTTGTGAAAAGAATCATCGTATTGACCTTGTGGTTTCATCGATTCTGTATTTTCCAATATTCTCAGGATTCAAACTCTTCAAGAATATTTTTTCTTCTTTTGTTGCCATATCATTGCACATCAGCATTACTTTCCCAAAACAATTTATACGCCATTCTCAGAGTCGCACATTCCACTCTTTTTTTTATTATTTGTTGCTACCTTTGCGCCATTTGCTCCCAATAACGACTCGCATAAATCGAGTGCTCCGCCAAACAAGTTTAGCATCCGCAGCTATAGATGAGGGCCGCTAGCAGCAGCAGCAACTCACACCACGACTAGGCGGCAGCAACAGCAACATGCACGACGACCAGCAACAGACTGAATTGAGTGTGTTGCCTGTGTTGTGTTGCTCCATGTGCTCCATGCAAAGTGTGCGACACATGAGGGCAACTCGAAGTCAAACTCCAGCCACAGTCAAGCGCTGGACAATCTGACGCCAGGCGCCAATTGGCGGCGTACAAACGATGGTTGTTGGTTGCCCGTTGTATGTTGCTGGTTAGCTTCTGCTGCTGCTGGATGGTTAGATTCATGCTGCTGCTTATGCTGCTGGTGCCCTCTAGACAAGCTGTAGTTAACGAGTGTAGGAAAATCAGAAAAGTGAAAAAGTAACCAGAAGCGATGCAGGCATAAAAATAGAAAGTCCGGCGGCTAACTGGCAGAAGCAATGGATAGGAATATGGACGGACACTTAAATAGATAGAAGGACAGACCTACAAATACACAGACTGGTAGACAGATAGACATACTTTCTTAGAATCAGGGAGTCCAAAAATGAATCTAGGAACCAATGCCATCTAATGATGATTCGAAAAACCAAAAGCATTATTTATTAAAATCTTAAGATCGGACTGTCAAACTTACATACAAAAATACTACGTTGTATGGGCGCATATTAGAATCAGGCTTCGTTAAGAATCTATTGAAGGGTTGGAACCTACCATTTCATCAAACCAAGATCAAATAATATTATCGAGTATAAACCATATCCAGTTAGGAAGGTTAGGTCACACGGAAAATTTAGAAGTATGGAAATTTTGATATTTAGTGTGTAAAAATTATGAAAGTTTTAGGGTGTGTGCGAATTCAACTAAATTCGACTTTTCAATTTAGCAAATTTTCGAGCAAACAACAGACATATGATAATAAATTGATTAGGGAATTTAACAATTTTTTTTTTTTGTTTTGAAAATCTACTAAGATCCACAGCACTCAGACAGACTATATCCATTGTATTGTAAAATCTATTCCCTACAATTTTGCGGTTAATATCACCACGAGCGCCCATGCCCAAGCCGGGATTCGAACCCGAGACGTTCAGAATGCAAGTCCAGCGCGCTACCTCTGGACTGCTGAGGCCGGCTAAAAATTACCAATTACTGGTTACCGAATGGCGATCTAATGAAAAGCCGTTAAATTTAGTTTAGTCAGCAATTTAGTCGAAGTCGTACACATCCATAATCAGTCTAAGCATAGTATAATTACCCGATGTAACCGATTCATTTGAGGAAAGGAACCTATGTGTTCATTATGGGCATTATTTAGAGCACCACAAGTCAGTTTGCGGGTTTTGTATCATTTAATCAAGGTTTTTTTACAAATTAGCCAACGCTCAGGGGATGCCCATATATATACAATGCTTAGAGTTGATCGTAGGAATGGATTATAGGTTAGAGGGAGAGAGGAAAGCTGGATTGGTGGGCTTGGTTCGATGCCCTAGTAGAACGAGAAAACACATGACCTGGTGGAATAATGTAAACTCCCCGTTGTAATACCTATAAAACAGGCCTACACATCCAACGTTCCTTCGATGCTCAAGAGAACCAATAGATGATGAAATATTTTCATCCCCTATTAAATATAAGAGTCCAGGAATTCGGTCCAGGAACTCCAAGGAGGATTTTGAGGCCCCTGCCCAAATGTGCGAATTGTATTCAATCTTGGGACGAATATAAGTGGATAATTTGTCTAGGAATATATGTCTTACATTGTTTAAAAACCCGAGGCACTTGGCCGACACATTAAATATGTGATCATTCCAACAGAGGTCACATTGAATTGATATGAACAGAACGTCAAAAGCAGCTAACTCCGCAATATTGAGAAAATGGAGCAGTAAATCCATTATTTTATAAGATAACCGACAAAATTGTGCCTTGCTTTCATTAAATTCAACTCTATTTGCAAGACCCCACTCGGAGATGGTTTTAAAGTCTTTAATGTTGGTGTTTCTCATAGTGCTATTTCCAAAGAGTATGGGCGCTTATTGAAGAATGCTGCATGCAAAGGAATAGATTGGGTTCTGGGAGAAGGTCATTGTTAAATACCAGAAATAGGGACGGGAATATGATGGAACCCTTCGGAACTTCAGAATTGATGGAATATTGTTCTAAAAGAACATCATCCATCGCAATTCGTATTGAACGACACTGGAGAAAACTTGATATCCATTGAGTATGCAATTAGTTTTGATACGAGGACTTCATGCCACACTCGATTAAATGCCTTGGAAATATCTAGAGTAACAACCTTACACTCCCCGAAAAGGTGGATACAATCATTTAACTCTTCGGCGAGGACCGCTATTAAGTTACCGGTGGATCGGGTAATACAGAAACCATATTGCTGGTCACTAAGTAATTCAACATGATGTATTTGAACATAAGTGATGGGGTCACAGATTACAACAACCAAATCAGAAGAACCGAATGTAGTAAGATAGATGACGATTATGAAACCAATTTTGGAAGTTGCTTAGAATCCAAAAGTTGTTATAAAATTAATAGCTTTGCGCTTCAATCCTGAAGAACTTAGGCCGCGCCTCTCACCATTTGAGCAGTGCGTGTATTATTTGTACTGAAAGTGGTGCGGTCTACAGTTTAAAACCGCATCCGAACGGCGGGAATGAGAACTTTTCATGGGTAGTGTGTTTACTCTCGCGGTATAGAAAAATGTTTTCAATGAAAAGGTGTCCAGATTTGAAAATGGGACGCACTATCCTCAGAACTAATGACGCTATCCTAAAAGCTGTTATGAATAAAAAGAAACCATTTATATTTCAATGTATAGAAACTCCTCTTTTGTCTTTCTGGACCGAATACAACAACGTGCAATATATTTAATAGGGGATGATAATATTCATCCTCTGTTGATTCTCTTGAACACCAAAGGACCGTCGGACCGTGTGAGCCTGTTTTATAGGTATTACAATGGCAAGTGTTCGAGGGAAATTCATGGTCTGATTCAACCAGGTCGTGTTTTGTCCCGTTTTACTCGGGCATCAAAAGTCCACTCGACTCTCAAAAGAACCACGCATTACAGAAAGAATTCGTTCTTCAGTCGAACGATACGTTTGTGGAACAATCTCCCCTCGTCTATTTTCCCCGACATTGTTGATATTGGTAAGTTCAAAACAAATATCGATCGACACTACTCCAACTTTCCTCCCTCCCAATAACCTCTTAACCTTTCTTCGATCAACACTATGCATTGCATGAATAGGGTGCACCCCCTGAGCGTTGGTAAATATGTAAAAAAAGGAATAAAATATGTATTTAAACTATTACTAAAATTAATAATAGTTCCAGTCCCTGATTAGTGTAGCTGAGTAGCATTGTCAGACACAGGTAGAGTCGTCAACGATGCGTCGTAAGTTACATCTAGGTGCACAGCTGGTCGCTTGCAGTGCCGGGCAGCAGCATCAACAGCAGGAGTATTTGTGTAAATTATGTTGCTGATAAAATCGCACGGAATGTCATAGAATGTAGAGTGGAGCAATGTAGTTGTGTGGGTGGACTTAATCCATTTCCAAACTGCGCAAAGGTACTTTTGGTGTTGATGTCGATGATATTGTTGTTGTTGGAGATGATGTTGTTGGTAATGATGTTGGTGGTGGTGATGATATTGCTGCTGCTGTTGTTGTTATTGTTGGTGATGTTAGTTATGCTGTTGTTGCTTGGTTATGTTGTTGCCGATATTGTTGTCCATGGTGCTCTTGGTGGTGCCTGCCAGACGATGTGGTTCGTTGCTGTTAAGTGAAATTGATGGCGAACTCGTCGTCGTAGTCGTCGTTCTCGTCCTCGTCGTTATTGCCATCGTGGTCGGCGGTGTTGCTTTGGCATCAAAAGTGTTGCAAATGCCTCCTCATGCATATGGCGCCGCATGTTAAACGTGCTGTTGATGTTGCTGCTGCCTCAATGCCAACGACTACCACCGACAAAAATATCGCTATACGTTACGCTGCGGTGTTTTGTGCGCTGATTGGTGGTCGCTTCGGTTTGAGTTGATTGTTACCGACGCTCGACCATCGTCCACGTCCATCTACCGACCGACCATCCGACCGAAAGTCCGTCCAACCGAGCAATCATGCAACCTACGTAGTACGTAATACGTTGGTTTGTACCTGTCGTCAGGCTGTCGCGGCGCACTCAGGTGCGATTTGCTGCGGACGTAATGGCAAATTTGCATTTGACTGTGGGACTCTCGTTGGTCTCGAGTAGGTGAGCAATTGATTTTGACAGCGAATTTGATAACATTACAAATTTGTGCAATTTATTGCAGTGAAGTTTTTGAGATGTTCTGAGTTCTATAATTTTAATTAGTATAATTAAAATTTATATCGTCGAAATAAAAAGACAAAAATAAATTAAAACAAACTGAATATACCCTTTCACTCTTAGTGTAGGGTATAATAAAATCAATAAGGTTAGGTAACATGAACAATTTTGAAGTTAAGTGGATTTTGTATTATCATTAGTAAGAAGAAATATCTAAGTCGACTATAAAGACAATACACACAGAAAAATCCTCTTTTGGCATGAGGTTGGTAGAATGAAAAAATTGGTTGTACCAACTAACTTCATTCGGTTAAATCGAAACGTTTACAAATTTGCTGACGTAACTGCTATTTTAGCCTAATATTAGTCTATACACACTCCTAATGGTTCTAAATCTGTACTAAATTGTTCTAAAACAGTTCGAAATTGGTTGCAGTAAAAACTACAACTCTTTTCGTTTGTACAATAACAACCGACTAAGCGGTTGAGAGAACCAAATATGTTAGTTGGGCAAAGAGTTTGTTGGCGCAACAAATCTCTATTCTGTGTGTACATATTTATTAATTTGAAAATAAACAAAATCAGTCGAACCTAAAATAAAAACCAAAAAATATTCTCTTCTGTTAAACTTTATTAACCTTTCGTAGACAAGTGTTACCGCCCACATGTGGCGTCGCGTCGTTCTGAAATTTGCTCGAAATTCTCGCACGCAATAATAAACCGTTCGCACGTTTATCAAATGCATTTAGACGCAAAAAAAAATCATTTTGACTCAAAACGAGGCACATTTGTTAAGTCAAAATTATGATGAAAACGAAAAGTGAAAAAGAAAAAATAAAAAAAGAAACACCAAAGAAAGCAAAAGCCGCCGGCCAGTTGAAGGCGGTTTTAATAAAAATACAACAGCAATATTTTGTAGACTGTTTGTTGTTGCTGCTAATTATGTGTTGCAACAACGGCAACAGCAATCACAGCAGCAGCAACAACACAAAATTTTGATACTTTTTGCAGGTAAACTATTTCCAAATTTTTTTGATTTTGAAATTCACAGTCGTGATTTTGCTGTTAGACTTTTTATGTGATTTGTGCGCAAATTAATTTGCCGCACACTTGGCCAATTCTAATGCGGCCCAAATGCAGCAAGCAGCCAACAGACGACTATTTGGCAGACATGCCAGACGATGACGCCCGCACTGGTGGAGCAGACCAGACGGAATATGGCAAATGTATATTGGGGGCGGGATGCATTTGATTAAAACCACTTTCGAAAATAACGGCGAAATAATTTCAGTAATTTGCTAAATTAAATTAAAATTTATGAAATGTATTATGATGGTATGTTTTTTGAAGTTTTGTCTTTGTGCGAATTCAAAATGCGTGTTGAGTAAGTGGTATTTGCGTGTGAGATAGAATTTCAGGGACTGAACAGTAACCATTAACCAGTAAAACTTTTTCATTTAAAAAAACAAAACTGATAACTATAACAGTTAACAAATGCTATTGATATTTTATCGGTTTCCTTAGTATACATTTGTTTGGGCTTTGATCGGGATTTGATCATTAATGTTTCCTTGTCATAATTCGACTAGTTTCAAGACGAACATGATTTGGTCATTATCATATCTACCATCCTTTATTTCTATCACTACCACTATCAAGTTCAGCAAACATATACATGCTAAAGTTTCTGCAATATGCATATAACGCATTTCTAACACATTGTGTAGTAAATTCAAATTAAAAAAATACAAATCTATTTAAAAACTAAATAATATAGAATCTCAAATCCTCGGGATGAGGTTGGAATGGTTTACAAATTTGGTGGCGGAACTGCCATATTAGCATATACACATGAAATATTAGTCTATACACACTTCTAATGGTTTCAATCTTTACTAAATTGTTCTAAAACAGTTCGAAATTGGTTGCAGTACAACTCTTTATTTTGACAATCACAACCGACTAAGCGCTTGAGAGAACTGAATAAGTTGGTTGGCGCCACAAATTTCTATTCTGTGTGTATTGAACATATTCTGTCATGTCATATATTATTTTATAAATTAAATTTGGAAAAACATAAGTCAATTTAAATTAATAAATTTGTTTTCAAAAAAGTCTACACAAAGACAAATCCTTTTTTGGCTGAGGTTGGAATAATAAAACAGTTCTACCAACTAACTTTATTCGGTTAAATCGAATGGTTTACAAATTTGCTGACGAAACTAATATTTTAGCATATACAATTGTAATATTAGTCTATATATACTCCTAATGATTCTAAATCTGTACTAAATTGTTCTAAAACAGTTCGAAATTTGGTTGTTGCGCAAACTATAACTCTTTTCATTTTGACAATAACAACCGACAAAGCGGTTGAGAGAACCGAATAATTTGGTTGGGCAAAGAGTTGGTTGGTGCAACAAATCTTTACTCTTTGTGTATATATCGTCGTTGTAGAAGTAAAAATCATAAACTACATTCTAAAATCATACTACATCATAAACTACATCGATAGTTCTCGATCGATGCGACAAAATTTGTACCAATTGGTATAAACAAAAAAATTCTCTTTTGATATGAGTTTAGAACAACGAAAAAGTTAGTTGTAACAACCAACTTAATTCGGTTAAAACGAATTATCTACAAATTTGTTGGCGGAAATGTCATATTCGGTAAGGCGTTTAAAATATTGGTTCTAAAACTTAATTATTATTATTATTTGTAATGGGTTAATGTACTGCGACCTAATAGGATCTATTGTGCCCCGCTTGGAACCATAGTTGATAAAGCTGTACCTCCCTAGTGAATTCAGTAGTGTTCTGATGTGCTGAATATTGGATATGTAATATTCAGTTAGGATTTCTGGTATATGTGTTTCATCCTTCTATAGGACCTTCACCATGCCAATCTCAGTAAGAAAACTGATTATTTCGTTGGTTTTATTTCCCTGATATCGGTTTGACTTGGTTGATAGCAGCCAATAATTTTCTTCCTTGTGCGCATTTGAGCTGGACAAGTTTCCAGAATATGCACTGTGTTTTCATTGTCCTCCAAACAGAATCAAAATGTGCTGTCGAATTGTATACCCATTCTCGTAAGGTGTTCTCAAAGTCTGCAGTGACATGTGAGAAATCCTGTCCAGTTTCTTAAGTTGTTCTTCGTTAATTTAATACATTATTTAAATCTTTTAGGTTGTAGGTCCCGATATGTTTCTTTGATTGTCGTAGCTTTGGTAATCCCAACCATAGCTCTTCTCTTGTATTTGACTGTTCTTCAAGCAGTATCTTTTTGATCACACTGTCGCCGATCACACAGAAAGGATCTGGGCCTATGAGCTTTGTCGCTGCCCCTTTTCTGGATAACTTATCAACTTCATCATTACCTTTTATTCCCTTCTATTCATTGTTTGTCAAACCTAGTTTGCTGATTTTACCTAGCCATTCACATAACAGTTCGGAAGTAATCTCATATGATTCGAATGCCATAAAGGCCGTCTGGATGTCAGATAGGACTGCTATATTCTTGTTGTTATAGTTTCTGTCAAGATTGAACTGGATACATCTATCAATAGCGTATATTTCCGCTTGAAAGATGCTGGTAAGTTTTCAAATTGATTCAGAGTATTTGGTTCTGGGTCCGTATACTCCTGCTCCAGTTTCTTCATCAGTTAATGATCCATCTGTAAACCATGTGATCATATGCTTTTTCATATCATATCCTAGTATGCTATTCGTATCGATATCGTTACGAGATCAATGCGAGTAGATTGAGAAATCACACGATATAGGACCCGTTCTCGTAACGATATCGAGCGTCAAATTGGACCTAGATGGTAGGTAGATATCGAAACGTTCTATCGGAGTTTTCTTGATACGAGAAATTTTTCGAAATCGGAACGATATCGAAGACAGAAATTGCGATATCGATTTGATAAATGTTTAAATATCGTATCTTGTCCAAGCATTTAAATGTACGAAAAGTTTTAAAAATTAGAATCGAGAATGCAACGAGATCGTACTTTTTAATCGAAGTTATTCGAGAAAGCTTCGAGGCATTGAAGGTCTCCAAGACATGGCATTGAAGGTCTCCAAGACGAGGCATTGAAGGTCTCCATTGATTTTTGTTGCTGAGGTTAGTCGTGAAATTTTTCACTAAATTAAGTCTTTTAGTCTTGTGGTCCTTTATGGTTGAAATTTCTACGAGATGTTCAGATATAAGGCTGGCTACCCTGACTCCTATACTTCGTTATCTTCGTTATCTTCGTTTCTCATGCGATAAAAAACTGGTAAAGTGGTTCTAGTTCTAGGAGTATCTGCAACGGTGCAGTGGGACATGTTCATTTTACTAAAAGGGTTCTTAAACTGTTTGAAATTGGTTGTAGTCAGAATGACAACACTTTTAGTGTAGAAAGAACAACCGACTAGCGGTTGGGATAATCGAATTAGTTGGTTGGGCAAAGAGTTGGTTTTTGCAACACTGTGCAAGAATATCTTTATTTTTTTTAAAGATATTTCCAAAAAATATGTTTTTGGAAAAAAAAACTATTTGTTTAGTATTACTTCTACAACGACGATATATATATTGTATTTTTTAACGTTTAATTCAGTTTTTTTATATAAATTATCACTATAAAAAACCATTATCTTCTTGTTATAAATTTAAATCCCTGCGAAAACAAAATAATATAAATGAAAAACATTGATTGTCTTCACAATCATCAAGCCAATGACGACGAAATTCTTTATTGTCACCTAATCGTCATATTAAATGTCATTTCAATAGATTTCATTGGCGCCAAGTGTCAATTTATACGCAACAACAATAAAAATTCAACAACAACAACAATGGTAAAATAACAACAACAATCAGAATTACAACAAATATTGGAATAACAACAACAGTGCAACAACGTCTCCAAGCACGCCAGCCAGCCACCAGCCAGTCGTCAAACGCACTTCGCATGCGCCACCTATATGTGAGAGCTGCAATTACTATGTGGTACGTGATCGTTTTATGTAGAGGCTGCCATTATAGTTGTTCTTGTTGTTGTAATTGTTGTTGTTATTGCATTGATCACATCGCATCGCAATGCAACACAAAGTGCTCGGCAATTATTCGCTAATTTACAACGCGTTTAAACAATTTATCATTCTTTATGATTATAGGGTTCTTTTCATTCTTTTGTTCATTCGGTGCTGTGTGTTTTCATTAAGCGCCTGGCACTATCGCGAGTGATAATTAAAGGTGTTACGTTGTTCCTTTTTCTACTAGACTAGACGTTAACGTAGTCAGTCGTCAGTCGGTGAGTAAGTTGCTAACGATTTGTTAAGTATTTAACAGTTTGTTCGTTATTAAACAATTACAAATGCGCCAAGTCCGGAAGGTGAAAATTAAAACCACCTCTTCCTGCTGTGACCAACGCTAACTACAGAAGAATGTTTGTAATACAACAGATGAAAAACTATTAAAAACTTTAGATTAGACATTTATAAATCTGATAAAGATGCGTAAAACTGTAGAAAGAATTAAAAACATAAAAAAAATCAATAACACTATGAAAATTCTTCCCTAAGACAACTTTTCCTTACGACGATTTTCTCTCGGACACTTTGAGGCAATTCTTTTCCATAGCCATTCTTCTGCGGGACCCTTATTCCCCGCACACAGAAAAATCCTCTTTTGGCAACTAACTTCATTCGGTTAAATCGAATGGTTTACAAATTTGCTGGCGGAACTGCCATATTAGCATATACACATGAAATATTAGTCTATACACAATCCTAATGGTTCTAAATCTGTACTAAATTGTTCTAAACCAGTTCGAAATTGATTGCAGTAGAAACTACAACTCTTTTTATTTTGGCAATAACAACCGACTAAGCGGTTGAGAGAACCGAATATATTGGTTGGGCAAAGAGTTGGTTGGCGCAACAAATCTCTATTCTGCATGCGGAGAATTCTTCCTCAAAACAATTTTTTCCAGAAACAATTATTCCGCCAGACTATACTTATCAGACATAATTCTTCCCCGAGCATATACACGAAAGTTTTTTTAAGGGTGTGTGCGAGTTTGATTAAAGTTCAGTTTTTCAGTCACATTCTCAAATTAAATGTAGTTTAAACTAGATGCAATTTTGTCCATAGTCAATATATGTAGCCGCGGTAGCTCAATGGTTAGTGCGTTGGACTGAGAGCCGAAAGGTCCTCGGTTCAAGCCTGGACTGGGGCTAACAACATCTTTTCATAGAAACATTTTTCTATACCGCGCTACCTCTCGGCAGTAAATGGCAAACCTACGAGAGTAAAACATTGCCTATGAAAAGCTCTCACCCGCCGTTCGGATTCGGCAATAAACTGTAGGTCCCACCACTTTGAGTACGAATATAACACGCACAGCTCAAAATGGTGAGAGAGCTCGGCCTAAGTTCTTATAGAGCTGTAGTGCCAAACTATTATTATATTATTATTATTAATATATCATATTTACATATTTAAATTATCATATTTACTGATTACTCTGATTAGTCTTTTTGCCCGTACAATTTAACTACATTTGGCCGATTTGATGAGGAGTTATAGAAGTTTTATAAAAGTGAAAAATTTAACCAAGTTTAAACTTACACTGAAAATCTGGACCTTAGTTAAACTTAATTTAATTTAAATGTGATTTCGTCTGTAGTCAACTAATAACGAATATTTAAAATGTCATATTATCTGATTACTAATGGTCTATCTGTCTGTAAAATTTAAAAACATTCTGCCGTTTTGATAAGGAACAATGTACATTTTAAAATTATTAAAAGTTTAAACTAAGTTAAAACTTGCATTGAAAAACTGGACCTAAATTGCTGACTAAACTAAATTTTGGCGTTAATGCAGTTTTCACTATTTCAATTTAGTAAATTTTCGATCTTACTAAACTAGATGACAAAAAAACTGAAATATGATTATTAATTTATTAATGTCTTTAACAATTACCGGTTACCAAATAGAGATCCAATGAAAACACGGATAATTTAGTTTAGTCAGCAAACTTCTATAATTAGAGTGAATATTCGTCAATATTTTGTGTGGAATAATTATCTCGGAATAGAAAGTCCGGAATGAAGAATAAAATTGGGAAAGCTTTATCTGCATACAGTAAAATCCTCTTTTGGCATGAGGTTGGAAGAATAAAAAAGTAGTTGTACCAACTAATTTCATTCTGTTAAATAGAATGGTTTATAAATTTGCTGGCGAAACAGCCATATTAGCATATACACACGAAATATTTTATATACACACTCCTAATGGCTCTAAATCGGTACTAAATTATTCTAAAACAGTTCGAAATTGGCGGCTGAAAGAACCGAATCTCTAGAAGAATTCGGTTAGAAAGAAAAAAAGTAGAAGTTGACTAATATCAATAAAATACTACTAAAATTAAAGAATTTGTCATCTGATTATTAAGAAAGCAAATTACTTAGTTGTCAAAAAAGTAAACAAACTTTATTCTACGGGATTTTCGGGATTATTCTACGGGATTATTAAAAACCAAAAAGAACACGCAAAATTGTTGCTGTCGGTCGAAAGTAACTAAGTCAAATTTTCTAGATATTTAGACATTATGTTCTTAGGTATCAAAAAAGTAACTAAGTACAATTTGTCTGGATTGCAGATGTTTTTTTCTTAGGTATCAAAAAACGGCATGATATACAAAGTGTGTGTTTTCACGAATAGAACAAGAATAGAATAGTACAAACGAATAGAACAAGCCAGACAAGCAAGCGTCTGTGTATGTATGAATGTTAAAGATATAAAAATAGAAATAACAAATTTTTCTACGAATATTGGTATGGTTTCAGTTCGTAAACATAAATTGGAATTAAATTTCGCTGAAATACCATGTTGATTTCATTCCATTGATATCTAAATACATAATAGCGACAAATCATTATCGAAAAAACAACAATTATACGATACGATTAATAACTGAATTCAAGAATAATTCTACTTAACTACTTTTTTGATACCTAAGAAATTAATAACTGAATTCAAGACTAATTTTACTTAGTTACTTTTTTGAAAGTAAAGAAATTAATAACTGCATTCAAGAATAATTCTACTTAGTTACTTTTTTGATAACTAAGTAAATCCTTTTTTTGAAGTTAAGGATTTTTCGGTTTAGCTGTATATCACTCCGTATACTTCTTGATCTCTTCTGGATTTTAGAACTTTTTTCCCTTCGTGTATTAAAAATGTACACACAAAAAAATTTACCAAAAATTTCACCAACTACCAAGATTCATCATATTGATGAATTCATTCATTGAATTGAAATCGTATTTTTTAAATGTTTTTCATTTTCAATATTTTTATTTTAACATCAAATTTCAAACACAAATTTATCTCCATTTACACATTTATGTATTTATAATTCTTTAATGATTTATAATATATAATTGCTAATTATTCGAAGCCTCCATTTCATCATATTAATGAAAAAGTTTGATGAATTTTGGTCATCAAACCATATTAATTTAAATATCATAAATCTTATAAGAATTATAAATACGTAAATGTGTAAATGGAGAACAATTTTTGTTTGAAATTTCTTTATATAAAAAATATTAAAAATGAAAAACACTGAAAGAATACTTTTTTAGTTCAATGAATGAAATCATCAATATGATGAATACTGGTAGTCGGTGAAATTTTTTTTTGTGTAGTTTTCTTTTTAATTTATTTTGATTATTCCAAAAACTTTCAGATCTACTTATATTTTTAATATTGTATATCATAGGAAAAAAAAAATGTACATCATATTGATGAATTCCGTTCTTCAAACCATGATTCATTGTACTGAAGAACCATTCATAATATTAATGACCATTATTGTTATGAATGCTATCATAAATATGAAGAACGCTTGGTCACTGTCGAAAAAGTGTTCTTCAATATGATGAACTGTATGTGAAGAATACGTTTCATCATATTAATGAATCAAAATATAAAATACAACATATATGTTCATCATATTTAAGAACGCTGTTCATTAAACCAAATTTCTATCAAAATATTTTTTTTTTTCATTTTTTACCGTACTTCTCAGTTTTCAAGTAATTCTTGTGTGTTATTTCTTATATAATGCTAGCTCGACATGCATAAATTAGTCAAATGTTTTATAATATATTTATTATAATTACAACTTTTTATTAATAAAAAGTTATATTTATAAAAAATATATTTTTTGAAAAATATTTTTTTCGAACAAATTTTTTTCGAACAATTTTTTTTTCGAACAATTTCTTTTTTCAACCCTTTTTTTTTGAGGTTTCAACTTTCTTATAATATATTATTGTCGATTTTTTTTTTGTGTATATGTTTTTACGACCAATAAATGGCTGCCATCAGCAGCAGAATTTGAAAAAACCTTCAATTGCAGGAATGTGCAATATGCCACAGCGAAGCCACAAGGCGCCACAGACACATTTTTGTTCGCATATGCAAATACACCTCACCTTGACAGACACTTCCCTGGCAGCAGGATACTGCAATAATGATAATCGCAAAAAGAAGAAAAATAAAAATAAAAACATCTCATAAACGTTCTCTCGATCGATCGCAGTGCAATTTCAAACGCTTTACTGCGCCGCACTTAAATTAACATTCGTCAATTGAGTTTACGATGTCAAAATAATTTGTTTGCAATTTGCAGTGACAACTACGACAATCGATTGTCGACAGTCGACAGTCGACGACTTTATACAGCCCGACTACGACGATAGATGTCTACGCATGATAAACATCTGTCAATTGTCAGGCATAACGATCGATGACATGTTTCAATGAGTTTTCCAATTGTTTTCATCTTCCGCCACAGACGTTTGTTTGCAATAATTTCAGCTAATAGAACATGGCGCCATTGCGCGCGCTGATTGTTTAAGGTGGTGCGCGGGCAGGGGTGCCGAAGTCCATTTGAATAAAGCTATAGGTACCAACAACACATATTGGTTTTAATTGAAAACTTATTTGAATTCTAAAACTGTTTTTTTTTCTTACTCTGTCATTACTAAGTTGATTGAAGTCGAATGGCAACACACACGATGGTGGGGGCTGTAGACGTTAAAGTATTTTTCCATTAATAGTTTCAATTATATTTCTGAACCGTGAGTTAAGCTTTACAAATCAAAACAGATGTTCACATTTGTATAGTAAACATGTTTTTTGTATTTTCTATTATTTTTAACACATTTATTTGTTTAAACAACAGAATTGCTAATAGATTCCACACTTGTTTTTTTGTGGTTTGTTAATTTTGCTGATTTTAAAAAGCCGTTTTTTGTTTAATTTTTGAATTAAACATTGTTTTAAATGTATTTATTATTTGGAATTCTTTATGAATTTCAAATATACGCCATTTGTATCAATATGATCCACAATTTAAATGAAAAATAGGCATTTTTATTATAAGAAATATCATAATTTCTTTTTATTATTGCTAACTTCAGCTAATTTGTGTTTAGTACAATCCAACGGGGAAATATGTTCCCCGTTGGATTGCATTTTTATACATTGATACTATTATACGGCGAAATAGGTTCCAAATGAGATTTGTTTATATTAAAGTGTAATAATTTATAAATAAGTCTAATAATTGTTAATGGAATGATGTTTTTATGACTTCTAATTAGTTATGCAGCATTTGAGCACAATAGGATCCATAATGCCCAACTGTAGAATTGTCATTTATTTTAATAGGATCCACAATGCCCAACTGTAGTATTACCATTGATTTCAATGACAATTATGCTTGGTTAATCTATATAGTTTATATCACTATGGCGACTAATGCCTCCCACAGACCAATTTGATCCCTATCGTAAATTAAAAGTGATAGTTTAGAAAATAAAATAATTTTAATAAAAATTGTTTTATTTTTTATTTATAATTTGTTAAATTTCGTTATTTAAAGCAATAATTTTAATACAATAATTTAATACATTCATTGTAAATAGGTTCCACACTTACCTAATTTTTTGCTAGTACAATCATTAAATACATTCTTTGTAAATAGGTTCCACACTTAACTAATTTTTTGCTAGTACAATCATTAAATACATTCTTTGTAAATAGGTTCCACACTTAACTAATTTTTTGCTTGTACAATTATTTAATACATTCTTTGTGAATAGGTTCCACACTTATCTAATTTTTTACAAGTACGCTAAGGAATTAATTGGTTTAATTAGTGCTAATATAATACAAAGAATATATTGAATGTTATTTCTTTTTTTATATTTTTACTTGTCACTCTAGTACAAAAAAAAACATTAATATACAATATGTTCCACACTAATTATATTTTAATATATAAATATTTTCAGCTGTTTTAAGTAATATCAATTAAAATACAATGCTATGCAATAGAATCCACACTAAATATATTTTCACATGTTCATTTTTTCTTCTTTTTAATTTGCACAAAATGCTGCTCGATAGATTCCACAATCGTTTATATTATTTGGTAGTTTATATTATTTTGTAATTAGTAAAAATTTCATATTTTTTGAAATATTATATTAAAATTGTTTTAATAGGTTCTACACTACATTTTTTATAAGTACATATTAAGTATAAATGGTGAAAATACATATTTTATGACTGATTAATAATTAAATATAATGTATGAGTATGGCTTTTTGTTTGTTTAATTTGACCAAAAATTTAAATATGCCCAAAAAAATGTATTTAGATTTTAAACGATTTAATTTAAAATTTTCTACCATATTTTTTTGGATGTTAATTCAAAAAGTGCCTAAAATATATTAAAAACGGCGACGTGATATAACCTCAAGGTATGTAATTCCTATTGACATTTTAGATTATGTCCCTCATCAATGCGAACATAATTCTAGATTTAATAAAAACCAATTATTGTGGTTTTGTTCCTTTCCAAAAACATAAGGGGATAAACCCAATACCTCATTTTGAATAAGATACTTGAAGTTTTGGCCGCCCAAAATTTAGATTCAAACAATGCTTATTCTTAACTAAAATATCTCGTTCATATCGCACAAAATGATTATATCTCCGTCGAAACGATCGTTTGAAGCAGTTTCATCAGATTTTTTTAATCAAAACATACTCTCTTCTAAATAATATTATTAGATATGTTATTGACTCCGTGCAGACGTAGATTTCTGGAATTCTGATATATTTATTTGTATGGTTATTTAATTTTTAAGAATTCATATATTTTTGAGCGGCTCACAGATGGAAGCTCGTTTGTATCGTTCGCCACTGGCCATAAGTTCCACAAACATTTTTTACATAATTTAGTTTTTCTAAAATGTTTGTAATATAATCTACTAAAGTTAAAATTAATTAACAACTTTGAAAAGCACTTAGAATAAAAACACATAAATAGCATTGTTAAAAAGATCTTTAAAACAATAGGTTCCACAACGTTTAAAACAGTCTCTTACTAAGTTTTTAAAAATTTCTTGAATACCATCTACAAAAATAATTTGTACACCACATGTATACACATTTTTTGACACAATAACTTTCAATAAATTATAAATTTTAATCGTTTCATAGAAATGATTTCGTTGACACGTCATGATCAATGTTCAATTGGTTCCCACCACAATTGTACAGCAACGATGACGACGACTCATATGCATTGATTAAAATTCTATGCCGCATACAGCAAATAATATAAATTACTTAATGTTAAAAGACGTTGTCAATATAAATTGACATAAGATGACAGTAATAAAGTGGCGTCGCAATAAAAATGCGCGTGCGATTTTAAACACTTGCTGCATAAATTTAATTTATGACGAGTTTTGATACAAAACAAAAAAAAATATGATAATACAAAATACAAAAGTAGACGCATTGGCAGCATGTGAAAAATATTTTTTAATTGTTTTTGGTTTTGACAATTTTTATAGGTTTTCATAGATGCACAAAAGTGAAATTTACGCGCGCAGCTGGTTGTGTTCCAAGTTTTTCTACAACTTGTATTCATTTTATAATTTTATTTATTTTTTTGATGCGCCGCGCTCTGAATACTTTGCTGCATTTTTTTGAATTGCATCCAAAAATTTGTGTGCAACATTTTCTTTTATTTTAAATTTCAAATTTGCATTAAGTATATTTTTTGGTTTTTTTTTTTGCAAAAGTTTTCTTTTTTTGACGCACTGACAATTTCCGTCTTGTTCATTCACACACTCGGACGCAGTGCCGTACCGTGCCGCGACATTAGAAGGCGCCTGTAGCACAGTTGGCAGCGCCAGACGCCGCCAGACAGACATACATACATTCAGTCGAATAGCAGCCATACGTTTGGGGACGCGGCAAGTGCTGCTGCACACGCTGCAAATTTGGCGCCCAACACAAAATGCACAAAAGCAGCAACAACAATAATAAATAATACAAAAGAGGACTACAAACAGATTCTTGAAATCGCATTTGGTCACATAATGGTGTCGCTGCGTGTGACATCTTGCTGCTGTGCGATTGTCATTGATACACCGCACAAATTGTATTAGTAGACATGGATTTAATATATGCATCAAAATGCGTTCCACATCATTTTAAGCAACTCTTTTGTATTTTATGGCAAGTTTTTTGATTATCTTTTGTTATATTTCATAGCATAGAATTCAATAGTATACTCGGTTATGGTAGAAAATAGTTTTTAGTTACGTTCCACATCATGTTATCAAGATTTTGCAATTCGCAATAAATGCTCCAGACAAAATGGTTTTCTGATTCGATGCAGATTTTGTATCAGAAGTTTTCTGTTTTCAGCCCATTCTCAAAATATGCCGTGAATCTTTCATTAAAATTCCACAAAAGTTTATAACCTGCTATACACTTCCCAAAATATCTGAGTGTTTGCTGGAAATATGCACGAAATATTCCAGACAAATGCAAAAAAATTTGTCTCGGGGTCTATAGCACCCCAGACATAATTTTTGGCTGGGTCGAAGCAGTTTAGAAACATATTTTCGACATATTTCAAACAGACAAAGGCGGATTTTGTATCAACAGCTGTCTGTTTTCGCCCATTCCCAAAATATGCCGTGAATTTGCAATTAAAATTCCACAAAATTTTACAACGTGCTATACGCTTCCCAAAATATTCCATTTATCTGTGTGTTTACCGTATAAATTACCGAAATATTTCTGAAAAATGCCAACAAATATGTCTCGGGATGTCTACAAGAATTAAAAATTTATTAGTCACTTAAATGTATTGGGAATTAAGAACTTTGATTTTAAGTTCCACATTGCTTTATAATTTATTAAGAATTTAGTTTTGCAGTTTTATAATAAATTTTCAATATACTAATACAAAAATATATTAAAATTGATATATAAATATATATATATTATGTATTAAAATGGGTTCCACAGTATATTAAAAATAGATGGAAATAGTTTTCAATTAAGTTCCACTCATTTAACAACTTTCTAGAATTGAAAATATGATTATGTTTACCAGTCTACGATTTTAATCCCTCATTATTTTGTACATTTAGTACTATAATGTTAGGTTCCACATTAATATTAAAGACTTAAATAATAAAGTATTATAATAATTTTCAGTATACAATTATAATTGTATTAAAATAAATATATTATGCATATAAATATATATTACGCATATATATTATGTTCCACAACATTTAAAACAGTTTAAGAGAAATTATTTCAATGTTTTAAGTTAAATTTCATAGGTTAGAATATAGAATCGTATTAGGTGACACGATTTCGCTATTAAAAATGGAAAGAAATTATTTTGAATTAGGTTCCACGTCATTTTAATAGCTTTTTAGAAGGAAAATATGTGATTAATCGTTATTTTTATCTCTCATTCTATTGTAAATTCATAATGATATTAGGTTCCACGTTTTTTTAAATGAATTTAGTCTTACAGTATTGTAATAAATGTTCAGTAATCTAATAAAATATATATTAGAATTCAATATATTATGGGTTTTACGGCATTTAAAACAGCTCTGTAGAATTTAAGGGAAATCATTTTAATCTCTTCAGTCAGATTTAATAGGAAAAGGTAGAAATAGTTTTCAATTAGGTTCCACATCATACTAACAGCTTTTTAGAATTGAAGATAGCTGATTAATATGTTTATCATCTTTTAGACTTTTTCATTCCCTCACTATATTGTAAATTCGTTACTTTAAAGTAAGCTTCCGTATTGTTTTTTAAGAATATAATCAAATAAACTTCATTAAAATTTCAATTCAATAAAAAATATATTAAAATTCATATATTTTATATTTATATAAATGTGTTCCACAGCGTACAAAACATTTGTATAGAACTCCATACCAAGCATTTCTATTACCTTTAGTTAGATTTCTTAACAAAGAATGGACATCTGTATTTGTTTGTTATATTTCAGTCTTTTTAAAAGTAAGAATAAATTTTTAGTATGTTCCACAAATACGCCTTTGTAAATTAAAAATACGTAATGAATGTGTCTACCAGTAATGGGGCTCCTTTAACTTCTCAATATATTGTAAATTCCGTATTTTAATGTTAAGTTCCACATTGCTTTATAAGCGATTATAAGCAATTAATTATGAATAAAATGAAAATTAAATACTTCTCAATATATCGTAAATTCCGTATTTTAATGTTAAGTTCCACATTGCTTTATAAGCGATTATAAGCAATTAATTATGAATAAAATGAAAATTAAATACTCCCTACTATATTTAATTTTATATCATAAAAATATAGAAGCATCTTCCAAATACATTACACATATATATCGTCGTTGTAGAACGAAAAGTCACCAAATACATTTTCAAAATGCGAAATATTCATTTAAAAAATCTTTATAAATCTGTGAATTTTTAATCGATGATCTCAATTTTTTTTACAACATGATAAGAAAATTAGTTGATTTTTCAACATTGAAAATGCGTCAATTACTTTTTATAATATTAACCAACAAACTCGAAAATTGAATTTTTCATAAAAATGTATTTGGTGACTTTTCGTTCTACAACGGCGATATGTAACCTGTGAGAAAATGTATTTATATTCTAATAAGTAAAATATAAAAATTCTTAATAAAGTTTGTTTCTTTTTCTACAGGTTGCAGTCTAATCTATCTAAGGTAAGTAAATAAACATTTCTTTATTATTTTGATAAGCTCCCAATATTTAAAATTCATAAAATGAATATCAATTAAGTTTAAAATAGGTTCCACAAGAGCGTAATCAACTTTATATATTATATTTATGGTGAAATATTTATAAGATTGTGTATGTAAATAATACTTGACTGAAAAATTTGTCAATATTGTAAATTTTAATGAATAGATTCCACATACATTAAAACTTATGTTAAGCGGAGCAAATGATTTTTTTTTATATTTTAACTGCATTTAGAACAACGGCTTTATATACAATACAACATAAAGCAATGTAAATTTTGCAGAAGATTTATAAAGCACATTAATAGGTATCATTGAGGAATCAATTTACACTGGGACGCTTGATTTTACTGTCGTTATAATAAAGTTTAAAAATGCCGGAAAAATTAACAAACAGACAACTACATTTTGATTAATTTAAATTATTATAAATATTAAAACCTGTGACACAATTTACAAATGCGAGGAAGTGCTTTATCTCTTTGAATAGGTTCCACATGCATTTAATTCTATGTTAAGCTCAGCAAATAGAGTATTTTTTTAAAATAACTCTTTAAAATGCTTTTAGTACTACATGTTAAAGAAGAGTAACACTAAAAGTCAGATTAACTAATATTACTACGTTGAGTGTTAAAATAAAATATTATAAAAGCCAGAGAAGAGACACATTTTTGCATTTTTCATGCAAAAACTTAGGCAACGGACATTATTGTTCATCGTAGTCTGTCGTTGTTGGTATTATTATATTGTTGTTGTTGACGGTGGATTAGCCCAGACCAACAAGAAATAAATGCAACAGAAACCAAAAAAAAAATCGGCCACAGCAACGTGCGAGGCGCTAGGCAACGAGAATTGCGCGCCGTCTGTGCTGCCAAATGCTTAAACGTCAAATGCCAGGGATGCCTAAAACTGAAACGGGGAGGAGGGAGTAGCTGGTTGGATGGTCAGGGTACCGGTGGCTGGCCACAGCATTAACGTGGCATAAGTGGGTAACGAAACACAGCGTGTGGCGACCACTTTATTGGTCATTAAAATGTTCTTTTGGCCACCTCGCGTTAATCAAGTGCCGACATCTACGAGTTGGTATGAGGTTGTTGCAGCTACATATTGTTGTTGCTTTTGTGTTAGCCAAAATGACAAACCACAAGATGAAGTGACAAACAGACACATAACGACGAAATATAAAAATTTTAGTTAATTCTTAAAATATGAAAATCGTAAAATTTACATTTTTATTTCGAAACAGATGTCGGCTCAGTAGTCAGTCTCTTCTAAATTGGTTGCACAAATAGTATGATGTACAAAATTGCAAAATTCGAAAAAATAATAAAATAATTAAAAATATAATAAAAATAAATATTAGAAATACTTAAAAATTGTGTCTTTATGAATAGAGCGGCGGCTAGACATGCAGCGTGACACTTGTGGCATTTTCATTTTTTTTCTTTCTTGCGTTAGCAAAATGTATTTTAATTAACAGAGTCATTAATATATTTTAAAATTATCAAGTGTTTTTTTTTTAATTTCATAACAAATACATACAACTGAATTTTTAATTAAAACTAAATAGAAATATATTTGTTTTTGCAATTATTTAAATAGTAAATCTTAACAATCAGCAAACGTACTTTAAAAACCTATTAGCGTATTCACAGTTCACAGTATTGGTACGACATTGTATGAATACGACAGTACGCCATTTAAACTGTGAGCACCACTTTTTGGCTTGTTCAGATGTTTCGTCAAATAAATGCATCTAATTCTTATAAATTTAGGATTTTTTTCAAGTTATCATAAATTTCGAGTATGCGTACTATTTGTCTTCAATTTCACAATTTATCGTCATTTCACAAAATACGTCACCATAAAACATGCCTCAGGGCTACTCTTAAATACAACACTTGTGGTATTTCACTTTTATAAGGGATGCAACAACAAATTGACGTTTCTTTGTTATTGTGTCGTATATATACTATATGGTACGAATACCAGACTAGAATACGACGAACTGTGAATACGCTAACTGTCATTAAGATTATGGTGTTGCATGAATCTATCATAGTTCGTTGAAAAGGTTCTTTCTTCACGCATCTAATGATGTCAATATTGAAACACCCATGCTATTCAGATTATACGAATTTTGAACCACAACTTTGTACTATAAGATACCACAAAATTTAATTTTAAAATAACCACTAACCAAGTCTTTAGGGACTAAGCCATCTAAGAGGTGCATGACTCAAACATAGTTTGTTACAAAGCTTTTTTTATTACCAATCTAATGAAAATTATTAGTTCTATTAAGTATATCTATTAAAAATTGAATATTTTAAATGTATTTCACATTCTCAAATACTCAGTTATTATTATAAATATTAAAAATATCTATTAAAATTGAATCTTTTATAGATATTTAACATTTCCAAATTCCATTGTGACCAATATTCTGGGTATGCACTGGAGGTTCCTTGAAAATTTTCTATCTCCATCTATCCAATAATGCCTATATTTAAACATCTAGGGATTTGAGACTTAAGTTTGTGCTATAATGTACCACAAAAGTATTTTTTATAAGTGACCGCTGTGAAAAAAGGTATATGTTAAGGTATTTCTGGTAAACATATATGTGCTTATTTCGCTACGAAATATTTACATTAATTAAATTTTTCTAAATAGGTTCCACATGCATTTATTCTTATGAAAGAGAGATTTTAAAATAATGAATAATTAAATAGTAAAACACACTACATACCTACTGATAAAAGTGATAAATATGATAAAAATTATTTAAAAAAGTACAAAAAATTTGAATTTAGTATATGAACTGAAATTTTTAAATTATCGATTTCAAATATTATGTGATATGAAAAGTTAAATATGTTTGTAAATATTTAAAAACTATTTCGTTTAAATATTTATAATGCTTATTTCAAATTAATGATCAAATTATTATTTACCATACGAAATAAAAAAAAATCGTAAATTTAACTAAATAGGTTCCACATACAATTAATCTCTTGTTAAGCATTATTTTTATTGAAAAAATGTTACTTTGGACATTTATATGTAAAAAATTGTTTAATTAAAAATATTCTTTATTAATTCTTTCGGTTTTACGACCTCTGTTGATATTTTGAAGATATTGTCTTGATGTGGTGTTTGATGCACTTATTGAAACAAACCGGGATTTAAGACTTACCGACCCTTAAGTTTGTGCTATACGGTACCACAAAAGTATCTTTTATAAGTGGCGGCTTTGAACAAGATTATGGGTTTGATTTTGGTCACAGTAGTCACTTGAAAATATCTCTTTTATGGAAACATATTTCTGGTAACACAAAATTTAGAAATTATTACATTTTTCTAAATAGGTTCCACATGCATTTAATCTTATGCAAGGAAGATTTTAAAATAATGAAAAATTAAATAATAATAAAAAAAACACTAAATACCTACTGATTAAGATAAATGAAAAATGAGAAATATGTAAAATAATATTTAAAAAATAAAAAAATTGAATTTAGTATATAAACTGTAATTTTAAAATTATCGATTTCAAATATATTGCGATATGAAAAGTTAAAAATGTTTGTAAATACTTAAAAACTAATTCGTTTAAATATTTATAATGTTTTTTTCCAATTAATGATCAAATTATTTGCCATACGAAATTAAAAAAATGCTTAAATATTACTAAATAGGTTCCACAGACCATTAATCTGTTGTTAAGCATTATTTTTTATTGAAAAAATGTTACTATCTACATTTGTATGTAATATTTTTTTTAATTATTTATTTTTTTTGTTAATTGTTTTTGTTTTACTAAATATGTTGATAATTTCAAGATATTCGAGATTTCAAGATCCAGTCCATTGAAGAAAGAACCAAAAGCAAAAACTGCATCAACTCGAGATTTTTTTATTTGAATACTAATTTATGCTAACATTTAAAATTTGATTGATTTCAAACTTTGCAATTGTTCAATATGTACAAAATGTACAAAAAAATATTGTGTAAATATTTAATAATTATATTTAACCTTGTTCTAAAATGATTAATGATTTCTTCTACCCAAAACTAACTAATATTTCGAATTTTCGTACCTTAGAACTCGATTTCAAAATTTTTGAATAACAGCACAACAACAAAAAAAAATTATCAGCGATCTAAGTACACGGATAGAAAAGATTTGTTTGAATATGTTTGAATGTAATTAAAAAGTAATACAAAATTACCATACATGTATTAGGAATGAAGTGTAATTAAATTATAATCGAAATTGAATTTATTTTTGCTCACGTGTAAACATTATTATATTGTCCAGCAGAATCTGTCAAATTTACCATAAATATGTTACAATACGAACATAAAATTTTAATTGCATTTGAATAAACTATTTCTTGGCAATTTACTTGGTTAAAACTATGTTTCGAAACACAGAAAATACTAATCAAATCTAAATACAATGTATGTTCGCAACGCTCGTCTTAATTCGATAATCTATCGACTGACGAAGTTGGCAACGTTGTGCAGCATTTTCTACCTACGCCATCTTTTGCCATCGTTTGAACATATTAATGTTTAAAAACAAACAAAAAATAAAATGGGTTTAAATAATTATATTCTTGCAACATTCTTCTTGTACACGAAGTTGGCACTCGTTGAGAATTTTCTACCTACGTCTCTTTTGTCGTCGTTTCAAGTATGTCATTTTAAACATACTGATGTTTGAAAATAAACAAAAAATGAATTCAAATATAAATAAAGGGATTTTTGCAGCTCTCTTCTTGTATACAAAGTTGACACTCGGTGATCGGCATTTTCTGCGTACGTGTGTTTTGTTGTTCGTTGAGAAAACATGTTCGCGTCGATAATAATTTTGTTATTTTTAAATTAAATAAATATATAAATTGTGTTACAAAAAGTAACAGCGTATAATATAGTACAGTATATAATTTCTGAAACTAATGTGATACTACTTTTTGAACTGAAACAACTGATATGTATCACTGGAAACATATTTATATTTAGGTCGTTAAAAATCTTGTTTTAATTTGAACATATTTATGTTTCGGTTCCAATATATATTTTGTTTGGATGTAGTAATTATTATGTTTCTATTAGAACATACACCATTTTAAGGGGCAACATCAAAATGTTTCCGTGATATCATAATGTAAATAAGAGCTCATTTCAAAACTGTTCTAGCCTCAATACAACCCTGATTACAAATTATTTATCAGTCAATTATATATTATGTTTACATAAAATTCCAAACATACATGTTAATACCTGCAAAATTATGTTTGGGAGAGCTCTTTTTTTTGCAGCGTGTATAATTTTCTAATGGACGTCAAGATTCTAATCGCTACCTCATACTTAGTTTTTTCCGATTGCCTCAAGTTTTTGTGTTATTACGTAAAAAAAAAATATTCGTGTTTTTCTACATATTTTTGGTCTTTAACTTTTTACGGATTTAATTTTTCGATCACATTTTTTTGTATTCCATTGAGAATACTTCGGATAATATTTTGAAATAAACCACATGAAATTCGGATTGATCTGACCAAAGTTATGACCAGTGAAACGCAAAAAAATATTAATTTTATTTTATTGCATAACATTTATGATTTTCATAATTAAATAAAAGTATATATCTTATATACTTGATCTACAAATCTATGATTCTTCTTACTTTGTTTTTGCAAATCCCTTTTTATTTCCTGAGCTAAAGTGAAATTTACAAATTTGATTCAAAAATGCACCTTTTTTTGGTTCGATATGAAACATAAGCAGTAAAATATTTTATTTTATTTTAAAAATATGAAAATTTAGTAGGTGATCTTCATTTGACTTTACTGGTTTAAGGTTTTGTTCAAATTTCTATGAATAATTGATGGACAAAAAATTATATTGATTAAACGGAGCATCACATAAGAAAATATAAATAAAAAATCGAAAACGAGAACTTCCATATATTTGTATTACATAATAACTCAAAAACTGGAGGCAATCTGAAAAAACTTGAAGTTCTTCGGAAAATCACACTAAGATCGTGGATAAATACAAAATGCCTCAATTTCTTGTCTAGTCTTGTCTAGTGTAATTAGAATTGATTTAATGATTTAGTAGATCAATTTTATTCTCGTAGACATTCAAAACCACTATCTACAAAAAATCTGTTCATATTATTTACGACTAGCTGGACCCGTGCACGACTCGTGCAAAGATTTTGTGAATGCAAGGATATGGAGCAATTTTATTAATATAAAAAACATTTTTAATATTTATATCAGGGACCTGTGCTTCGTTGTTGACGTTTTTTATTGGTTTTATAAATGTAGTAACCAAAACAAAACTAATTCTCGTAGAATTCTTCCTCGTAGAGTTTTTCTCAGTAGAAGTTTTAGTGTGGTGAGATTCGGTGTGGTGAGTTTAAGTGTGGTGAATTTTGGTGTGGTGAGTTTTAGTGTGGTGTGTTTTAGTGTGCTGAATTTTAGTGTGGGAAGTTTAAGTGTAGTGAATCTTATTGTGCTGAGTTTTAGTGTGTTGAATTTGAGTGTGGTAAGTTTTTAGTGTGGTGAATTTTAGTGTGGTAAGTTTTTAGTGTGGTGGATTTTAGTGTGGTTAGTTTTAGTGTGGTGAGTTTTAGTGTGGTGAATTTAAATGTGGTGAATTTGGGTTTGGTAAGTTTTAGTGTGGTGAATTTGAGTGTAGTGAATTTGAGTGTGGTGAATTTTAGTGTGGTCATTTTTAGAATGATGAATTTTAGTGTGGTTGATTTTGTGTTTTTGCTTTTGTTTTTGTTTTTGTCTTTTGCTTTTGTGTTTTTGATTTTGTGTTTTTGCTTTTGTGTTTTTGCTTTTGTGTTTTTGCTTTTGTGTTTTTGCTTTTGTATATTTTTTTTGTATTTGTATTTTTTGTTTCATCTTCTTAGCTTGACTATGTGCCGAGTTATGTCGTTTTGAAAGTTTAGGTTGTATGGGAGGTGCCACGCCCCTTTGTCTAATCCCGCCCATATATAGCATATGACACCCTCCGGACTCCATAGTGTCCTGGTGCAGTTAAATCGGTTCAGCGGTTTAGACGTTATGCTGGAACAAACAGACAGACCGACAGACGGATCAAGAGTTTTATATATATACTAGCTGGACCTGTGCACCACTCTTGCCAAGATTTTGTGAATTCAAAGATATGGAGCGAGGGCCCGTGCCACAGGGGCCCGTGCTTCGTTGTGGAAGTTTTTATGGGTTTTATAAATGTAATAACCAAATAATAATTCTTCGCCAAAAAAAAACTATTCACAAAGACAGTTCTTTCTCAGACTGCGCTTCCCCGTAGAATATTTCGACCTAGATTTCTTCCCAGTAGAAATCTTCCATGTAAAATTCTTCCCCATAGAAGGCTTTCTCGTAGAATTTTTCCCAGTAGAAATCTTCCCGTAGAACTCATCCCGGTAGAATTGTTCCCGGTAGAATTCATTCCCGTAGAATTCTTCCCAGTAGAGCTTTTCACTGTAGAAATTTTAGTGTGGTGAGTTTTAATGTGGTGAGTTTCAGTGTGGTGAGTTTAGTTGAGATGAATTTTGGTGTGGTGAGTTTTAGTGTGGTAATTTTTATTGTGGTAAGTTTCAGTGTGGTGAATTTTAGTGTGGTGAGTTTTAGTGTGGTGAGTTTTTGTGTGGTGAGTTTTAGTGTGGTGAATTTTATTGTGGTGAGTTTAATTGTGGTGAGTTTTAATGTGTGGTTGCTTTTGTATATTTTTTTTTGTATTTGAATTTTTTGTTTCATCTTTTTAGCTTGTGTATGTGCTGAGTTATGTCGTTTGGAATGTTTAGGTTGTATGGGAGGTACCACGCCCCTTTGTCCAATCGCGCCCATATATAGCCTATGACACCCTCCGGACTCCATAGTATCCTGTTACAAAATTTCAGTTAAATCGGTTTAGTGGTTTAGACGTGATGCTGGAACAAACAGACAGACAGACCGAAAGACTGACAGACGGACCAAGAGTTTTATATATATAGATATAGATATAAGAATGAGATTGAATTTTTATCGAAAACATTTCGAAAATTATTCGACGCAACTGCTGACTCCGATATCAAGTAGTCTGGGATCCGTTTTTGATCCGTTTATCTTTTTAATACGAAATGAGTACTCTAAAATTTCCAAAATTAAAATAAATAAAATGTAATTTTATTTAATATAATTAGTGTGCTAAAATTAGTTAACACATTTTGAATATATTGCAATTGCAAACTTTTCAATAACACGATCTCATTCACAATCACGTGAAATCAAACACACATCTGGAAAATCTCCATAGTCAATCTCTAAAGACAGCTTAAAGAAAAAAAAAAAACGACTATAATATGCAAAATGTGTTGATATAACTAATTAGCGACATGTGCGATTTAATATTAAGTATTAAATTTAATTCACGCCAAACACAGAGTTCAAAGTGTTTGACTCGCACTTAACTTAAAATGCCAAAGCAAATGTGAAGTTAAACCGTCGAGCAGAGCAGAGCAGAGAGTAAGGTTTATAGTCTAAAGTCATGCCGAATGTGGTAGGTAATCAGCTGATGATGATAATCATCATCAGCATTATTATTTAAGATCATCATAATCACCGTAGTCAGTATTTTTATATGAACAATTAACAAGTTAGAAAAATGTTTTACACGAAGTAAGTATTAATATTTGACTCGCATAATTAGCAGCCCTTTGAGCTTCGATTAACGCCTCGGAAGCTTTTTTATATTTTATGCGCCATCTAAAAATAAATGGCCCAAAGAATGGTACAAAAAAAAAGAATAGAGTCCGAATTGAGTTTTAACAGTGTGTGCAAATATTTGCCGCTGGAAATCTTATTAAATCTGCACAAAAGAAATTAGCAATTGAATTAACAATTAGCAGAACATCATGGCATAATGTTGCCACATTTTGAGTTTTTTCTTTTTTTTTTGTTTAACTTTAAACTTTTTTTTGTTTGTTATGTGGTACAAGATGCTCATGTGACTTGTGACTGAGAAAAAAGCATTTTTTTTTCCTCAAAGTGGAATTTTTAAAAATTTTGCGCAAATATGCGCATATTTAAGTGTATTTTTTCATGTTTATAAAATGTTATAAAATTTGTAATGTTTTTGTTTGCACCGAAATCATTTGCTCAAATGATCGCATTTTAAGTTCTGCACATTTTATTTCAATTTCTTTATTTTTTTCAACATTTCTTGCAATTTATATTTTATATCGCTTTTTTTTGTAGCCATTATAAACATGCCCCCCACTTTCTGTTTTAAGTTCATTCATAAGTCTAACCGTTCAGTCGATCGGTCGGTCGGTCGGTTCCTTGGATGCTGTCCCAACTTTGATGTGAAAATAAATCTTATTAATATCATCAGTTGTTTTGAGTTCAGCGCACATTTTATGCCCACAGAATAATAATTAGTTCTGTGTGCTGCTTTTATTGTATTTTTTATTCGGTTAAATTTGGTTTTTAAAATGTTTGTGAATTTATTGCATTGATTTTTAATGATGCGCGATTTTTTATTTATTCTACATATATGAAATTGAAACAGTTCGAAAACTTTAAAAAAAACGTTGAGAATATCATAATAAAAGTTGGTAATTAATGCCATTATTGCCAAGATGCATCGTTTTTGAAGCGCCTATAATGAAGATCTAATTAAAATGATTTTATTTATTTGCACATTTTTAAAATTAATATATAAAAAACTAATAATTTATTCTGGATTTTCTGTTATGGCTAAAATTGTATTAAAATAAAAAAAAAAAATTGTCCATGATTGATGATATTTTTTTACATATATTAAAATGACTAGGACTGCGAGCCGAAAGGTCCCCGATTCAAGCCTGGACTGGGGCTAACAACATCTTTTCATAGAAACATTTTTCTATACCGCGCTACCTCTCGGCAGTAAATGGCAAACCTACGAGAGTAAAACATTGCCTATGAAAAAGCTCTCACCCGCCGTTCGGATTCGGCAATAAACTGTAGGTCCCACCACTTTGAGTACAAATATAACACGCACAGCTCAAAATGGTGAGAGAGCTCGGACGAAGTTCTAAACAGGACTGTAGCGCCAAACTATTATTATTATAAAATTCATTAATAGAAATTACGAAACTTTTGGTAAGCAATAATGTTATCGATAGTTTAAAGTTATTTAAAGTCCTTAAGCTCTTTACATGCACTAAACTTCAAGTTTTTATTTCCAACAAATTTAAAATAATTTTTTATATTTCACTATTGTGATAATTTAAAAATTTACAAACATTGTGCATTTATCTATTATTTCGAAATAGGTTCCACATGTATTTATTCTCATGTTAAGCATCATATCAAACCAATAAACAAAATCAAAAAGCAAATAAATACTGATAAATGTAAATTTGAAAAAATTACTGTAAACAAATTATATTTTAAAAAAATGTTTATGACTTAAAAAATTTCGATATTTGCAAAGTTTGAGAAATAAAAATATTTAAAATAATATTTCATTTGAATATTAAAAATTAGTATTGCCAATTAATAATCAAAATATTTACCATACGCAGCAAAATATTCAAAAATTTTGAATATATCGTCATCGTTCTGTGAAGAGTCACTAAGTCCAAAATTTTAGTATTGAAATAAATGCTTTTAAAAATATAAATAACCGTAACAAATAAAAATATTTTAAGATTCAAATAGTGCCAAGCTTGTAATATAGACTAGAGATGGGCATGTGAGCGTGATTCACGTGAATCACGCGTGATTGTGATTGAATCCTAATTTTGCTCACGTGATTGTGAGTGAGTGTGAGTAGACCAAAAAATACCGTAAGTGAGTGTGCGTGAGTAAAATTTTTTCGTGAGTGAGTGTGAATCACGCGTGATCACGCGTGAGTGTGACTGAATCTTAATTTTACTCACGTGATTGTGAGTGAGTGTGAGTAGAGCAAAAAAAGGCCGTGAGTGAGTGTGCGTGATTACTAATATTCTTTCGGGAGCGTGAGTGAGTCAAAACTCACTCACGTGCCCATGTCTAATATAGACAACACATTCCGCAAAACAAAATATAGTTTGGACAAAACACATGACCATTACTGGCTTATTTAAGAAAATCTATAATTTCCCAGTCACAACAAACAAACGAAAAATAAAATGCCACGGTCCTTTAAATAAAAAATTTAAAATATTCGTTAAAAAATAGCTTGCCCCTCGTTGCCTTTGAACCCCCCAAATATAAAGAAAGGAAAGGGTCAGGGTTTTTTGTGTAATTCACAGATCAAGAATCAAAAAATTAAAAAAAAATACAGTGTCAAGAGCCTCATACGCAAATAAAAAAACACTCCACAACAGTCACCCCCGCCCTCTAAAAATTAAAAACTCACTTTTTAGAAAAACCCTATTTTCCGAAAATGGGTATATCAAAATATTTAAAAAGGAAGGGGCATGCCATTTCTTTCGCTATGAATGGCAATAAGCGGCCGCGTGAAGAAAATAATACCTTCATTACCCCTATCACCACATAAAAATCAAACAAAAATCCATGCTGATGCCTTGCAACATTTTTTGAGCTGAAGAAATTATAGGTGGGCGGTCTACGGTCGGTTCGTAGGGATTATATATCCGAAAATTGGACTTGCAAAACATTTGTGAGTGCAAATAGGGGCGTATAAATTCGCATTCTGTTTATATGAGACTAAGTCCCATTTAAACAGTAAAGTTGCTACAGTGTGTCGAAATTACGGTATTTTAAGTTACACGGAGGGAAAAAAGTTCTAAAATTCAGAAGGAATCAAGAAGTATACGGAGTGATATACAGCTAAACCGAAAAATTATTAATTTCAAGAAATGGATTTTCTTAGTTGTTAAAAAAGTAACTAAGTAGAATTATTCTTGGATTCAGTTTTTAATTTCTTGGGTATCAAAAAAGTAACTAAGTAGAATTATTCTTGGATTCAGTTATTAATTTCTTAGGTATCAAAAAAGTAACTAAGTAGAATAAGTCTTGAATTCAGCTATTAATTTCTTAGGTATCAAAAATGTTGTTGTTGTTTTCGTCCCAAAATTTAATGAGCACGTGTTCGTATAATTGTTGTTTTTTCGATCTTGCTTTGTCGCTATTATGTTTTGTTTTACTTTGTCCGTCTGTCAGCCCCATCTGTTTGTTCGTGTGTCTGTCTGTCGATATGTTGAAAGAAACTAAAAGCAATTATTTCGAAGCAAACATAAAATAAAAAAAAAATATAGTCGAGTTAATTTATTGTTTATTTAGAACTTTATTACCTATATGCATTTTTGTATATTAATGACTTCTTTGAATACTTAATGTAATTGAATTGTTTATTTTATTTTTATTATTATTATTATTTAATTTAATCTGAAACCGTTTATTTACCTTATACACTTTCTCCTCTTCTTTTGGTTATGTATAAACCCTCCGCACGTTACCCATAAGCATTGTATCGTGTATTTAGATAACAATGGAATGAAATCAACTTGGTATTTATGCAAAATTGAACCCAAATTTATGTTTACGAACTGAAACCATACCAATATTCGTAGGAAAAATCGTTTTTTCTATTTATATCTTTAACATTCATACATACACAGACGCTTGCTTGTCTGGCTGTACTTTGTTGTTCTATTCGTGAAAACACACACATGCAAACATTGAATATCATGCCGTTTTTTGATACCTAAGAAGAAAACAATTTACAATACAGACAAATTGTACTTAGTTACTTTTTTGATACCTAAGAACTTAATGTCTGAATATCTAGAAAAATTTGGCTTAGTTACTTTCAACAGACAGACAGGCAGACTAACAAACAGATGGTGACCTCGCAAAACAAAGCATAAAGACAGAGCAATATCGATGAAAACAACAACAATGCATGAGCACGTGTTCTTTTTGCGATGAATACAGCAACAATTTTGCGTGTTCTTTTTGGTTTTTAATAATCAATAAATTAACTTCTGAAAGTTCAGTTAAATAAAGTTGGTTTTCTTTTTTGACAACTAAGTAATGCGCTTTCCTGATATCCAGATGACAAATTCTTGAATTTTAGTAGTATTTTATTGATATTAGTCAAATTGTACTATTTTTCTTTCTAACCGAAATTTTCTCGAGTATTCTTTAGAATTCTCTTTAGAATTTAGAATTCTTATAGAATTTTATTTCCCTCCATGTAGTTTCAATTGGAGAACTACATAAAATCTATCATTTAAAATCTATCATTTGAAATCTATCATAAAATCGTTTAAATCCGTCGAAATATTCATATTTCGACGATTGCCGTTCAGTGAAAAATCACTAAGTTCCATATAAACTGTAACAGTGCTCCAGTTTATCCAAATAATTGTATCTGATTTTAGAGTGATGGTGAGGTTAAAGAACTGCATAATATCTATTATTTAATCCAAATATCGATATCGAATCCGACTATTTTTATGGAGTCAGCACCGTGTTATTCATATTTCAACGATTGCCGTTTAGTGAAAAATCACTAAGTCCTTTAAAAATTTGACTGATTTCTTACGTCGCATTTATTCTGATAAATAGTTTCTGCTAGTTTAACTCATTTTAAGAATTTAATAAAATAATTAATTTTTTACTCTCAAATATGCACTTAAGAAATAAAAACATTTTTTTTAGCGGAATCCCTAGTAGAAATTTTGGTAGGGCCATGGTCATGAAGTGATCATGTCATTATTTGAGATGATCGGTATATGACGAGGCCCATAATGTCCTTGTAACGCAGTGTCCTGTTCATGTATTGACCTCAGGCCATGATCATGTACTGATCGGGCAATTCCCCATTTTAATATTTACCCGACAATTGCCTTGTCTGAGCCCGAGCATAATATGGTTTCTCTCACAAATCTCGATCATTGCCTGATGCTAATTTCATTATCAGGAACAAATAATGTAGCTATGATCGGGACCATTGACTGTTTAGATAATGTAAACTCTGCTATGGTAAGCATGATAAAGGCATGCAAAGGCAATGATCATATTTTCTCTAATAGGGATTACCCAACGAATACCCGATCATTTAACGATGGCGCATCGGGCAAATTTCTACTAGGGATGCATATCATTTAATTTTTAATTTTTCTAAATGCCTCCACCATTTCCCTATAGTCATGAAATGGCATCTCCATTTTTACTCTGCTAAATAATTGCAAACAATAAATTTTAAATATAAAATATAGAAAATATAGAGTGGTCAGCTTTGGGATGCTAATATTTTATGCGCCGATGCCTTGGATCGTTTCATGAACAAAATTGTTATAGAGTTAGGATGTATCTGCGCAACACACACTGCGTACAGGGTGTTTTACACATTCACTTCATAAAAAACGATACACACAAAAAATTTTCCAAAAATTTCACCAACTACCAGGATTCATCATATTGATGCATTTATTCATTGAATTAAAATCGTATTTTTTAAATGTTTTTCATTTTAAATATTTTTTTTAACATCAAATTTCAAACACAAATTTATCTCCATTTACACATTTATATATTTATAATTCTTAAATGATTTATAATATATAATTGCTAATTAAGCCTCCATTTCATCATATTAATGAAAAAGTGAACATCATATTGATGAATTTTGGTCATCAAACCATATTAATTTAAATATCATAAATCTTTTAAGAATAATAAATACGTAAATGTGTAAATGGAGACCAATTTTTGTTTGAAATATCTTGATATAAAAATATTAAAAATGAAAAACTCTGAAAAAATACGATTTTAGTTTAATGAATAAAATCATCAATATGATGAATACTGGTAGTTGGTGACATTTTTTTTGTGTGTACAAACAAATATTTAAATTGTAGTTTTTATAATTTTATCCCTGTAGAATAAAATTACACTTATTTTACATATTTCTCTAAACAGTTGATTTTATAATAAAACTCATGCTAAAATTTATGACATTTAAATTCTATTCCATAATTAATGCGTAGAAATTACATCGAATTTGTCAAACTTTGATCCATAGTAATCTAAAAAGAATTGCGTTATAATGTCTAAACAGAACTTATCAGTTTTCAAACAAGATCATTTAACTGAAAGCTGATCTACAATATGTGTATCAAAATGATGCACTCAAAACAAGGTTTCCTACAATTAAAAAAAATGTACTTGAAATTACGACTTTAAATTAAATTATCTTAGAAAAATATTTACCATAAATAAGAAACATTTTATTAAAATACTTAAGGACACTTTTAATGTAAAAAAAATCAATTAGTTTTTTCAAATATAATGTAAAAATTTCAGATTATTAAAATATATATAGACTCATAGTAAAGATTTATTGTGGTTCTTATGGTCAAAACTAAAAGAGTTGTAGTTTAGACTACAACCTCTTTCGAACAGTTTTGGATCAATTTGGTGTGTATATAGGATACTATTTCAAACGTCAACCGAATATAGTTCAGCTAACCAATATGTAGAAAAATCGTTTTAACAATATGAAATATTACAACTAACTTTGTCGTTCTTCCAACATCATGACAAAAGTGGATTTTTCTGTGCATATATTAAAAATTAAGAAAACACCTTTTAAGAATTACAAATGCACACAGAAAAATCCTCTTTTGGTATGAGGTTAGAAAATGGAAAAAGTTAGTTGCACCAACTCTTCAATCGGTTAAATCGAATTGTCTACAAATTTGTTGGCGGTACTGCCATATAGTTCTAAATCTGTACTAAATTACTCTGACACAGTTTGAAATTGGTTGCAACTACAACTCTTTTAGTTTCGACAATAACAGCCGACGAAGCGGTTGAGAGAACCAAATAAGTTGGTTGGGCAAAGAATTAGTTGGCGCAACAAATCTTTAAACTGTGTGTACATAAATATTTAGTTGAAGAAAAATGTGTGTTGGTAAATTATTTGTTATAAACTTAAATATGTTTAATTGAAATTAAAAATATGTTTGACTGTCATTATAATAATGTTTTGCAATGTTATTATAATTTCGTTTGCATAAAATTCCAAAGATATACACACAGAAAAATCATCTTTTGGCATTAAAAAATCCAGACATTTTGTTCTCAAGAAAGCAACTTTTTTCTTAAAATTATTTTAAGTAAACTTTTTCTAATGAAACTATTTTCTAAGTGTAATAATAAAATCAAATATGATTGCAACAAATGTTTAGTCATGTCTGTGCCTACGATCACAGACTAATGCCATTGATGCGATCAACTAAATAATTTAGTTAATTAATAACGAAATAGTCGCAATTGATTTATAGTAAAAAAAAAACGATTTATAATATTTAGTAGATCCACATAACACTTAACCGTCTGGTATGACTTTTAATTTCATTTGTGTGTGTCTCTCGTCTGGCGGTTAGTTTTCCTCCGTTGTCCGTTCACCGACAACATATCACACTGTCTAATTAGCTGATGTAATTAGTTCAGTTTATTGCACCAGTTGTCGAGTTATATAGCATTTTCATGTGATTTCCATTTTTGCAATATTTTCATTAAATGATTTCTTAGAATTCAATGATTATTCAATGCAACACACCAATGCAATAAGTAATTAATTATATTGTAAACAAATTATTTATGGAAATTACAACTACTACGTAGTATATTTTTTGTATTGTTGTTATTATGGAAACTACTTAATACTTATATATATATTAGAATTTCAATTCAGTGTTGAGCCAGATCAAAGCAGAACAATTTAATGCGATGCGATGCAATGCAATTCAATGTACTTTGAGGAATTGAAAAATGAATAAATTTGCAATGACGGGATCATCGACCCAATAAAAACAGGTGTTGAATGCGATGCAATTTGAAATCAGAGTGTGTGGGTATTAATATTTTATGAGCAACTTGTAGGTTGTATATTAATAATAGTAATAATAAAAAATATAGAATTGTTTAATAGAAATGTCGCTGTAACTATTATAAGCGAAGCTGTTTAAAAATATCAATTATAATTATTTAAGCTAATATTTATGGTGATCAAAATTTATTAGGTTTAAATGAATGTAATGTTATTTATTTTATTTTTTTACATTTTAACTTTTTTATATATTTTCAATTTTCTTTATATTATTTTAATTTATTTTAACATTACATTTTATTTTACGTTACCATTCGTGCATTCACATTTCACTAAAGATTGCACCCTTGCATGCGTGCATTTGAATTACATGGAAGAAATACAGCTTTTACATCATTTTTATCAAAAAACAGTCTACGAACTATATACGCATTAGCAGGTGCGTGCAAAAAAGTCTCGTGACTATGGCGCCACCTAGTGCTTTTTCGCTTCACTTGCGATATGCTTAGCAGGGACACGATCCGTTCTTGTAAAGGGTTTTTCAAATGGGACGCTACAAAAGTAGAGCGACAGGGACAGCAAACGATACCATATTTCTTGACGCTCTTTTGACATTTCTCTTCGTATGATTTGCCATTTCATGATGGAAAGATATACGAATTCGAATTTCGGTAGTAAATTTTTATAATCTCGACTCGTTGTTGGCTCGAATATCTTTCCATCATGAAATGGCAAATCATACTGAAGAGAAATGTCAAAAGTGCGGAAAGAAATATGGCGTCGTTTGCTGTTCCTGTCGCTCTACTTTTGTAGCGTCCCTGTTGAAAAACCCTTAAAAAAAACTTTTGTAGCGCTCTTATTTAAAAACCCTATACATAACCTACGGGGAAACGAACTGGTACTAGAGCACGTGACTGGTTCCTCTGAGATAGCTAACCGGTCCAAATTCTGCCACTTTTAAATGAAACCAACCGTCTACTTTAAGAAGAAGAGGTGAATACCTAATTCAGACCTTTAGTTCTATGACAGGACTGTTCTTCAACAACCTGTCCTTAGTCGGTACCAATGGTACCAGTCTCAGAGCATGTATATTGATTACGAATTGTCTCCTGCTTGCATACCTTTGAACTAGAACAGTGACAAGTTCTCTTTTCACCAGACACGTGATAGGTTTTTTTTAGACACCTTTTTCTCGCAAAGGTATGCACCCTATGGACCAATACTTTTTACATATATCAAAAAGATTTATATATAACTACATATATCAAAAAGATTTATATATAACTACATATAAAACGTGTGAATTCTTTTAATAAAAATATGTTGAATTGAGATATTCTTCTTCTGCTTTTATAATTATTTTCTTAAAAACACACATTTATGTTTTTTTTTTGTCATTAATTATTTTCCTTGACATTACCCAAACAGATTTCACTAACAGGTTAAATCTCTACCAGTGATAGTACGATTAATTTTTTGTCAATATAAAAATCAGCAACTGAATTGGAAACTACTTAGCAAATACAACAACCATGTCATCCGATATATTTCGATATCCAATATTTGTGGAACTAGTCAGCATATTCTGATCGGATTCACATGAAGCCTATATCTGATAATAAAGTACCTGATAAGGAGACTACATTACACGAAATTCGTGGACCTCACTTTTTAGCTCGTATGGGCCCTTTTAGTGTTCGATTATTATAAATAACGATTTGGTGAGTTCATGAGCAATTTGAAATTTCTATTTTACAAACTTTTCAGGCACATGTTGTTAACTTATCTCTAAAAAAAGTTTTACACAGCTGATATAAAATCGCTCCTTAATTTTATATAAAAAGGTATTTTATACACCAACAATATAAAAATTATATATTTTAATTATATATTTTTTTAAGTGAAAAGGTATATACATTGGTAGACTCTTTGTAATAGTAGACCCTTTGGAAATCTATTTATTCTTAATCAGTGTCACATTCTGAGTCGATTTAGATATTTCCGTATTTCTATTGAAATCAGCACCGGAAAAGGTAGATTAGGTTTTGAGGTGTCGGCAATTGTTGAGTTGTCGACTAATTAGACCAGAGTTGATCCATTGTAAGAGGTAGATAAAGGGTTTTTCGCCATATTTCTTGCCGCTCTTTTGACATTTCTCTTCAGTAAGGTTTGCCATTTCATGATAGAAAGATATACGAGCCAACAACGAGTCGAAATTATTAAAATTTACTACCGAAATTGGGAGTCAGTGGCCTCAAAGTTAAAAGCGCTACGTCCAATTTATGGTCGTCATAATCGTCCTAGCAGATCAACAATTGAGCGTCTAGTGGAAAAATTTGAATCCACAGGCACAGTACAAAATGTTCCCGTGCCAGTGAGACAAAGAAGTGCCCGTAGTGTCGAGAATATTGCTGCCGCTGAGGCTTCAGTTGAAGAAAGCCCAAATGTGTCTCTCACACGTCGTTCTCAAGCGTTGGGCATCTCTGTGACGTCCTTGTGGCGAATTTTGCGAAAAGATCTTGTCCTAAATCCTTACAAAATCAAATTGACGCAAGAACTGAAGCCGCTTGTCCACAAGAAGCGTCGTATGTTCGTGAATTGGGCTGAGCAACAACTTAAAAATGATTCGGATTTTCATCGAAAAGCAAATGACAGTTTGCTGTTTCAGTGAACTTTTTTTATGCTATTAGAACAGACAATTTTAGTTGTTTTAACAAATTTTTTTGCTGTTAACTCAAATTCAAAAAAAAAGAAAATAAAAATATATATTTTTTTTTTGTATTTTAATATTTTTTTTTATTACTGATATACTTTTTATATTATTATTTTTTATTATATTTATTTTTATTTATCTATTATTTTTATTTCACTTTTATTTCACTATTTCACTCTTGCATGCGTGCACTATTATTACGTATAAGAAATATCTCTTTAAAAAAAAATATTGTCGAATAAGTGTCTACGAATTATAGACACATTTAGCTTCAGCGTCTCGTGACTATGCCGCCATCTAGTTCAGGTTAGCTACACTAGCAATATGCACACCAGTGACACTAGCACGATCTCGATCACTACCAGAACTAAGATTCTCTGCAAACAGTTCGCTATTGCAGATAAAAGTATGCTGTAAATGCAAATTAAAGTGTGTTAAAATTTAGCAGTCAGAGTTTGCTATTAATAGCAGACTTTTTATTTTGAGTGTATAAAAATATTTTTTCTATTAAAATTAGGCAATAGGATAAATTATTATTTTAAAATAATTATTTAATAATAAATTATTATTTAATGGTATTTTCCAAATGCTTCTAAATGATATTAAATTATTTTTGTGTTGAAATATTTATTAATTGTATACTATTGAAACAATATTCACACACAGAATAGAGAAATGTTGCATCAACCATCTCTTCGCCCAACCAACTTATTCAGTTCTCTCAACCGCTAAGTCGGTTTTTATTGTCAAAACTAAAAATCGTAGTTTGCACCGCAACCAATTTCGAACTGTTATAGAACCATTAGGAGTGCGTACTGTAATTAAATTAATACTTCATACTTGATTTAAAATACTTGATTTTTGTTATTCGATTTTGTTGTCAAAATATTTTTTATGAAAATGTTTTATTTTTTTTTATTTTTTCAACTGTTCAAGCCAGATTAAAATAATATTAATAAACGTTATCGAAATATTTAAATTTTTGTGTGTTTATTTCGGAAAAGCTGGAACAGTAGCACGTACAGACTAATATTTCAAGTGTATACGGTAATATGGCAGTACCGCCAATAAATTTGTATACAATTCGATTTAACCGAATGAAGTTAGTTAGTGCAACTAACTTGTTCATTCTTACAAACTCATGTCAAAAGATGATTTTTTTCTGGGTGCATCACATTGAGTACAAATGATGAGAGAGCTTGATGAGAGAGCCAATAAATTTGTATACAATTCGATTTAACCGAATGAAGTTAGTTAGTGCAACTAACTTTTTCATTCTTCCAACCTCATGTCAAAAGAGGATTTTTTTCTGGGTGCATCACATTGAGTACAATTGATGAGAGAGCTTGGCCTAAGTTCTTTAGGTCTGTATCGTATAGAGATTTGTTGTCTTTGCCCAACCGGTTGCTATTATCAAAATAAATCTGTGGCAATATGAAATAACAACATAACTCGAGATATGCTCAAATTGAGTTACTAATACCATCGTAATCCTGATATGCGAATTCATATTGTGTCAAATTTTGATACTGATCCTTCTTATAGTTTCTGAGATACAAACAAGAAACCTAAAAGCATATCTACTTGTTATTAAATATTTATTTTTATTAAAAAAAAAACTTTCGAAAAAAATTCTAACAAAAACATTTTTCAGACATTTCTTTTATTTAAGTTTTTCATAAATTTGCAAATATAATTTTTAAAATATTTTTAAAAATAATTTTAATCTTTAAAATATTTTTAAAAATAATTTTCGGAATCAGTTGTAAAACTTAAAAATGCTCTTCTGAAAAGTTCAAAAAATAGACTTATGCAATTCATATTGCCACAGAAATAGAGTTGTAGTTTGTACTGCAACCAATTTTGAATTGTTTTAGAACAATTTTGTACAGATTTTGAACCATTAGGAAACTGTATAGTCTAATATGGAAAATCCGCCAATAAATTTGTAAATTATTTGATCTAACCGAATGAAGTTAGTTGGGACAACTAATTTTTTCATTCTTTCAACCTGATGCCAAAAGAGGATTTTTCTGTGTGTATAAATAAACAAATTTACTTAAACGTAAAACGTATAAAAATTGTTTTTCTAACGTAGTAGTGACCTAAAATAAATTTCATGTTTAAAATAGTAAAAAATATTTTATATTTGTAAAAAAACCTTACATATCGTATAAACAGCAATGATTAGAATTAAATCAAATAACTATATTATAAATGATTTTTTTCTAGAAATTCCCCACATACATTGGCAATTAACTCATAAAATATTTTCTAAGAACTATATTTGTTTCAGATTTAGCGCCCATTCCTAAGTAACTGCTCTATTTATTACTATGTTCTTAATTAAACACGATGCAAAAATGTTGCAATTGCTATATAAAATTACATCAGATAATTTTACGCTAAATTAAATAACAAATCAAGTTATTTTCGTATAATGCAAACAAATAGAATTTGCAACAACACCATTAACACAGCATCAACACAGACAACTAATTAAATAATCCATTCATAATCAACAACCCCACCCCAGATGTTGTTATTTCTCAACTCTTAACAGAATAAATATTTTTTTCTACAACGTGTAGTTCTTTCTTAATGAATAATAATTTAATAAATACGGTGTAATTGAATTACGATTTTTTTTCTTTCCTGGAAACACTTGCATAAATCGGCACAACCTACTCGTGTTGATAAGATCGTGATCGAAAAAAAAAATAAGGTCTATTGACACCTGTTGCCGGTGCCACTGTCCTTCACTAGTCACTCACTCACCCAGTCAGTCACTCACTCACCCAGTCAGTCACTCACTCACCCAGTCAGTCAGTCACTCAATCAGTCAGTTTGTCAGTCAGTTAGTCATTCACCGATTATAATAGTCGACGAAAGACTGCCTACAAATTAAGATAACAATTTCCATTCATATTCACTGATAAGACTCTTTTTTGTAAGTTACCTCATGACTGCAGAAATATTTAATTCTTTAGGTTATTTTATGTCTCCAGTTAATGTTCATTTTTTTATTGTTGTTTCTTATACACCTCTATATCTATAGTAAATATATGATAAAAATTCATTAATAATTCTTTTTAGAGGTTTTCTTATCATTTTGCGCTGCGGCGTTTTGTTTTTTTTTCGTGACAATTCGTTATTTTGCACACGTCATATCAAGTGTTTTCCTATATTTTCCATATATGGTAGTTTAGCACAGTCCAAGGGTTAGACTTAGTATTCATACCACTTTTTAATGAAATTTTAAAACCAGAAACATTAAATTTAAAATGATTTTATAAAGGGTATATTTCAAAAAATTTAAATTATACTAGAATGTTAGTAATTTTGATTATCCGCAGGACTTTCCCTACTTGAGAATAAACATGAGCTGTTCGTGTTGGTCTGGTAATTTGCCTGGTTATGACGATCAGTTAAATACTTCAATTTGTACTACACAGAGAGTAGAGGTTTGTTGTGCCAACCAACTCTTTGCCAAACCAACTTATTCGGTGTCTCAACCACTTAGTCGGAGGTTATTGTCAGAACTAAAAGAGTTGTAGTTTGGACTACAACCAATTTCGAACTGTTTTAGAATAATTTAGTATAGATTTAGAACCATTGGGTATGTGTAAAGGCTATTATTGCAAGCGCCAATCGAATATTGCAGTTCCGCCAACAAATTTGTAGACAATTCGATTTAACCGAATGAAGTTAGTTGGTCGTTGTTCCAACCGAATGTCAAAAGAGGATTTTTCTGTGTAGGGATGTTCTTCAAACCCTTATACCATTTTTGTTCTTAGGTCTTAAATAATAAAAATAAAAACTGAAATCATATTAAAAAGATGTATCGATATGTCTATATAAAACTATAAGTGTTAAATATTTTTTATTTAAAAAAATTATATAGGGTTGCATTATATTAATTTGACTTTTTGAGCTAAGCACACAGAAAAATCCTCTTTTGGCATGAGGTTGAAAGAACGAAAATTTTAGTTGTACCAACTAACTTCATTCGGTTATATCGAATGGTTTACAAATTTGCTGGCGGAACTGCCATATTAGCCTATACAAATGAAATTTTAGTCTATATACACTCCTGTACTAAATTCATCTAAAACAGTTCGAAATTAGTTGCAGTACAAACTAAAACTCTTTTCATTTTGACAATAACAACCGGATAAGCGGTTGAGAGAACCAAATAAAGTGGTTGAGCAAAGAGTTGGTTGGCGCAACAATTTTTTATTCTGTGTGTAAGTATACCTAAGTATATATTATAATAAGATCGTGATAAAAACTGCACGAATAGAGATTTGTTGCGCCAACCAACTTTGTTTGCCCAACAAACTTATTCGGTTCTCTCAACCGCTTATTCGGTTGTTATTGTCAAAATAAAACGAACATGATTTTACTATAATCATCTCTACCCTAATATGTTGAATTTCTTCTTGGGTAATTGTTTTTTCGGTTTAAATTAAAATTATTATTTACTACAGCACAAAAAAATAAATTTATATAATAAACTTATTAAAACAAGACAAGATGATCATATTGTTTTTTTTTTTCTAATTGGTCGGATTATAAAGACAACAAATTCAATGATCAGCAAAAAATGTTATTAATACAATTAATATTTGAATACTCCAGTGGACAAACGCGTAAGTTCGAAAAATAAATTTCGAGAATAGTGTTTTCACTCACCCCATTCTTCATTTTATAAATGACTATTTCTTGCACAAATCGGTTTTTTGCATACTTTATTATACCCTACACTAAGAGTGAAAGGGTATATTCAGTTTGGTACGCCGTTTGTAACACCCAGAAGGAAGCATCTCCGGTATGGAAAAGTATATATATTCTTGATCAGCATGACCTCCTGAGTCGATTTAGCGATGTCCGTCTGTCTGTCTGTCTGTCCGTCTGTCTGTTGAAATCCCTACTACTTTTAAAATTGAAGAGCTAGATAAATGAAACTTATAACTTAGATTACTAATATACCTACGCTGTATGTGCGAAAAAATTGGTGAGATCGGTCCATTGTGACCTATGATCCGACCACTTATGTTCAAATACCTCATATAAAATTTACATCTACGAATCAATTTTACTGTATACGTGCTTAGGTAAACTTTTTTGGTCAAATATATATTGACATTATGCTCAAATAAATGAAAATTTTTTTTCCCACGAAATGACTTGTGGTTCCCAAAAAAAAAATCGAAATTCGGTACACCTACCCATTTGTAAATATGGGTATCAAATGAAAGAAATTTCTTCAGGGATGGAAAGTTTGTAGTTATTTTCAGGATTCGAATGCCCTGGTGACCTATATACCACTTTGAATGGTAACCACACATATGTGTAGGGTATTTATAGTCGGCTTAGACCGACTATAATTTTGATAGTCCTAACTATCATAATTACACCTACTTTAAAATTTCCCATGTGATCTAACCTTCCCAACTGGTTTTTTTAGTCATATTTATTTGAAGTCAGAATTATTTTTTATATGGTTAATAACTTTTTATTAATTAATTTATGAACATATAAGATTTTTTTAAAAATGTACTTACCCGCTTCTTCCACTGGAGTCTTCATTCAGTTGTTTCATCGCCGATACGACATTTAATTGTATTGATTAAATATTTATTCATATTAATGAAAACATTAACAGAAAAAATAAAAAGTTACATCAATACAATTAAATAATTTGCTGAAACGACTATTGAATTAATTGCATTAACAATCGTCGTTGCTAGGCAGAACTAAATATAGCTGCGGCGCTATTTTTCTTTTAAAATAATTTCTTTGCTGGACCAGTAAATGGTACATAATTTTTATTGGTTGCTGTATTTACATCGATTGTTATTTATTCTGTGTTAGAATAAATAAAAATCTTAAATACATCTTATAAAACAAAATTATTCGTTTACTGGGTTCTTTATTTGTTTCTTTTGGAGGTGTGTATGATATGTATTACTTACATAATTTGCTATTTCGTACCTCGCTCAAAGCGCACACCTGCTTAAATCATTTTAACATAGCTACAAAAAAAAAATGTTATATTTATTGCCAACCAACTGATAAGGCTACAAGTTCAGGTGAACTTAACACCTGGTAATTGATTGAAAGCTTTAGATGAAATTATTTAAAATTCACTTAAGTATTATACAATAATCATTTAAATACGCATTTCCTATGACATTTCCGGCGGTTTTTGGGGTTTGCAAATGTCTGGTTGATTAATGTTTTAATAATGAAAATCTAAAGGAAATTGATTGGTTCTAATTAAAATGAAATGAGAGTTTTCATAATAATTTTATCATAATTTTCTGTATTCTTAATATTATTAATAAATATGTAATTATATAAAATAAGTTTTTGATGATAATAATTTAATTTCTAAAATAATTAAATCTTAAATATTTTCTATAAAATCTATTTATGTTTACCCTAAACCTTACAATTTTGACACAATTCTTGAAGTTTTGTAATGATTATAAATTTATTTTTCTCGAGTTCTGTACAATTTTTAAAAATCTCCAATATTAAATATCGAATTAGCATCGAATGATATTTTACTGATGAGAATAATTTCGAATAAAATAAAGTCAAACGAAAAGAAAATGAGAAATTCGAATAAGAATAAGACTTATATCAGGATTTGATTATTATATATTTTCCTTGTCACAATCCAACCAATTATTTGACCAAAATGATAGATTAAAATTATTCTTGGGCAGAAGATAATTTTTTTAAACAAAAATTAGTTTATTTTAATCTGTTCAAGTCATTGAAAATATCATAAAAAGTAACTTTAATACGAAAACAGAAACTAAACCCGAAACTTGAAACCGTTAGTTACAAAAAAATAAAGGAACCCTAGTGTAAATTTTCCCGATGCGCCATCGGGAAATGATCGGGGTTTCGTCAGGTAACCCCTATTAGAGCAAATATGATCATTGCCTTATCATGCCCTTATCATGCTCACCATAGCAGGGTTTACATTATCTAAACAGCCAATGGTCCCGATCAAAGCTACATTAGTTGTTCCTCATAAAGAAATTTTCATCGGGCAATGATCAGGTTTAAATGAGGTATGATATTTTATTTCATCGGGTTTTTGTAGTGCTTTCGTATGCTCATGTTTTAACAAGGCAATGGTCAGATAAATAATGATATGGGGAATTACCCGATCAGTACATGATCAATGCCTGAGGTGAGTACATGATCAGGACACTGCGTTACAAGGACATCGTGGGCCTCGTCATATCCCGATCATCTCAAATAATGACATGATCACTTCATGACCATGGCCCTAGCTAAATTTCTACTAGGGAAATGAGTTTAAAAACCGAAATCGTTAGGCGTTCAGGTTTCAATCCTTCATTTTAATTTAGTATTTTAATCAAATCTAACTTGTTTATAAAAATATTCTTATAAAATACCACTTAAACAAGAAACTCAGATTCAAGTCATATCAATGAGTGTAGGGCCGAATAATTCTGTATTGAAAATGTATGTAGTAAAAAAGTAAAAAAAAATATTGAAATATAAAAAAACAAATTTTTCATACACAATTTTCAACATTCTACACCATTTTTATACATAACTTTTAAAACCATTAAATTTCCACTCTAATTAAATTCTTAATTAATACATGAAATGTCAACCTTCAACATATTGTTACGAAAATTCAGTCAACGGAAAACTGTCCTACAAGTTCGTATCTCTGGTATACAAAATAAAAACACTCTTATGTTTGGTTTAAATTATAACAAATAACTTTTTTAATTCACTTTAATAAACAACTTTACTAATAACAAATTCTAACAATTGGTCCACTATTTAATTTGCAGGTCCACTATTTAACTTGACTTTGTTCTCACACGAGACGCACTCGCCCACTTTTCAATCACTACTGAAGTGCTGTGCCTCAGATGCGGCGCCCTTCTACAAGCTTCGACATGTTTCGAGAACCTTCTACTCGTTTCGAGAATGACGTGAATGCCATTGGCATATCTTTCGCACTCATTTGTTTTATTGCGTTGATCTTCCATATCTTTCTCGCACACTGCCTCCGAGCGCTGAATGATCTTCCGTCTCTTGCTAACACTCTTGCACAGTGGTGCAAATTACCTCCGTCTTTGACATTTCCATATCCGTTAAAAAGTGAGATATATTTTATTAACATCCCTAACATCATTACATCATTATTGCGTTTTAAACATGTAGGTTGTATTGGAGGTGCCACGCTCAGTCGTCCAATCTCACCAACAGAAACCCGTTTTATTCATTCTGAAAACAATAGCAAAAAACACGTCATTTAGCGTGATACACGTGAATCACGCGTGATTGTTATTGAATCTTAATTTTGCTCACGTGAAGAATGAAGTTAGTTGGTGCAATCGAATGAAGTTAGTTGGTACAACATGCCAAAAGAGGATTTTTCTGTGTGTATTAATTTATATTTTATAAAAATTGCTCGTACTTATTAGCGTATAACCTATGTGGAGGATTTTAAAAGAGGAAGTGGTACTTTTATGTATACAAATTTAATGTAACGGGTTTTTCAATAAGAGCGCTACAAGGGTTTTTCAACAGGGACGCTACAAAAGTAGAGCGACAGGGACAGCAAACGACGCCATATTTCTTGGCGCTCTTTTGACATTTCTCTTCAAAAAGGTTTGCCATTTCATGATGGAAAGATATACGAACCAAGAACGAGTCGAAAATATTAAAATTTACTACCGAAATTCGAATTCGTATATCTTTACATCGTAGCGTCCCTGTTGAAAAACCCTTTATATAGTTAACACACACAAAATATTTGTTTCGCCAACCAACTTATTTGGTTACCTCAACCGCTTAGTCGATTGTTATTGTCAAAACTAAAAGAGTTGTAGTTTGTACTGCAACCAAATTCCAACTATTTTAGAGCAAGTTAGTACAGATTTTGAACCATTGGGAGTGTGTATAGACTAATATTTCAAGTGTATAGGCTAATACGTCAGTACCTTCAACAAATTTGTAGACAATTCGATTTGACCGAATGAAGTTAGTTGAAACAACTAAATTTTTCGTTCTTCCAACCACATGTCAAAAGAGGATTTTTCTGTGTGTACACTTTTGATCCCAGAAATGTATATTAAACATTATGGTAAAACATGTGAATTACAAAAAAATGGGTATCCAAATAATACATAGCTGCCTCATGTGTTCAACTCAATTATTTTTAGGATTGATAAACCTTGCAACATTTTAAACGGTACCCGAGTCTACTTTTTATAACACCAACTCCAACTATAAAAAGATTCCGACTTCAAAATTATCGCACTAGTTTTCTGTGATACCATTTACCATTTTCTGTGATACCCTGCATTTATATGCAGCCTTCAACCCACTGCAATAAAAACCGCGCCCAAAACGAGATTATTTCTTGTTTGTCCAACAAACAAATTGTGGGTTCAAGTGAACTTGTAGCCCCCATTTGGCTCATATTGTGCTATTTTTAAAAAATCCACAAACATTTTTCTTGCCATTAGCTACGCCATGACAGAATTTTTGTTCTATTTGGTTTGTTGTATTTTATTTTTTATCAAATTCCAACTGAACACAAAGTAAGCTGAACTGATTGGAACCGAATAACAACATTGTTTCATATCAATAAATAATAAATTCACGGTTCACCTGCACCGCCACGAAGAGGCAATTTGTGAACAGACGGTGATAAAGCCGTCTGCATGTTCAGCAGGGTTCAAATGAGCTGTAAATGTTATTTTATAATAAATATTAACAAAAAATATAAATAAAACAAGTAGTTGATTTAAATTTTTCAATATTTCAGACATTTTGGAACCAAGCAAATCGTTTTAATAAATGCTTTAATTGCAAAATGTGTTTGTATTTATTTTTATTTATATGATTTTTGTTTTTGTTTTTTTTTTTAATTTTTTTTTTTATCTATAAATTATGGCACTTTTGCTTAAGAACTAAAAACAATGAGATTTCACAACGTTTTTAAAATTTTACAAATTTTTACAAAAACTTTTTTTTCCTAACACTACAAAATGTTTAATTTATACATTTTAATAAAAAAAAAATAGTAAATTTAAAGGAAAAACCGAAAATTTACAAATATTTAAAAATTTTACAAATATTTTTTGTTTTTTTTTTTACAAATCATTTTAAAAGTTTCTTTTTATTTTTGCAAATATTTTTTCAAATTTTACAAATATTTTGCAAATATTAAAAATCATACTATTCATTTTTTTTGATTTTAAAATAAAAAAAAAACTTAATTTTTTTTATAGCTAAACTAAACTGACCGTTAATTTGTACAATTTCAAAAAATTCCAATAATTATTGTCATTTTAGAGGTTTTCGTAATTTTACAGCATTCAAAAAAGCTTTAAACGCGCTTTATGCGAAGCTTTTAAACTTTACCACATTGTAAAATTGCGCTATTAAGTTGTGTAAATTTAAAATTTCTTGCTTTTATTGTATTTTCTTAGATTTTCTGTAGTTTTTCATAAATTTTCGCAAATTTTGTACTTTTTCTTTTATAAAATATATTTTTCTTATTAAACTTTTAGCATAGTTGAAATAATTTAGTTATTTTGTTAATTTCGATCACATTACTTAAGTATTTTTGCATTTTTGTTTTAATATCATGTAATTTAGTAAAAGCTTTGCCGTCAAAAAAGCTTTGCTATGTTGTGGCTGTGTGTGTGTGTGTATTGACTTGGCTTAGAGCTTATCTAAAGCTAACAAAAGCTTTTGTCGTCTAACGTATAACTATGAGCTTAAAAACTAAAAAAGGACTCTGTTATTTTTGTTTTTTTGTTTGTTTTTTTTTGTGTCATTCAGTCACGACAACAGTCTTTGAGAGCTATTGTGTGCTCTCTCTCGCCGTTCTTCATTCGCTCTACTCGCTGCTTTACTCATCCTTCTTCTTGCGTATTTTACCCTCTGTTTGTATCGTCGCCGTCACCGCCTCTATGCATGAGGCAATCGATGGCTCGCTTTGATCCTCGCTATAGTCCTCGCCCGCCATGCGACTTAGCGTTAGTATGTACGAGCAGGCGACGCGCAACACCGAAAGCTTTGAGAGCTTTTGCGAATTCGAATAAGCGGGCACAGCTTTGCGTAGCGTCTCATAGGCGGCGGAGATTGTGTGTACGCGCGTTCGCTCGCGTGCATTCGCCTCTATGCGACGTTCGCGCGTCATATTCTTGTAGTTGCGCTGGTGCGAGCGGCTGCCGGAACCGGAACTGCCGGACGTATTGGGGAGGCCACACGAAAAGCTATCTTCGTTGGAGGAGTCGACGGAGGCGGCGGCCGCTGGACGCGCAGGTAGTGGAAGTGTTTCGCGAAAGCTTTCGGCATCGCATGACTCGACTTTAATGTTGAAAGCTTTTTGCGGGCTGCTAAAGCTTTTGCAGGGTGACGACGCGCCATTTTGACTGTGCGTCGCTGTAGTTGTTGTAGTGGTGTTTGTGTTGCAGGTGTCGTTGTGGTTATTGTTGTTGCTGCTGTATATGTTGCTCGGTTTCTTTAACACCAACGCTAGCGGCTCCTGCTGCACATCACTCATCGGCTCTTCGGGTAGTCGATGTAACGTAGTGACGCCCGGATGACGCACAAACACCTGCGCTGGATTTGGCATCATTTCGTGTGGCAGACGCTGCGACGAGTCCCAAGGATGCAAAATTGCTGTTGCTGCCATTGCGGCTGCTTCTGCTGTCGCTAGTTGCGTCGTCATTGTCGCTGGTGGCGGCGGCGTTGCCATAGCAGGTGGCGTCTGCACCATTACCGCCGAATCGGCAGACGATGTATAGCGTATGCGTTTCTTAAGCGGTCCCATAGACTCTTCGCGCTCGCAAATCACTTTTGAGGGTTCGGAGCTTTTGCGCTTATTGCGTATGAGCGCAATGGGCAGTACCTTGACCTCAAGCGAATCCTCGGAGGCATCGGTGGGACTACTGCACGGTTCGTGGCGTGAATTGTCCATCGAGAGATCATCGCCACCCTCAGAGCTGCCGGAACAGAAGCCGGCATCGCGATCACTGGAATTGGGTGAGCCTGCAAATAGACAAGAAGACAAAATTTAGTATATTGTTTCAGCGATTTGAAGTGAATGTAATTTATGCTAAATTTTATATTTTGATATATTTCGAAAATTTGTTTTTTATTATATGTAAATTGGGTAAAGAATTTGCATAATCAATTTGTTTCTATGTCATTAAGTAAACAAAACAAAAAAACCCAAAACAGAAAAAATTGTTTATTATAAAAACTTGTTAATTAAATGATGAGCAAGACGCCCACGCGTCTGCGAAGTCGGTATTGTGTGTGTTTTTTATTTCTGCTATGCATTAAAAGGTTTTGCATATAAATTAAGCTTTTAATGAAAGCTTCGTGTGGCGTTAAGCAAAGGTCAACTTTTTGAAATAGCGCAAAAGATTGATGGACGTGTTATTTTTCATTTTAAAAGGAGGTTAATTAAATAAAATAAACTGTGTGCTTAAACATGCTGAAAGCTTAGGTGCATTTTTTTAACAAACATCTTTTAATGTATTAGTTCTTCCAAAGTAAAATTACCAGTTCGAATTAAAGATAAAAGCTTTTTAACATAAGTTTTTGAAAAAGCTTTTAAAAAGTTTTTGAAAAAAGCTTTTTAAAAGATTTAGAAAAAGCTTTTTAAAAGTTTTTGAAAAAGCTTTTTAAGAGTTTTAAAAAAGTTTTTTAAAAGTTTTAAAAAGCTTTTTAAAAGTTTTAAAAGGCTTTTTAAAAGTTTTAAAAAAGCTTTTAAAAGTTTTAAAAAAGCTTTTTAAAAGTTTTTGAAAGGGGTTTTTAAAAGTTTTTGAAAAAGCTTTTAAAAAGTTTTTGAAAAAACTTTTAACATTTTTTTCAAAAATTGTAAGCTTTTTAAAAGTTTTTGAAAAAGCTTACAATTATTATCTAAATCTAAATCTTTTATCTAAATCTTTTAAAAAGCTTTTTTAAAAACTTAAAAATCTTTTTCAAAAACTTTGAAAAATCTTTTAAAAACCTTTTAAAAAGTTGTTTAAAAACTTTAAAAAGCTTTTTCAATAAAATTTTAAAAAGCTTTTTCGAAAACTTAAAAAGCTTTTTTTAAATAAAAATTATTACAGTTTTTTTGTAGTTTTTCAATGTATTCAATGTTGGAACTTTTAATTTTAATACATACAATTAAAACTTTAGTTAAAAATGACTTTGTTTTAATTTGAATGTCAGGAAATAAATGAGCAATTAATTCAGTTTGTGACAAACAACATTTTTAATCGATTTTATTTAGTTTCTAAAAATGCATATATTATTCGACGTTTACGTCACGTGTGGCCTATTGACGCAAATGGCTCATTAAACAAACAGAAGGCACTACAAAATTTGCATGGCGTCTGCTGTTTAAGACTAACTAAATTCAAGTGCACTATTTGAACTATATGCATTGAACAAAAATACAATATACAGATTAAATTGAAAATTTAAAAAAAAAATAATTATAAAGTAAAAAAAATAAATGAAACAAAATTCTAAAAAAAATGTAATAAAATATGATTAAAATATCGTAAAATGTTATAAAACATGTTAATAAAACTTTTCGTCATAATCGTAATTTTATCGAACATTGAACATTGCTGCAAAGTGCGCCCGTGCATTGAACCTGTTTCCTCATTGCAACACTGACCTCCAGCAACACTTTTGTGCGCCGAACTCTGGCCGTTATCGCCAAGGAAGCCATTAACCCTTTGAAGCGGCGGTTGCATCAAGAAAACCAGAAAAAAAACTTCAAAAACCTGCACAAAATGCAGTCAGTTGTTGAGCGAACGAACAAGTGCTGCGCTTGCGGCAGACTAATTAAGAATAACGAAGGAATTATGCAAATTTTGAAATTAAAATTTTGATGTCATAAAAAAAAAAAAAAAAAAATTAAAGAAAAATTCAAAAATAACATCAAAATTGAAAGAACATGTTAAAAAAATATTATAAAAAATAATAAAATAAAATATAAATTTAAAAATCTTTTAAAATTTTGCAATATATCAAAAATTTTGTAATCATAAAAATTATCAAACATTTTAATTAATTTTCTAAACCAAATCCTTAAGCATTTCCATTGAAGTCAAGCAGCAACTGTCTGACTTAACTTAAACCTCTTAAAAAATTGCATAGAAATATTAAATTAACATGTAATACGTACGCACGCATCTTACTTAAGCTGCTTGTTCAATTTAAATGCAATTTAATAAAATTTGTTCATTTTAATTCAATCAGATTGCAAAGAAAACTTGAGCTTAAGCTGCAGTTTATTGGCAACAAACAGCAGGGGCTTTAAGACATCAACACTTGTTTCAATTGAAAATTACAAAAAAATAACTATTTGACATTAAACGAAACGACAAAACATGTGATTGGCATTGGATTTGATTATTTAACCTATTAACGCACATTGTTTCCGAAATGAGCACAACTATTTTTAGTGTTTTTATTGAATTTAACTTTATATTTTTCAACCCAAAGCCATTTAGATATTTATTTTATATTTGATTTGATTATTTAACCCATTAACGCACATTGTTCCCAAATGAGCACAACTATTTTTTGTCTTTTTACTGAATTTAACATTAATGCAAAGACTAGACTCGACTAGAGTTCACATATTCTTCAAGCCAATGCCATTTAGATATTGATTTCATATTTTTAAACTTAATCATTAATGGGTTAATTTAAAACATATGTAATTGAAACGAAATGCTGCTCGATATGAAGTCCAAAGTTTAACAAAGTTAATACTGTAATAAAGTCCAAACTATTCTAAAACCTCAGGCAGTTATAAAATGAAATATAAATCAAAATTTTAATTTATAAATATTTTAAAATATTAAGTTCTATATGAAAGCTAGAAAATTAACTTGATTGTTAGTGGAAGAATATATTTCCAGATTTGATTGTTATTTGAAGAAAATATTTCTAGATTAATGAATATAACAAAGTATACCATAAAATTAATTCTGAAATTAAAGTAGTTATATATTTTAGTTATTTCCTACAATGTAAAATAACGCTCTACAACAATTACACAGAATACCAGCCAAGCAATTAAATGGCATTTAAATTAAATATGGATTTAAATAAAATACGTTTTGTTTCTTGGAAAAAATTAATTACATTATTTATTATATGGGGAAGCAAACCAGTTGGAATAAAATACCAATGTCAAATAGAAATTTACATGAATACTTTACTTAAATGAGGAGGCATATTGTGTTAATGCATATATTAAATAAGTTGATACTTATTACAAATTATAAAAAAAAAACACCTGCTGGACTTGTCTTTTTTTTTTGCATTTCCTAGTTAACAAAGTGTTGAACATGAGCTTTAGACTTATAGTTCATAGTATTAATAAAAGTATAATTTATTGTATTGATTTTAGTAAAGCTAAATGTGTAATTAAAGCTAATAGTGTATAGTATATAATATATATAGTATAATATAGTATAGTTTAAAGTACAGCTAAAAGTCTGGTTAATAGTAAAGCTAATAGTATAGTTGATAGTATAGTTAATATTATTGTAAATAGCATAGTTGATGGTATAGTTGATAGTATAGTTGATAGTATAGTGCAAAGTATAGATAATAGTACATCTGATAGTATAGTTAATAGTATTATTAATGGTATCGTTAATTGTAAAGTTAATAGTATAGTTAATAATATAGTTAATAGTATAGCTAATAGTATACTAAATTGTACAGTGAATGGTATTTTTAATAGTACATTTGATAGGAAATTTGATAGCATAGTTAATATTATATTGATAATATTATATTTGATAGTACATTGGATTGTAAAGTTAATAGTATAGCGAAATGTATAGTTAATAGTATAGTTAATAGAATTGATAATAGTATAGTTAATAGTATAGTTAATAGTATAGTTAAAAGCATAGTTAATAGTATAGTTAATAGTATAGTTAATAGTATAATAAGTATTATTGGTAATAGCACAGTTAATAGAATATTTGATAGTTTAATTAATATTTTAGTTAATAGTACATTTGATAGTATAGTTAATAGTATAGTTAATAGAATAGTTAATAGTATAGTTAATAGTATAGTTAATAGTATTGGTAATAGTATAGTTAATAGTATAGTTAATACTTCATTTGATGGTATAGTTAATAGGATTGGTAATAGTATAGTTAATAGTATAGTTAATAGTATAGTTTATAGTATAGTTTATAGTATAATTAATAGTATAAGTAAATAGCATAGTCAATAGTATAGATAATAGTATATTTGATAATATATGATAAAAATATATCAACCCTTTTGTATACGTATTTTCAATCTCTAAAAATTTGCAAAACACTTAAGAACCTGGCAAAATATTATATATATTGGACTTTAAAGACGCAGCAAACAATTAAAATCAAAACTCCAAAGAAAACCACATGCGAAACTGCATTTTATTCGACTTCAATGGCACTCATAAATTATGCGCAAGTAGCCGCCGGTGTATGGTGCGCCGCTTCCCTGATGCTTATCTTGGCAGCCGCGGCGACACCCCAGACAAGCAACAAGTGGTAAACGTGCTATATAGGTTTTTTTTGTTGTTTTGTTTTACGAAATTTATTTGCTGTATTTTTTTTTATTCAATTTTTTTTGTTGCCCTTCAAAAGTTGATAAAATAAAAGAAAAGAAAAATAACTTTAAGAAGTAGCAGCAGACACACAAAACAGGTCGATAAGGTACTGGAAAAAACGTCAAAATATACTTGAAAAAATAAAACGCATAACTACAAGCGGATTAGCACAAATGTCAGTAGCCAGAAGTTAAGAAAGAAATTTCAAAAAATATATATTAAAACAGAAATAAATAAAAATCAAAAAATCCCCATACCACCGAAGCATCCGTGAGGAAATGAAGCATATATAATGGGCTACGGTTAACTTTATGTGGGCTGTGCGAACATCAGAATTGCAGAAATAAACCCTAAGAAAAATGAACATGAAAAAAACAACTTGACAGCATTGAGAAATGTTTCCAATGAAATGTTTCGCTGAAATATAAAAGCTGCCCAAAAACTAAACCCTTTTTATACTATATATGTTGATGGGCTCTTTGCTGGATCCTGCCACTTGGGACTGCTCAAAGATCAAGCGGTAAAAGAGCGCCTTGTTAAAAAAAAAGCACAAAAAAGGCTGAACAGAAAGCATTAAGCAGTAAATAAAATTAGCAGAAAGAAAACCACGTTTTTTGTGGTTTTAAAATTTTTAGTTGTATAGAAAAAAAACCTTTTAATTGCTAACTAAATATTTTAAAAACATTTTAAAAGAGTTTTAAAACATTATACTAATATATATTAATGCAATAAACGGTACAGAAAGTAGAAAGCAGAAAATTAAAGCTGCAAAAAACTAGGAGTTTAAGGTTTCAGAACTTTTAGTTGTATAGTAGAAAACCTTTTAATTACTTTATTGAACAATTATTTTTATTTTAAAACGTGTTAAAAGAATTTTAAAGCATTATACTAATATATATTAATATAAAAAACAGTACAGAAAGTAGAAAGCAGAAAATAAAAGCTACAAAATCCCGCTTTTAAGGTTTTAGAACTTTTATTTGTATAGTAGAAAACCTTTTAATTGCTTTATTGATCAATTATTTTTATTTAAAACATGTTAAAAGAATTTTAAAGCATTATACTAATATTTATTAATATAAAAAACAGTACAGAAAGTAGAAAGCAGAAAAAAAAGGTTTCAGAACTTTTAGTTGTTTGGTAAAAACCTTTTAAATGTTAAATAACGACTTTAAAATATGTAAAAAGGGTTTTTAGGAAATATCTTAATATATATTAATATAATAAACTGTATATCAACCATGAAGTAGTAAAACAAAGTAGCATAAAACCCGCTTTAAAGTTTCAAATTGTTATGTGTAAAGAAAAAAAACCTTTTAATTGCAAACTTAGGACATTAAAACATGTTAAAAAAGGGTTTTGTAGTACAAATATAATATATTTAAATAAAATAACCTATTTCAACTGCATTAAAGATACTTTTCTATAAAGCGTACATGGTTTTATACCTGCTTAGAGGTTTTTAAACCCTAATAGTTTGAAAAAAAATGCATTTTATAAAATTACTTATAAAATACCTGCTTTTTTTAAATACTACAATGTAAACTATCACCATATAGAATGTTCTAATTAATGCATAACTATCGACGCATAGTTATGCCATTAAGTGCTGCCGTGGGCATAAATTAACCTAGATATGGTGCAAAAAAATGCTGTATAATTATAAACGAACTAATTGATAAGCAGCAAACGACGTCAACACTGACAAGGATGATGACATTGCGGCATACAGTTACATGATATAATATATTTAAAAAAAAACAGTGATTATTGTCACAATAATAAAAAGTATTTTTTATAAATTATATTTTAAAATAAACATCATTTTTATTAGGGTAGATTTATAAAATAATCATACAAGATGCATCTTTTGTTATACTAAAAGAAAAACACCTGCAAGGGATCAAGTCACGTCATCTAATTTTTCTCATTTTTTAAGAAAAATCTCACGTTATTTAATTTGAAAATCAAAAACTATTTTTCAGTGCAGCTGCACACAACTTTGGATGTAACAAGTTTTATTTTCCACCCCTTATAACACGTAATCAGTTGAAACCATTTCCCATTCAGACAACACAGCACATCCAATCAATAGATCGCAACTCTTAGAAATCTAAAATCTGGGGTGTACAGAAAAAAATCGGGCATTTGATAAGTGTCATTGTAGGTGCCTTTTGACGTAAGATCTAAGACTACCTGTCTTTCGGATTGTTTGTCTTCTCCCCACAGAGTCACATTGACTCTATATAGTTGATTGCTTTTTAATCTGACTTGAATTTTGAGCTAGAAAATAATAATAATTCAATTTATTGTATAGATATGGTGTGTCTGTCAAGGCAGGTTACATTTTTTTTGATAGTTTGTTTTTGTGAAGGCAGTGCACAGATACGACACTCATAAAAGGACCGTTAGGGTTGCATAAAATGAGGTTTATTTGTTTTAATTTTATAGACTTTTCTTTTAAAACAGTTATAGCAAAATAGTAAACAGTTCTAGAGAAATGTGTGTTTTCAAATAATCTTTCAAATAAAATAAAATAAAAACAAAAAAAAATAACGTCTAAAAAGAAATATTTTTCGGTTGTCATCTAATTTAAAATCTGGGGTTTATTTTTATTTAATCTATTAAAAAATATAATTTCCTCGAATTATAGCGCTAAATATACTTTAAGTGTTTCGGAAAAAATCTAATTTTATTTTTTGCAAATCTATACTTTGTATAAAACAGCCTTCTAAACTCCGTACGTTTGGCGTATAGGGGTTATCAATGGTCGAGGTCTTATGATTGGCATGTTGTCTGTTCGGTCCATATGTTTTTATGGACCATGTGTTTCCGTAAATCATAAAAAAAAATCATGACATGCTTATCATGTGTTTAATATTTTTATTTTTTTGATATAAGAACAATTTTATGAATGAATTGGTGGGAATATATGATAAGGTAATGTTAGCGGCGTGAACATAAGCCAATGAAAAATATTTTTAATACGGGTGAGACTGTTTAAGATAGATATTAAAATGTGTAATTAGAAGCATAACTTATTAAAGAGATCTGTTCTAAGATACATTTTAGGTATATTTATAGTTATAAAACGCAAAGATCAGTGATCTACAAAGCTTAAAGGTGCTGAAAAAGTGAAATATTGGTGGCTTACAAAAGATTTAACATTAATTTAACGCATTATTGCAATAGTTTTATCAAAATAGTACAAAAACCACGCAAATATATTATATTATGTTGTATAGTGGAGGATCAGTATAGCGAGGATCAGTGATCTGCCAAATGATATAGCATAGTAGCCAAATAATTTATACGGCAAACTACTCATAATAGAAACAGTATTATTTTGTCAGAAGCATTTTTTTGCTCGCTACACGCATAAGCATACTATAACTACTGAAACTCAAAATGCAAATGAAAACAAAGGTAATACGGGATTTTTACTGGATTTAAGTGATCTGCCACGATATGCAACACAGTAGGCACATGTTTTATACAACTAAATAAGCATAAAAGAAGCACTTTCATTTTGTCAGAAGCCTTTTTTGATAGCTGCACCTATAAGCTTATTATATTGCCCCCAAAATTAAAATAGAGTAAAAAAATATATTTATATTAGGCTAACAGAAATTAAGTTTATTATTAATTTAAAAATTTTCTCTTATAATTTTATCAATAGTATGAAAAGAACATAAATATTGCATTTTCTTGTATAATGCTTATGCGAGGATCAGTGATCTACCACTAGATAAAGCATAGTATCCAAATGTGTTATACACCAAACTAAGCAGAAAAGAAGTATTTTTATTTGAACAGAAGCATTTTTGCAAGCTTCGTCTATAAGCGTGGTATAACAACACAAAGTCAAAATAATGCAATTAATACTTTTTACTAGATATGAGTGATCTGAAACATAATATTCAGATATAACATATAGACTACAGCTTTTCTAGCACTAAAAGAAAACAGTTGTATAATTATTTTGATATGACAGTGATCTTGACTTATAAAACTGTTTCTTGATAACCTTTAGAACATACTTCTTTTATACACAAATTTCAACAGATGTGCTCAAAAGTATCTTGATACATTTACGCAATTGTATTTAACCTTTTGACAAATGTTTCAACGTGTCACACAAAAAACGTTGCCACTCCATCATACCGAAAAAAGACAAATATTTTATTTCCAAATTCAGCTAAAAAATATAGCAAACATTTGCACATCTGTTTGATAAAGACATCAGTTGTTGTAGGCAACAAACAGAAAAACAATATTTAATAACATGCCAAGCAAGCACACGACGATCCTCCATATGCTGATCTGATCCGATCTGATCTTCCAAGCGTGCTGCCACTGACATGCGTCATAATAAATTGATCAACAACAGTAGCAACAACAGCAACATCCTCGTCAACAACAGACGCGATCAACAACAACATCAAAATAATTCCATCATAATAAAAATGAGGTCGACGCAATGCCTAACTATAAAGTGCAATATGGCAACTGGGGGGTGCGCCGACTAATTACAAAAACATATGTTAATTTTATATTGATTCAATTACAATTGTTTTCAATTGAGTTGTAGCAAAAACAACAACTACAAAAAATTTCGAAAATATTACAGAACATGTTGCAGTCAACATTAATTAAATGAAATTAATGTGAAGGTAACATTTGTGCCAAAACAACTGTTTTTGTTATATATGTTATACACAACATTGACTATAATTTTTCAAAAAACCAACAAAAAGAAAAGTAAAATGTCAACTACAAAACAACTGTCAAAGTGACAACAACAAACATTGTTTAGACAACAATTTATTTGTACAACTGATCGTCATACACACAGCACAACTGTTTGTATAGTAAGTGTGGCGATTAATTCGCTTTTTTCTACAACAACATTTTGTTGTTTGTTAATGTAAACGTGTTAACAATATCAAAAGCAACTAAATAAATACTCGAAAAAAAAAACAATAACGTAAAATAATAAAAACTCAATAACAGTCATTTACCATATAATGATAGACTTTATGTCCGTCATTTTGACGTGTTTTTTTAGTGTTGAACGCATGTTAATTACGTTTGGCGCTGCTTCAATTGCAATTGTTGGCAATGTGTTGCCAACGTTTTGTAATTTTTTTGAATTTTCAGTAACTTTAGTATGTGCTTTATGCTTGCATATAAAACATTCATATTATTTAAGTTATTTGCTATGAAACGATCGCGATCTTGCAAATTCATACATTTAAGAAATTAAAAAGTAAATTTGAATTAACATTTTGGTTTCAGTGTTGCCATGTTTTTGGTATTTTTTAATACTTTTCAAAAACTTTATAATGTCTACGTTGCTTGCATATCTATAATGTTTTTTCTATAAAATGATCGCGATCTTGCAACTTATTAAATTTTTAAAGAACAAAAAAAAACAAACTTTAAAATTTTAATACAATTATAATTTATTTAAATTATTTAATTTAATAAATTAATAGAATTCTCCAAAATTTAAAATTTCGATGCCAACTCTGTTTGAATTACCACAGATTAATTTGCTATGCCACATTTTTCAACTTTTTGCTACAATTCACTGAAATCGCATTAATTTACGCCACCACAACAGCCATTCACAGCTGTTTAAAAGCAAACTGAATAGATTTTACTGCCTTCATCATATTGAAAAGTACCCGTTCAGCAACGTCTCATCACCCCACGTCGCATCACATAACTCCAACAATTGCATATGAGTGGAAAAACCATTTCATAGATGAAAACAAATCCATATTGAGCCATCAGCGCCATCAGAGAACTTTCATGTTTAACTATGAGAGAGTATTTGTGTCTGTCTGTATCTAGCAATAGTTCCTAGAACATTTACCATATTCATAAAAGCAACAACAACGTAGAACGACCGACCGACCGACCATCCATCTAAACTAAACGTGAATCATATATTAGCGAACGTCCACAGCAATGCTGAAAGTTGTGAGAAGGGGCGCAAACTTCTGCGTTGGATTTTTATCGAACAGATGGCGCCAAACCGAAACCCACACGTCGGCAAAAACAACAACAACAACACAAAAACAAACGTAGAAAAATCAAAAACAAATGCTAGAAAATAGCATGCAAAGCATTGACACGAACCAGGCGCAAGGTTCTCGTCTACAATTTAGACGAGGCGAAGTGGGTGGTGGCTGCTGAAGAAGGCGCGACGACGTTGCGGCAAATGAAAATAGAGTCAAAACTGCCTGAAGGAGAGAAGGTGGCGAAACAGCAGGACGACTACGGCGACGACGACTGTGTGGAGACAAAACAATGACGACACGACCGACAGTCATGAAAACAGCATGAAACCGTCAACAGCATATAGCAAATGTGGCTTAAACCCGGTAGAAATGTGAGGAAAATGCACCTTAAGAGATAAATGATGATTTGTTTTTTAATTTGCAAAGTTATTTTGATATATATCTGCTTAAAGTATTACTAAAAACATAAGTTATGATATGAATTGCTTTAATTTGGTGCAAAGTCAATGAAAATGGCAGACGATCAGTGATCTGCAGCGCTTGGAGGGGATGAAAGTTAATAATATTGCTGGCTTATTGTAGATATATCAGTAATTTAAAGCTTTTCTCTTATAATTTAGTTAAAATAGTACGAAAATAGCATAAATATATTGTATTTCGTTGTATAGCGGTTATGCGCGGATCAGTGATCTGCCACAAGGGAAAGAATAGTAGCCAAATGTGTTATACACCAAACTAAGCAGAAAAGAAGTATTTTTATTTTGACAGAAGCATTTTTTGATAGCTTCATCTATAAATGTAGTATAACAACATAAACTCAAAATAATGGAATTACTGCTTTTTACTAAATTTGAGTGTGAGCGCAAAGTATGAATTTCGCACTGGGTGATAAAGTATAAAACCTAAATGCATACCCACATCAAAACAGCAGCAGAACAGCCGCAAATAGCAGTTAAAATGTATGACCAAATGGCGCCAAACGTAAGATTTTTCACTTTGCCAACAGAATAAATATATTTTTTCATAACCAGCCAAAGACCAGCAGTAGCAGCGACAAAAACATGACTAAAAAGCATAAAATAAAATTCGAAAAAATACATCATCTGATGATATTTTTATATATATTTTTTTACTCTTTTTGACATTGGCGACAGTAAAGTTTTGTAGAATGTGTTGTTGCCAACAATATGTATGAATGGGTTTTTGTGTGCACAGTTCAAAGGCAACTTGGGAAATAAATAATATATGGGAAAAGTTACGGAAACTCAAACTGTCGGCATTTTTAGAACGACAACGACGAGGAGGACGACGACGACAATGGGGACGACGACAAGGAAAAGTTGTCACAGCTTTAACAGTGACTGTGGCTGCTTTTGATGCTGCTTTTTCTATTCTGTTGTCACTCACACAGCGCGTATTTGACATGCTCTCCTAATTGACATGCTCAATGTCATTGACAATCAACTTTGATCCTCGCCTAAAGATTTCAATTTTATTCCCGTCCCCATATAGTATGCTGTATAAGCGCAACCATGTTCTTGTCAATTTCTAGACCATATAAAATAATCACAGTTGTCAGTTTTGATATCTAAAATAAGCCACATTTGCTGGCCCATAACGTCAGTTCTGTGTTCAGTACACTGTGTTCAGTAATGTGCCTCGGTATGTGCTGCTCTAATATGGCTTAAAATGAAATTCCTCGCCTCTTTTGTACGACGCATAGTGCACACGCAGTGGCCGGCCGACTGTGTTTGCTGCAATGGATGACAGTCGGCGGCCACAGTTGGTGGAGGCCATCTTTGACTTGATGTGTTCAGCAACATTCGTCTGTGCGCCAGCCATCCAGCCTTGCGGCGTCCACAAAACTACGCTGGTGGCATTTCAAGCATATAGTCGTCAGCAGCAGCAGCAGTCTTTAGGCGCCACTTTTGTCTCTGTCGACTACAGTTTTGTTTTTGAGCCTTGTGCTAAAATCTATTTAGAACATTTTGCAAAACAGAACAAATAGTAAAATGTGGTACTTAACACATTTAGCAGCGTAGCAGCATGTGGCAAGTGTATGAATTAATTGATGAAATGCACTGGAATTGCAAAAAGATACAAATGTATCTAGATGCATTCTGTCAATATAGCTGTTTTCATTAAAGTAAGACAAATATTTTGTTAATTGTATGCTTTACTTGCAATATTTATGTTTTTAAACACTTTTATTATAGCTGTGACTCTTTGAACTACACTTATTTTCAAAAGTATCTAGATACATTACTTAAAATGTTTCCAAAGTTCAAAATCTGTCTAGAATTGTGTGTATAATATATTAGACTACGTATTTAACTATTTAAATGCAAAAACCTATTTAAAAAACAAGTGCAAATACAAGAAGATACAAATGTAGCTAGATACATTATTTCAATATTATTTTTTTCCAATCAAATAATACAAAAAATTTGAAAAGCTGTCGAAAATATTATAATTAATCCATAGGACTAACTATTTTAATGCAAAAACCTATTGAGAAATGCACAGCAATTGCAAAAAGATACAAATGTATCTAGTTGTTTAAAAAACCGCCTGTTTCTGACTGTATCAAAAAAAAATTTTTTTTTCATTTAACTTTAACTTTAAAGACTTTAACTTAATTTAATTAAGTTTAATCTTTTGAAAAGCTTTAAGATACAAAAGTATCTATGCGTTACAAAGATATCGCCGGCTTGTGCAGCTGTTTTATCGCAGATTTATGCTGAAATTATAGCTTTATCTATAAAAATCAACCAAAAACAAAATTAAGTTGATTAAAATCTTTTGATTTTTTTTCTTTTTTTTTGCACCCTCTTGGTTCTGCTGCCATCTGCACCTAATTTAGATACTTATTTTGGCGCCATTGTTTGCGGCATGAATCAGCGCGTACGCAATGCCACCGCTTACAGTATAAATATGCGATAAAAATGGCAAATAACAAAATTAATGGGCGACAACACCAGACAAACATCAAGCGGCGACGACCAACATTGGACCCCCAGACAAATGAGCAGCAATAGCAGCAGCTCCAATGTTAATGGCCATTATGTCCGCAGATAAAATTTTGTATTGTGTTGTTTTGTATTGCAGACTAAGCACACAAGCAGCTAAAACTGTGACGAAAATTAATACAAAACAACTGATATTTTTGTCACCCAATAAATATGAAAAAATATAGTTGTAATAATCAATTTTTTTTTTGTCAACTACCATAAGTTAATCTTTGCAACAAATTTATACGGAATAATAGAAAAAAATCTAATATTTATTTTAATTTCTTGTCAAGCACAGCACAGTTGTTTTGTGTGTGTGGGCGGTATGAGGCGTGTTTTTCATATTTGTTACCCTTACCATTATTTCTTTTTTTTTGTGAAATCTGCGTTTAATTTATTATATTTGTTGCTAGTGTGGGAAATTTTTGGGTTTTTTTTTTTTGATAATTTTGCATGTGTTTTTTAGTGGTCTTTTTTGTGACTTTTTGTGGGTTTTTTTGTTGCTAATATTGGGGTGGTTATGGGTTAACTGCTCCGTTTTGGGTTTGTATTGTGGTTGTATTTTTGCTTTTTTGTAATACGTTGTTTGTCTATGTTTTTAGTGCATGTTGTTGTTCTAGTGAATGTGGTGAATCTCATGTCGCAGCTGTTTGTGGCAGCCATTCTAAGTAATTAATTTTTGTCTGCTGGTTTTAATGGGCTCAAGTGGGATGTTAGTATTGTGGCAAATAGAAAATCGGAAACTGGGTTTTTTTTAATAAAGAAAATACTTCGACATGTATTGAAATTTAGTATTTTAAATATTTTTATTATATAAAATAGCAGTAGAAAAAGTAGTGAAAAAATGTAGTGAGAAAAGTAGGGCATAATGTAATGTTAATATTTTTATTAACAAAAAATCAGTAGAACAAGTAGTGGAAAAAAGTAGTGAAAAAAGTAGCGGAAAATGTAGTGAAAAATGTAGTGAAAAATGTGGTAAAAATGTAGTAACTTAAAAGTAGTAACCAAAAAGTAATAATAAGATGGCACAAGAAATGTACTAAAAAAATGAGTAAGCTAAAAGTAGTTAATAAAATTGTCGCAAGTAGAAAAAATAAAATGTTTTTAAACCAAGTTCTTTCAAAATTTTGATTGTTTAAAATAGTAGTAGAAAAGGTAGTGAAAAATGTAGTAATCTAAAAGTAGTGAAAATATAGACACATAAAAAGTTGTGAAAAAAAGGAGTTAATAAAAAGTAGTGAAAAGCAGTAAACAAAAAGTAGTGAAAAACAGTAAACAAAAAGTAGTTAAAAGAATTAGTATTAAAGAGGAAAAAAATAAAATGTTTAAAAATGTATATATAAAAACTAAGTAGTTTAAATATTTTCATTGTTTAAAATAGTAGTAGAAAAGGTAGTGAAAAATGTAGTAACCTTAAAGTAGTGAAAATATAAGTAACATAAAAAAGTAGTGAAAAAAATGAGTAAATAAAAAGTAGTGAAAAGTAGTAAACAAAAAAAAGTGAAAAACAATAAAAAAAAGTAGTGAAAAGAAGTAAAAGAATAGTAGTAAACAGGATTGTGAAAAAAAGTGGTGAAACAAAGTTGTGACCAAAAAGTAGTGAAAATAGAAGTAACAAAAAAAATGTACTCAAAGTAGTGAAAAGGGGAATAAAAAAAAGTAGCAAAAAGAAGTAAACAAAAAGTTGCAAAAATAAGTAACTTTTTCATGATTTCTTTCGTAACATTTTTGATTTTTTTACAAACAATCAAATAAAAACTATTTCAAATCTCTCCATTCTTAAACGGTTTTGCAGTAATTTCCATCTTATATATATTTTTTTTTAAATGCCTCCCATTCCCATCAAATTTCACCAAAACAAACCAATTCCAATTCAATAAAAATGCCAATACTTTTTTTTCTACCAAAAATAAATAAAAATTTGAATTTGCTTTTGTTCTTTTGTTTTGTATCACATGGTAGGCAAATATGGTTGTGGCCACCCACGCGCCCCCTACAATTGCGAGAAAAACGCATTTTTCATTCTGCAATAAAAAAAAAATTATTTAACAAAATAGAAGCACAATATAAAATATAAAAAAACACACAGAACACGGGCTGTTGCGAACAGATGTGTGTGGTTTTTTTTCAGTTTTTCACATTTTTTTTTGTAGGTAAATAAAAATATTTTGTATTAGCCAAAACATTTAAGAAACATAGCAGCCAAAATATGTAATTGAAAAATAAATTAAATTCAATTTGGAAAATTCTCATTTTTTTTTGACAAATTATATTAATTTTTAAATTTATTTAAAGTAAATTGTAATATTTGAAATGCAGTTTGTGGATTATAATAATGTGGGTTCAATTTTGCTATGTTATGCAATGCTATGCTTTGCTATGCTATGCTATGCTATGCTATGCTATGCTATGCTATGCTATGCTATGCTATGCTATGCTATGCTATGCTATGCTATGCTATGCTATGCTATGCTATGCTATGCTATGCTATGCTCTGCTATTCTATGCTATTCTATGCTATTCTATGGTATGCTATGCTATTCTATGCTATTCTATTCTATGCTATGCTATTCAATGCTATACTTTGCTAGGCTAGCAATAGAAATAAAAATCAGGAACCAATATTAAATTTTAAACCAATTTGAGTATATTTAGGACTTTTCCTACTAGCAACTATTAGAAGAACTTGGCCGAAGAGTAATCCTTACTCTGATCATAATCCGATCAATTACAAGAGCAACTTGATAAGATCCTAATCATATTACCACCCTAATAGAAGTAGTACCAGCGCCATGATCGACAACTGATCAATGTATTATTTCTTTATCATAATCCGACCAGTTATATGATCTGGCCATGATCATTATGACTTCTTTAATAGGGTCAATTTTTTCTAGGGGATTTTGTATAGATCTTGATTTTTTTTCCTTGTCATAACCTAATCAGTTACATGATCATCTTCACTTTAATATGGTCAATTTTTACTAAGTCAATTATATTTTCCAAATGTCAATATGTATTTTACAAAGAATGTTATATGTCTGACAATTTCGAAACAATGTGGTTTATATTGGCATCAACTATCGAATGACATGCCAATTTTGTAATGTCTTAACTGGGTTTTAAAACATTAATTAATAAACATCAAAAAAATATATTTGTTAAGTTTGATTTTTAAATCGATTTGATCCATATTGATATCTATTGAAGCCTATATAAATGACTTAGAAATGACTTACTAAACTATGACATACTAAGCAAGTTAAGAGGCATTTAAGACATTTCAAAAAAAAAAAAAAAAAACTATAAAAAATAGATATACGATAAATGCTAGTATTATGAGTGATGTATGAGAAATAATAAGACTGAAGGGTGACAACTATTATATAAATAGTAAAAATTATTATGAATAAAAACTATAATAGTAGAAATTATAGTAAGGTCTTCCTTGTCATAAACCAGTTACCAGACAAACATGTCTTGTGCTCATGTCTAGTGGGGTAAATTTCTACTACGTATACTAACCGCAATTGTAAAAATTATAAATTTATTTTTAAATATTTATTTTTTTTTTTTTATTTCTTTATTTTTTACAAAAATTACAAAAAAAATCTCACTAAAACCAGGTGTGCAGTAATTAACCGCAGCGTGTTGTTTTTTTTTTTTTACAAATGCAAATTACAAAAAACTGAAATTTTCTGAACCTTTAAAAGCAACTTAAACTGTTTTTAAAACATCCACAAAAATAAATGAACTCTGCTGTAATTGTTTTGATTGAAATGCAATACGTTGAATGACCCATTAAATCAACAACAGACTGTAATAAATGCAAAAAAAAAAAAAAAATAAAAAAAATAAAAAAATAAAAAAAAAAAAAACCTCAAAAAGAAAATCAAGCTCAGCTGAAAAGGCAAAATCCAAAAGTTAAAAGTAAATGCAAATAATTAAAATAAATTAAAACTTAAAAATAATTGCTCTAAGCACAAAATGTTAATAACACGATGTGCTCCCAAAAGGTTAAAGTCTTTAATTCAAACTCATTCTAAATAAAAAAAATACAAAAAAAAAACATAAATTTAAAAAAAAACAAAAATCAAAAAACACTTTGCTCACTCATTAAAAACATTTCAACTTTTAGAATTTTTATTGCATTGGCATAAAGTATGAAATTTTATTTTGCACGCATTCAAATTAATTAGCAGAGAAATACGAGAATCAAAAAAAAAAGCAACAGGTGGCAAGCAATCAAAAATTCATCTTCTTAGCAGGTATTCTTGAGTTTTGTTTAAACTACATTTTGTTTTTTTTTTTTGTGCATAAAAAAGACAAGAATAACAAAATAAAATATAGTCGTAATTTGATAGCCAATTTCATTGGCAGTTTGTTCTTTTGCTTTATTCACATTTTTGTATTGGTCAATATTTTCTTTATAAAAATATATATAAAAAAAATAATAAATATGTATAAAAAAGAAGTTATACAAAAAATATTATAAAATGCCAAAAACTTGTTGCTTTTGTGCCATTTTTGCGCCCTTTGTCAGCGACCACTGACAGCCTACAAACGTTTCTTGGCATGTGCGACGATGTGTTGAAATTTTGTATAAAAATTTATAAATTTCTTTAAAATTTTTACTTTGCGTAAATGCCAAAAAGATTTACGCTTTATTTGCATTTACAATATTTTGAATTTTTTGAGGGTTTTTTTTGTTTTTTTTTTTGATCGTCACAAATTTCAATCGAACATCGTCTGCAGTTTATCAAAATATCATATTTCATTGACTGCCAAAATTCTTCATCTTTTACTACATATTTTATTTATGCAGTTAACATTAATTTGAAGTGATTGTTTTGCGATTGTAAAAAAGTTAAATGTATCGAAATTTTATAGAAGTTATAAAAAAAAAATATTAAAACCACTAATTAATATTAAAATTTAGATTCTTTAAATAAAGATACATTTTATGTGGCTAATTTAAATTCAGATACATTTTATGTAGCTAATTTAAATTCAGATACATTATGTGCATTTACTTTTAATGTAGATACTTCAAATCTAAATACATTAAATGTAGATACTTTAAATGCAGTTACTATATATGTAAATACATTAAATGCAGATACTCTATATGTAAATACAATAAATGTAGATACTTTAAATAAAGATTTTATAATTGCAGATATTTTAGATATTTAGATACTTTAAATGTTGATACTTCAAATATAAATACTCAAAATGTAGATACATTAAATGAAGATATTAGAACTGTAGATACTTTAAATGTAGACGTTTTAAACTAAAGTATTTAGAAGTAAAAAATATTTAAAATGTAGATCTCTTAAATGTACATACTTTATATATAGATACTTTAAATGTAAAGTTTTTAAAAATCAGATACTTTTAATGTATATATTTTAAATGCAGATACTTTCATTATAAAAATCTGTAGTATAGAATTTTTTATATAATTGGGTATTAGTATCGCGAATTGCAACTTCACATTAAAGAAAAACAGTATCTATAGGCTTTTAAAAGTATCTGATACATTTTTTACTTTTATTGTAATATATAAAAATGTATCTAGTTACTTTTTAAAATGCATATGCTTCAAAAACTAACTAGTAAATATTTTAATATTAATAATTTTAATACAAAATGTATCTAGCCACTGTTTAAAAAGTATCGACAAATAGTTTTATCATTATTATAATAAATTAAAATGTATCTATATACTTTCAAATGGTTCTAGTAAATATTCAATTATTGTTGTATTTATTTTTATCAAGTCTAGCCCATATCTAGTTACTTTTTAAAAAGTATCAATGAAATGTTTTATCGTCACAGTAGTAAATTCAATTATATCTAGATACTTTTTAAAGATATCTAGTTTCCAAAAGTAACTAGTTAATGTTCAACTATTATTGTAGTTAATAAAATGTAAATTTACAATCTATTCTACACGGTATGTGTATCTTTAACTTTAGAAAATGTATCTATTCTACACAAAATATATTTTTAACTTTTAAAAAGTACCGCTTCGGCACCAAATATATTTTTAACTTTAAAAAAGTATCTATTCTACACAGAAAGTGTATCTTTAACTTTAAAAAATGTATCTATTCTACATAAAGTATATCTTTAACTTTAAAAAAAAAGTATCTCTTCTAAACAAAATATAATTTTAACTTTAAAAAAGTATCTATTCTACACAGAAAATGTATCTTTAACTTTAAAAATGTATCTATTCTACACAGCAAATGTATCTTTAACATTTAAAAAGTACCGCTTTGGCACAAAAAATATCTTTAATTTTAAAAAAGTATCTATTCTACACTGAAAAGTGTATCTTTAACTTTAAAAAATATATCTATTCTACACAAAATGTATCTGCAATTTTTAAAAAAGTATCATTTCTACACAAAATATATCTTTAACTTTAAAAAAAGTATCTATGGGGTTTTACCATAAATATTTTAGAACAATTTTTATATTAAACATTTGAATACAAAAGTATCTCAATAAAAATAAAAAGTATCTCTCACCTTTCATAATGATCGCTGACAATTCAGATGCATTCAGCTGCATATAGAGATTTTCCGACGCTGTGTTCACGCTCGTTTTCTCAGCCATATTGGGATCTCGTAACAGCTAAGCACAAATGTAATCCTTGCTGCGTGTAGTATCCAATGGTAGTGAGTCCAAATAATTTAATCCAATACAACGGATGATAATACGTTAATGATGCTGATGATGATGTTCGATATTTGCGTTTGCAAAAAATGCGCGTAATCCACAGATATTTAGACGAAAGTGCGCTGATTTTACATTATCACACAGAAATATACACTGCACTAAAATTGTACTGCTTGAAAAACTGTATTGTTGTATCTTTAAGATACTTTTTATTATTTTTTATAGTTGTTTTTTTTTCTATTAAATTAAAAAATAATTTAAAAAGTTGTTGTGCTGTTTACAACCGTTGTCAATGTAAATAAACTATGCGCCAGCAGTGGCAATTAAATCAAAACAGCAATGCGATAAGATATCTAACAGATACTAGATACTTTTAACACTAACAGTTGCAAAATGTTAAAAGGCGTTCTTTTAAGTTAGTTTGACGTTGGTTCACTTGTAATTTTTATTAAAATAATTTGCAAAAAAAAAACGTAGTTTTTGTTTAGACTTGAAATTGTTTAATTTAATGAAGTATCTTTCGGATACACGTTGTTTGTAATTGAAACCGTTTGTTTTGACTTTTGTTTGATAGATTTTTTTTAAATATTTGTTGTGTGTTCTTGTTGGCGGCGTTTTTACACTTTTCAGAATTATTCAATTTAACACTTGTTTGAAGCGCTCACACGTCCGTCAGCTTGTAAAGTCGTTTTCAGACTGCAGGCGTAGCGATTTCACGACAACGAACAGAGCGACGAAGCGCGTAACAGCAACGAACTTCGAACCAACGTGTCGCGCAGCACAGCAAACGCACGAACATGGGCGACGCGAACGGCGAACGCATGAACCAACAATAACAAAAACAACGTGGTAGAAGACGACGACGTCGACGAAACGAAGATGCGCCTTTTACTGCTGCTGCTACGGATTTCATGCAAAAACAACACGCGCCCAAACCAACAACAATAGCAACAACAGACACAGGCAACATTTAGCCCACAGTTGTAACTTGCAACATGTTTGTTTCATGCAGGTTGCTGCTGCTGTTTGTGTGTTTTGTGGGTTGGTTGCGTGTTGCGTCTAAATGGCTAATTGGCGCCTGCTGCTGCTGTTGCTTTAACTCATGTTGCTGCTGCTACTACTGCTTCTTCTTTAACTGGAGCAACTGAAGTTGTTGCTGCTGCTACTGCTGTTGTTGTATTTCACACATTGCCGGCATTCTCTTTGGCTGTTGATTTCTTTTTTTTTTTGTTTTATTTGTTTTGATTGTTTTTTGTTGTAAAACATGTTTGCCATACAATTGTTGTTGTTGTTGCTGCTCGTCTAGCTGCTGTTGTTATGTTTTATTTTATTGTTGCTATAATTTATCTTTTCTGCTGTGTATTTTTTTTATTAATAATGTTGTCGTTTTTTTTTTGTTGCTTTATTAAAATTTTTCATGAATGAATTTTGCTATTTTTGTGCAACTCGCATGCGAGTTACTTATTTGTGTTATGCGTTTCGGTGCTATTGCACCTACTTCAAGTTGTTGCTGCTGTGCGATTGATAAGCGCGGCAGCTGATTAGATTTGCATTTGATAAATAGCGCTACTTCAGAATGGGTGGAGACATTAATGTCGGTTGGCTGTACTACTTATGCGACAAAAAAAAACTCAGTATCGCATTTGGTTTTCGTATTTGTGAAAAATCAAAATTATTATTTTTTTTAATGCTTAAAAAACCGTTTTTAAACTGCTTGATGAACCTAAAATATTTTATAGTACCGAAATCTCGAAATTTGAAGTCGCACATTGGGCTGAGTGTATAGAAAAGACGCGCATCAAAGTTTTTTGTATGTAACTTTTAAACTAAAAAAGATTTTGAAAAAAGAAAAATGGTTTTGAAAACTAGACACTTCAGGGAATATATATATTTTAGTTGTTCCATGAGTACCCTACATGTAATTAAAAGGCAGAGTTGACTGGTTTATTGATATGAAAAATATATACAGGGTGGTCCGCTTTGGGGTGTAAATATTTTAGGGTCTGATACTTTGGTGCATTTCATGAAAAACTTGTTCTAGATTTAGGGTCTATTTGGAACACCCAATTATATACAGGTTGTTTTCAAAATTTACTTTACAAAAATTGATACAACCGTATACTTAATTATAACTTCTACAATGTATAACCCAGCGCAAAAATATTACATTCATTTTAAAGATAATCGATCATAGTTTGTAGTAAATTTTTAATATTGGCGTTTTATGTGGTGTGCTAGGAGATTTTTCTCATCAAAGAAAAAAAATAAATATTTTATTACAACTTTTTTTTATAAAACTCAATTTTTCTCGAAATTTTTATCTATTATTTTGTTTATCTTTTTTTAATATTTGAATGTATCATAGTGTAGTAAACAATTTCTTCATATACTATTTTTATCTCGTACTTACCGTTTTCCTTGCGGAGCACTCCTTGTACTGCTCTCCAAATTCTCAAATTCTCCAAAATACCATGTTATTATAAATCAGTTGGGAAGGTTAGATCACATGGGAAATTTTAAAGTAGGTGTTATTATGATAGTTAGAATTATCAAAGTTATAGTCGGTCTAAGTAATCTAAATCTAAAGTTTCATTGCTCTAGCTCTTCAACTTTTTCTGTAATCGTGATTTCAACAGACAGACAGAAGGACAGACGGACAGGCAGACAGACAGACGGACAGACAGACATGCAGACGGACAGACGGACATCGCTAAATCGACTCAGGAGGTCATGCTGATCAAGAATATATATACTTTTCCATACCGGAGATGCTTTTTTCAGGGTGTTACAAACGGCGTACCAAACTGAATATACCCTTTCACTCTTACTGTAGGGTATAAAAACAATATGTAGTTTTACAAAGTATTCATTCAGAATAGTTGTTAAAAAGCGTTTACCGATTTAGCTCATTTCCCTACTTAAAACCATTTTTTTGGTAAAACATATTGAAACAAAATTTCATAGGAGTTCGACTAGTATATCTCAAGTTACCGTTTAACAGATAGACATACGGATAGAAATACAGACTGATGTGTCTAAAGGGACTCGGATCGTGATGCTGATTAAGAATATATATACTTTTCCATAAAGGCCACGCCTCCTGCACAAACTTACTTAACTTAATATATCCTGTACCGCATAGGTGTCGGGTATAATTAAAAGTATACATTTTTCTATTTTTTTTTTAAAAAGACACTTTCAAATCGTTTTTTTTACGTCTTCGGGGCATTCCTGGCCCAAGTTTTAATACTAGCATATGGCTAAATATCTGTAGTTGTCGATCCTAGTGTGTTCTGCATTAGCCACGATTAGCCACAAAAGTTACATCCTATTATCAAAAAAAGTTTTTTTTCGAAATATTTCATAATTTGCTATTTTTGTCACCGTATGTCGAACGTAAAAATTAAAATTTTTAGTATTTTTTTTAAAGTGAATGAGAAATACATGATTTTAACTATAATACTTACGAACTTACGAAGAAGTAATTTAAATTAGTTATTAAAAAAAGTATTAAAATTAAGTAGCCGCGGTAGCTCAGTGGTTAGTGCGTTGGACTGCGAGCCGAAAGGTCCCCGGTTCAAGCCTGGACTGGGGCTAACAACATCTTTTCATAGAAACATTTTTCTATACCGCGCTACCTCTCGTCAGTAAATGGCAAACCTACGAGAGTAAAACCATTGCCTATGAAAAAGCTCTCACCTGCCGTTCGGATTCGGCAATAAACTGTAGGTCCCACCACTTTGAGTACAAATATAACACGCACAGCTCAAAATGGTGAGAGAGCTCGGCCGAAGTTCTATACAGGACTGTAGCGCCAAACTATTATATTATTATTATTAAAATTAACAAAAAAAATCCAAAAAGAGCCCTCTTTGGACTGATATCCTGTTTAAAATAATACATATTTATTTGTTCCTCATAACGAAATTAGTATCAGGCAATGATCGAGATTAATGAGAGAAACCCTATTATGCTCGGGCTCAGACAAGACAATTGTCGGGTAAATATTAAAATGGGGAATTGCCCGATCAGTACGTGATCATGGCCTGAGGTCAATACATGATCAGGACACTGCGTTACAAGGACATTATGGGCCTCGTCATATCCCGATCACCTCAAATAATGACATGATCACTTCATGACCATGGCCCTACCAAAATTTCTACTAGGGTAGGATGTCTATTTTATGATTGCACAAATAAAATTTCAAATTGATGAAATTTTACTTTTGGCCCAAATGCTCGCCCTCGATCCACTGTGAGTCATTAGCATATTTTCAATCAATTAAATAGTAAACCTAGTTGATAAATTTTGTAAGTAGGGACCCGGTTTCAACATTTTTAAAATAGTGGTTCCGATTCCAATTGCAGTTCCAACTAAATAAATTATATGGGTTCCGATTTCGGTGCCGGTTCTACACATAAACCAGTTCCTATTCTGGTTCCAAAAATCGAAATGGTTCCGATAATTCGAGTTCCGATTCCGGTTATTTGCGATCGCTGCATATTTTTTAAATAGCTGCATATTTTTAAAATAGCTGCATATTTTTTAAATAGCTGTATGATAAACATTTCTTTTTTTTGTTACCTGTAATACTAATTTCAATAATTCTGAACTAATTCCGGTATTTTTTTAATCCCGAATATTCCGGGATTGTCAAAATGCCTCGAGATTAGATTCCCTAGCAAATATTGAAGTCTATTGGAATATCACAGTAAACTTAATATTTTAGTCAAGACTCAGTTTTTTGATGTTGCCTCCAGATTTGAAATTAGTATCTGCGTATTTCGTCTATTTTAGAATTTGAGTTTTAAAAAAATATATATTTTTTGGACCGATTTCTTTTGTGATCCATTGAGAATACTTAGCTAATATTTTGAAATAAACCTCATAACATCAGGGTGTATATGACCAAAGTTATGCCTAGTCAAACGTACATATACACGGAAAAAAATGTACATCATATTGATGAATTTCGTTCTTCTAACCATGATTCATTGTACTGAAGAACCATTCATTATATTAATGACTTACTCCATTATTGTTATGAATGCTATCATGTATATAAAGAATGCTTGGTAACTGTCGAAAAAGTGTCCTTCAATATGATGAACTGTATGTGAAGAATACGTTTCATCATATTAATGAACTAAAATATAAAATACAACATACATATTCATCATATAGAAGAACGCTGTTCATTGAACCAAATAGTTATTGTGTGTTATTTCTTATATAATGCTTGCTCGACATGCATACATATTTATTATAATTACAACTTTTTATTAACAAAAAGTTATATTTATAAAAATATATATTTGAAAAAAACATTTTTTTTCGAACAGATTTTTTTTTGATTTTTTTTTTTCGAACAATTTTTTTTTCGAGAAAAAATTTTTTGAAGTAATTATTTTTTTCGAAAAAAATTTTTTTAGGAAGAATTTTTTTTTTCGAAATTTTTTTTTTACAAAATTTTTTTTTCAACACAATTTTTTATTGTTCGCTTATTTTTTTTTAATTTTTTTACGTTATTTTTTATAATTTTTTTTTTTTTTGAAAAAATATTATGAACAAATTCATCAAGATGACAATTCAAATTCATTTTATTGAATATTTTGTTCATATATATAATGCATTTAATGAACGGTGTTATCAATATGATGAATCTAGTAGTTGGTGAAAAAATTCATAATATTTATGAATAAATCCATCATATTGAAGAATTTTTTTTTCTGTGTATAAATGTTAAGCTATATGAAGAAACTACTAATGCCTATAATGTTAAAGTATCAATACTTCATACACACAAAAAAAATATTACCAAAAATTTCACCAACTACCAGTATTCATCATATTGATGATTTGATTCATAGAACTAAAATCGTATTTTTTAATTGATTTTTATTTTCAATATTTTTTTTTAATATTAAATTTCAAACACAATTTTGTCTATGTTTTTATAATTCTTAAACGAGTTATAATATTTAATTGATAATTATGCGAAGACTCCATTTCATCATCTT